>CM053581.1:62139676-62157089 GCA_028627135.1 Pseudochirops cupreus | reverse complement strand
AGGATTGGTTTAGAGTCCTATTTTATGGGTATTTTGGGGTGGCTATGTGAGAGCTGCAATATGTTGCTGCTGCTATGCCGCCATCTTGGCTCAGCCCCCCGAATCTTATATCAAGTGATATCATCTTGGGCCAATTTCTTTCCCCCTATGAACCTTAGTAGGGCAGCTGGGTGGCACAGTGGAGAGAGGTGGGCTTGGAATCAGGAAGACTTTCCTGAGTTCAAATCTGGCCTCAGACACTTACTTGCTGTGTGACCCTGGGCAAGTTACTTAATCCTGTTTTCCTCAGTTTTCTCATCTGTAAAATGAGCTGGAGAAGGAAATGGCAAACCAGTCCAGTATCTTTGCCAAGAAAACTCCCAGCTGGGTCACGAAGATGGACATGACTGAACAATAACACAAACCTCAGTGTCCTTCCCTATAGAATGAGAGGCTTCCATCAGAGAGTCTCTAAGGGTCTAAATCTTATAATCTGATGATCCTCATTTACTAATTGTGTGCTGTCAGGAAGCAGAGGAAGGAAGAGATTGAACCAAGTCAATGGGCAGAAATAGCAGATGACTTCCTTCGATTTTATGACTTAACCAAGAATGTCTAGGAAAGCAGTCAGAGACAGGAGGTCACTCCATATCAGGCTCAATTGAAGGAACTGGAGATGATTAGCTCAGAGAAGAAAAGAAAGGATGACATGCTATCTTGAAGTATTTGGAAGAGGGATTGACCTTGTTCAGCTTGGTTCCAGAAGGTAGAACCAGGAGTAAAGGATGGAAATTATAAAGAGACAATTGAGGTTTGATGTCAGGAAAAAAAATACTGATAGTTAGAACTATCCCAAAGCAAAATGGGCCACTTTGCAAGGAGGTAGGTTCTCCCCAAGGATGTGGGCTGATAAGTGCTTAACAAGTGACTCCCCAACTACCACCACCCCCAAAATACCCACAACACATTTCTAAGTTTAGTCTAAATTATTAACAATTTCTCCATCACTTTCTGAAGTCTAGACAATCAACAAAACAAGAAATCCAATCATGATTTGTAGCATTTGCTTATTTCCAAGGTATAAATACTCACACTGAAAATTTAACAATTGGCTCTTGGAAACTTCAGCACACTGTTGGTTTTCTCCCTCATTTAAAATGCTAAGCAAAGGCTGAGTGAATCCACTTACCATATATCAGTATCCTGCCTATAGTAGGTACTTAATAAATGCTTATTGATGTATTGTACAAGTGGTTAATTAAAGGATATGGACTAGTTGGTCTCTGAGATTCCTTCCAATGCTGAGATGATACAATTCTGTGATCCAGGTCTGGAGGAAGAAGGAATTAGGCCTTTTCTTCCCAAAATTTTTTCCCCTCCAAACCCATTTGCCCCTCTGAGTGCCTCTACTCAGGCTTGAATGTTTGGAATCATGCTTCAGGCTTCCCTCACCACCACACACCCACCTCCCACCAGTCGTGAAGTCCTTTGGCTCTGTCTGCACATCTCTGAAGGCAGTCCCCTTGTCTCCTCATCCTCCACCTTCATTCAGAACCTCCTTATCTCTCCCCAGGGTGATAACTATAACCTCCTAACTGGTTTTCCTGAATCTGGTCTCTGACCAATCTCATACATCCTGTGCATTTTCCGTAATGTCCTGCTCTTGTCAATCACTCCCTTGATTAAAACTCGACTTACCAGCTGAAATGGGGGCAGCTAGGTGGTGCAGTGGATGCAGCACTGGGTCTGAAGTCAGCAAGACATCTTTGTGAGTTCAAATTTGGCCTCAGACACTTACTGGCTGTGTGACCCTGGGCAAATCACTTAACCCTGTTTGCCTCAGTTCCTCTTTTGTAAAAGGAGCTGGAGAAGGAAGTGGCAAATGCTCCAGTATCTCTGCCAAGAAAATCACAGATGGGGTCATGAAGAGTCAGACATGACTGAAACAATTGAAGAATAACATCATAGGCTGAAATACAAATTCCTTAGCCTGACATTTAAGGCCTTCGACCATCTGCTTCCAACTTATCTTCCTTCATATGTGCTACACTGAGTCTGGTTTGGGAAGACCTGAGTTCAAATCCCATTTTAGACACTTAATAGGTATGACCCTGAGCAAGTCACCTAATTTCTGTCTGCTTCAGTTTCCTCAGCTGTACATCCCAGGATTGCTGTGAGGATCAAGTGAGATATGATTTGTAAGGTGCTTAGCTTGGTGCATGGCACATAATAGGAACTTAAATGCCTTTACACTCCAATTCAAATCCTACCTCTTCTAGGAAGTTTCCCTGATTGCCAGCATCCTTAAAGACCTTCCCTTTTTGCCCAATAGTTTGTTTGTACTTGTGTAACATTATGTATTTGAACTCCTGAGTTTATGTCCTATTTTTTCTACATGAGAACAGGGGCCATCTCTTATTTAAACTTTGTATCCTCCAGTGCCTAGCATATCTTAGCATATCATAGACACTTGATAAATGTGGGCTGAATTAATGCAATGGGCTAGGCTGGAAGGAGCATCAGGTCTCAAGTAGAAGATCTGGGTTCATATCCTAGCTTTGGTGCTTATTAACTGTGGGTCTTTGGACAAGTTTCCTGCTCTCTCCATCAGTTTTCCCATCTGTCAAATGGCTATCTCTAAGTTCCCTTCCAATACTGAATTTTATGACCTTCCCCCTAGAAATAAAGGCCTTCGAAATTCTCTCCTAAGGTACATAGTTATCACATCTATGACTTACAGACCATAGATTTCTATCTACATAGTTCCTCTAGCTACATCCAGTACTGTAGAGGGCCCATCCCCCGGTATGAGGGTGCTGGCAGGGCTGTGCTGGAGCCATCTCTGACTAGTTCATGAGAATCAGTTGTTCAGTTTTCAATGTAAAACATTTATACCTTGAAAATCAGCAAATTCTACAAATCAGGGCTTGACTTAGTATGTTTTTGATTGTTTAGATTTAAGAAAATGATGAAGAAAATATATGCAGATTAAGATGAAAAAGTGTATCCTGAGTACACTGTTTTGGGGAGGAGAGCTATTATTAAATATTTACCAGTGCACTCTGTGGGCACAGGGCAGTCCACTCTTAGTGAGGCCCCTCTAAAGTCTTGAATCTTATGTGGACTCCAGATGTGTCCAACATTATACCTGTCAAAAGGGGGGAAACATTCTGGTTTTGCTTATTACTACTACTGTGTGATGTAGTTTCTTCCTAGTTCTTCCCTTCTCAGAATCTCAGGTTCCATTGCTAATAGAATGAGGGGATTGTACAAGATTGTCTAGAAAACTCCCTTTCAGCTCCAGCTCTTTCATCTGAGGTGGGCTCAGCTCCTGATTATGTGCTGTCTGGAAGACAAGAAAGGGGTGGATTGCTCCAATCAATTGATGTAAGTGTCAGGTGGCTTGCTCCCATTTTGGAATTTACCCTGGAATGCCTAGAAAGGCAATCAGAGGCAGGAGACAATTAGTGCTGTTGACCTACTGTTTCCTATATCTTTGCACAGAAGCAGAGGGATAAAATTAGAGAAAGTCCTCGGCTAAAAGACAAGAGACCCGAGTTCTGGGCCTGGCTCTGGAACTGTCAGCAAATTGATTCCATTATTCCATTTTGCCTCCATAGTACTAACTGACAGAGCCAACTTGATAGAAGGAAGATGTATTCTTCTAAATGCTAATTGTATTCCCGAGGCCTTATAAACTCAGATCTTATTGACCTTTCAGATAGTGACAGAGAATAACAGTTATTCTCAATGCTCATTAGTGAGTAAGAAAACACTCTTTCATTGTTCTCAGAGACAGCGTTGTTGTTTTCAAATATCTGAAGACCCATCATGTGGAAACAGCATCAGGCCTACTCTGCTTTGTTCCAGGGGACAGAACCAGGTTGAGGTGGGGAGATGTTAGAAGGATCCCAATTTCAACTCAAGATCGGACCTGGCTGGCATGAGAGAGTACATTCCCTGTCAGTGGTGGTATCTAAACAAGATGTCAGCTTGTCAAAATTGCTGAAGTGATAGACAGCAAGTTCTCTGTCATTGGAGTTATTTGAGCAAGCTGTCTACTCATCAAAATTTCTGCAGAAGGATTATTGCATTGAGTCTCAGCTATAGGATTCAACAATTAGCTTTTTAGCTCAGTCTTAATTTTCTTCTTGTCCTTAAATTCTGAGGTCATCACAGCATGGCACATTGGCATTTCAAAGTTGGAAAGACTCTTAAAAATAATTTAGTTCAGCCTCCTAATTTTACAGATGACCCCACAAGCCCAGAGAAAGAAGGAATCTGTCTAAGGGATTAGGATGTTAGTAGCAGGAAGTGGATACAAATCTAGCTGTCTCACACCTTGGTCCAATTTGTCTCCTACCTCATCACAAATTGGAGAGATTTTTCAGGGGGGCATGAAGGTGGTTAGAAATGAATGTTTATGACTAATGAATCACGATCAGTCCGTCAAAGATGTGTAGCATCAGTGGTGCAGTTGCTTTTCACACCCATGCCAGTCCTAGGCTCTTTTCACATTAATAGAAGATTCATACCATGTATTATGGCCTACAACACACCACCCCTGGGGACCAACCTTCTGAGTATAGAGAGAAAGAAAACTAGAATGGCAAAGTGTCTTGAATGGGTTCTTCCAGTTCTCATAGGCTACCTTCTAATAGACAACTAGCTGAGTACAATGGAGCCTGGAAGACTTGAGTTCAAATCCAGCCTCAGAAACACCCTAGCTGTATGGCCCTGGGCAAGTCACTTAACCTCTGTTTGCCTCAATTTTCTCATCTATAAAATAAAGATAATAACAGCATCTACCTCCCACAGTTGGGAGGATCAAATGAATTAGTAATTGCAAAGCACCTCATACAGTACAAGGCACACAATAAAATTCTATATAAATTATTATTACTTTCAGCATCACTTCTGGTTACAAGACTTCCCCTACTTAGCTAGGCTTGTTCTTAGATGACAGACATAGAATACATTGAAGCCTTTTCAGATCGGAAGGACATGCCAGAAAAAAAAGTGTTTTGACAGAGCCAGTGGCATACCTAGGCTATACAACACCCGGAGCAGATCGTTTTTTAACACCCCCCCCCCAAATTATTTTCAGTAAAACTCATGAAATGAAGAATAATAATGAATAGTGAAATTTTCCTTTATTAAACATCACATATGTAATCATGCCAGTAAAAATTTAAATAAAATAAATATTATTACAAAAAAGGAAAAGAGTAATGAATTAAAGAATATTTTAATATCAAAAAAGTTTCTTTTGTATGAAGTAGCATTCATGCTAATAGGAAGAATCTTAAACAAAAATCTTGACAGAGATTCAAAAAAATTCCATTTCATAAGTGAATTTTAATAAAATTGAAATGTTGGCCAAAAGTACAATTTAGGCTACTGTAAATCATGTCACTTAAGTCATCTTTTGGTTTATTAGTTTGTTCTTTCATTTTAAAACAGTAATTTTCATTTTGAATAATTAATAATAAATAATAATTTTCATTTAAAAACAGTAATAATGTTAATACAAAATAAATTTCACTATAAAGATACCCAGTATCTATCAGTATTTAAAGATTCAGTAAAGTATTTCATGTATTAACTCAAATTTGTGCTTGTGTTACACTTCCCAATTCACACTGTTTCACTGTTTAACGTTGTAAACATAATTAAAAGCTCCAAGTGGTTGGTTACATAGAATGACAGAATTAAAGCAACCCACGTTCTCATTTCCAATCACTGTGCTGTCATTGTTTATTTCGAATCTCTTTTTTAAACCTCAGAATACGTAGTACCACAGAAGTTAGAGACATCGAATTGTGTTCTAAGCGAACTTGAACAGTCCTAATTGTTTTGAATTTACTCTCGAAATAAGACACGTAGCTGAGTCTGCAAATGTGAGGGCCAACTGTATAACTGGGAGTTCTCTAAATTGACTTCCATGTAGAATACAATATTTATTAAAGGATAAGTAATGAAAATGTGCTAATTTGAAGCTTATATATATATATATGTTATTAAAACTCAACAGTGAATGCAGAAACTGTTTAGAATTTAGTCCAGCAAAAGATTTTTTTGGGGAGGAGTATTTTATCACTGACATTGTTTACAATTGCCGGTACATGGTGATAATAAAAAGCAGACCAACTTCTAGTCATTTTTATTATTGTTGTTAAATTCTCTGTAGACAACGCACCTCCTTATTTCCTGTGCAGAGATGGACCATCCACCCCACCCATGGTACACTCAAGGTACAGCCTTCATACCACAACGATGAACAGCCTTCCATCCACCATCCCCAGGCTTCCCATGCTCTCCCTCCACAGCTCTTGGAATCACCAGTTCCTTTTACAACTCAGTTCAAAGGTCATTTTCTGCACAAGTCCTTTCTTGAATTCTCCTCCTCCCCCAATTATTCATGTTCTTCCCCTGGAATTACTTTGGTACTAATTTCTGTAAATGTTGTTAGCTCAGTGCCTGGAACATAACAAGAACTTATTAAATGCCCTTTGAATTGAAATGAATTGAATAATGCATTGGAGGAGTACTTTAGTGACGGTATAATTAAAAGAGAAAAAAAACACATATTTCATTTTTAGTATGAATAAGACAATTTGTAATTGGATCATAGATTTAGAGCTGAAAGGGAACTTCATCATCTGGTCCAAACCACCCTCTCCCCAGTTTTAAAGATTAAGGAAACTGAGGCCAAGTGAGGTCCCTAAGGTCACATAGATAATAAGACATGAAACTGGGATCTGAACCAGGTCATCTGACTCTAAATCCAGTGTTGTGGTGGTGGTGGTGATTATTTTCTATTACACCAGACAGCTGCTGACAACGATGGAATCATTTTCTTTCTGTTGGCAATGCTTGGCTATCGATCATGGGGGCCTCAAAAGATTTTCTTAAAATTGTTTCCAATGGTGTGCCAGAACCAATGGCCAATAGTAGGTTTATATATAAAGAACACAGTAGAAAGATTCTACTTGTTGGTTCTCACAGAGGATGGAATGGCAATAGGCTTTAATTACCAAGCACCAAGGGAAGAAAATCTCTCTGTGAGAAAACTTGACAAATGGAAAGCTTTGAAAAATAGCAGGGGGCAATATGTCCTAGGGGTGGGTTATCACCTCAAGAGAAATGGTGGGTCAAGTAGTCAGGATAATAGATGGTAGATGGAAAAGCCTAATGTGTAATAGAACCCTGGTTTTGGATTCAGAAGACCTGGCATCCCAACCTGGCATTGCATTATACTACTTGGGTGACCTCAGTCAATTACTTAATCCAGCTGGGTCTCAGTTTCTTCAGTAAAATGAAGAGATTGTATTAAAAGTCCCTTCCAGTTCTGACATTGTGCGATCCTGTGCTTTCCTCAGCCGATTCCAATTAGAATGAGAAGTTGCCAATGTTTATTTATTTGTACAAATCTGATGTAGGAAAACCTATTAATTCTGGATTATGTCGGTCAGGCTGATGAAATGATAAAAGCAACCTTGCCTCTGGACTACTCTGAGGCTCATACTCAACCATGTGTGTGACAGTGTAAGAGCAAATGGGATTTTTCTCTAAGCTCTTTATTTATAATTTAAACCAAATATGGGCCCTCTTCCCAATCCCCACCTTCCCCCAGATGAATTTGGCTCAAGTAGTCACACCCTTTACTGTTGAGCAAAGAAGTAAATACGAATAACATATATTTCCAGAGCACTTGAAGGCTTACAAAGCGCTTTCCTCTAATTATCTCTGTAGGTTGCACAAGTATTATTTTCACTATTTTTTCAGGAGGAAAATGTGATTCAAGGAAGGGATGTCACTTTCATCAGTCATATGGCTAGTGAGCGTTAGGAAATAGACCTTGAGTTCAGGTCTTTTGATTCTAAGACACTCATTTATTGACTCCTACTGCTCTCCTGTCCATTTCCTCTGCACCCCTGTGAGATCTAAGGGATTTAAACACAAATTCTCTGACTTCAAATCCCATATTTTTTCTGCTATACCATGTTGCCTCTCACCAGAGCCATCTAAACAAAGCTTGGCCTGAGAAGCATGGGGCTCCCTACCCAGTTAAGTTACCCACTCCCAGATCTTAATAGAAGTAGGGGGAAAGGGGATAAGAAAGTAGGGATGATAGAAGGGAGGGTAGATTGGGGGAGGGAGTAGTTAGAAGCAAACTTTTGAAAAGGGACAGGGTCAAAAGAGAAAATAGAATAAATGGAGGCAGGATAGGATAGAGGGAAGTATAGTTAGTCTTTCACAATATAATTATTATGGAAATGTTTTGTGTAACTACACATGTACAACCTATATTGAATTGCTTGTCTTCCCAGTGGGAGTGGTGAGGAGGGAAGAAGGGGAAGAATTTGGAAATCAAAGTTTTAAAAACAAATGCTAAAAAAATTGTTTTTCACATGCAACTGGGAAATAAGATATACGGGCACTGGGGTATAGAAATCCATCTTGCCCTACAAGGAAGTAAGGAGGGAGGGGAAGGATGTAAGAGAGCAGATTGGGGGAAGGGGTATTCAGTAGGCTCACTATCTTGGAGTCAGGGATAGAGGAGAGATGGGGAGAAAATTTGTTACTGAAAATCTTGTGGAAATTAACATTGAAAACTAAAAATAAATTAATTTTTTTTAAAAAGCTGTGATTCAGAAATCCAAATGTCATTCTTTAAGACCATCTTCTTAGTCAACTGTTTACTTTCCAAATCTACCTTTCTCTTCTAAATCTTCTATATTCAGTAGTAGCAATGATGAAAATCCCCCGTGCCCTTAAAGTATCACGCTGTTGTTGCTCTGTCTTTGTTTTTCATTTGGAGATTTTTGGGTCAGGATTTAGTAATGCTTTTTTGGTTCTGTGTGTTAGCATCATTTGTCACCAACTTGTATTGCCAGAAGTAGGTAGTGGTCTTCAGGTTTGAGAATTTTGGGGAAGCTCTTCTCATATCTCGGAGATATTCTTTGCAACTCAATGATATTTGGAGCTATCCATGATGTCTTAGATATGGGTCCATCTTCCAATCAGGCAGTAAACATCTGCTAAGTGCCTACTAAGTGCTAGTCACTGTTCTAAATGCTAGGGATACAAAGAAAGACAAAGAACAATCCCTGTCCTTGAGATGCTCAGAATCTAATGAGGGAGACAATATGCAAGCAAATATGTACTAATAAGATACGTACAGGATAAATAGAAAATAATCAAGAGAGGGAGGTCACTAGAATTCCATCCACACAATTCAAAATCCCTTGCCCTTATCTTGGGGGACTTTCATGCATATTTTCTAATAAATCTTCCATAAAGGAGCCACCCCCAAATTCTTAGCTCCCTAACACTTTATGGCTTAAAAAGCGCTTCTTGTAATCCTGTAAGGTAAATATTGTGGGCAATAATTTTTCATTTTACAGACAAAGAGACTAAAATTCAGAGTTACTTGGTTTGCATTTCATGGCTAGTAAGGATGAGGTCAACCATGTCTCCTGACTTTTTTCTTAGACCCTATTTCCACTATTCCATACTTTTTGACTGTAGGGTACTTTGTCTACCTGATGGTGAAAACAAAGTTTGCTAATGAAGAAGCTAGACAAATTGCTATTCATCCATGGATGCAGTATTGTTATTCCGTTAAGATCTGGGGGTGGGTAACTTAACTGGGGAGGAAGCCCCATACTTCTCAGGCCAAGCTTTGTTTAGATAGCTTCTGGTGAGAGGCAACATGGTATAGCAGAAAAAACATGGGATCTGGAGTCAGAGAACTTGGATTTAGATCCCTTTGTGGTGTAAGATATGCACCACATCCTCATTTTCTCAAATGTCGAATGAAAAAAATTGAGCAGGTTAGTTAATCTTCACTTTAGCCTTCTGAATCTCCATTTAGGGATTTGGGCCCAAGCTTCTCTATGTCATCCAATCTAGCCATCCAGTCAGTGCAAGCATCTTGTCATCTGCCCTCCATTCTCCCTATGGCTTCAAACCTAGATCAAAGTTTTCTTTCCTAGTCCTTACTCTCAGATATGCTTTATATTCCCCTAGAAGAAAGTAAGCTCCTCAAGGGCAGGTACTATCTCACTTTTGTATTGTATCCCCAGAAGCTAGTATAATGTCTGGAATGCAGTAGGTGCCTAATAAATGCTTGTTGGTTGGCTGATAGACTGAAGGCCTCTAGGATCCCTCCTGGCTCTAAATCCTTCAATCCCTTTTCAAGTTACCTCTTGTGAATTATGACTGTGTGTTTTCTATTTTTCTCTCACATAGTAGGGAGTAGACATATTTATGCTCATAAGGATCATGGGATCCAATTAAATCATCAGATTTAGAGCAGCAAAGATCATACAATCATAGATTTAGTCATGGAAAGAATCTAGAGGTTCTGTATTCCATCCCCTAATTTTACAGAGGAAAAATCTCAGGCCCAGGGAAGGGATTTGCCCAGTGTCACATGAGTCGTAAATCACTGAGCTGGCATCAGAGCTCAAGACTTCAGACTCTAAATCCAGTGCCTGTTCCATGTTGCCATGATGGGAACAGAAGAGATGAGACAGTTACCTAGGGCTAGGCATGTGCTGGGGCCAGCTCCTATCAGATGATTGTTAAATTTTCAATGTGAGCATTTACATCTTGGAAATTGGTGAACATTACAAATCAGGGTTTGATTTATTGTTTTGATAATTATTTTGAAGGAATAAAGTGATATAAAATATTTACAATGCAGATTTAACTAAAAGTGTGATTAACATCTACAAACACATATGTGAACATACATGTAAACATGTATGTGAACAGATATTTTATATGAACATACAAATACTTTTTTTTCAGACAGCTGTTAAACATTTACCAGCACGTGCCTGCCTAGGGCCCCATCAACCTCTTAAGAAAGATGAAACAAAGGTGCTGCCAAAGATAACCGGACAACAAAATTGTCTCTCAGCCCCTTGTCCTCAGCCGTGGGCAGGGACAAAGGCTCTTTCAAAATTAAAATGTCATCACTCTGCCGAGTAAATCCTGTTGATCGGACTCCAACTGGCAGACATCCTGCACATGAGCTTTGTCCTCTGAAATTTTCTACAAGAGCAAGAAGCAACATGTCTCCGAGGCAGTAACAGGTAGAGGACAACCCCCTTCCCTTTACTCAGGGTTTCCTTTGTCTCCTTCACCCAAACAAAGCCAAATAGTGCCATGGTCGGAAATGCTCGGGGGAGGGGGAGTACATACCCATGTTATGGGACACTATCCGTCAAGAACCTGCCTAACCGGTCTCCCGACACCTTCTGGACTTGCTACAAGATGAATCCTCCTGGAGAGGAATTGGAGATAGTGGGGAAAACACCAGCCCTGGAGTTAGGGGCCCTGAATGAATTTCAGTCCCGATTCTGATGCTCATCAATGAGCAAACCATTGCCTTTCTGCAGTCGGGTTCCTCATCTGTAAAATGGAGATGGTGACATCTGCATGGCTTCTCTCCTGGATCCTGAGAAAGAAAACATGTTTTAAATCTTCAATGCTCCATGGGAATGGGAGGCATTATTGGTATTATTGTTCCTAATTACTGCTCTGGCCAACAAGCATTTGTGAAGTGGTTATTATGTACTCAGTTCTGGGGATTCAAAAAAGGCAAAAATTAGTCCCTGGCCTCTGGGAGCTCACATTCAAGCCGGGGGTGGGGCACAACATGCAAAGAATTGTACATACAAGATATATACAACATGGGTGGAAGGTAGTCTCAGAGGGAAGATTCTAGAAGGGGGAGGTACTTGTAAAGGCCTTTTGTAAAAGGTGGGATTTGAACTCAGTCTTTAAGGAAGCTAGGGAGCTGAGGTGAAGGAGATAGCTTATTCCAGACGTGGGAATGTGGTCAATGTGTGTGGGGGAAACTCCTGAAAAGACAGAGGCAACATCATCACCTCACTCAAAATCCTTCAGTGGCTCCCTATTACTAAATTAATAAAAATCCAAACACAAAATCACAGAATCTGATTTGTAAGGGATCTCTGAGCTATTTAGTCCAAAATAAACCTAAATTCTTCTCTACCATATTCCTGACAAAGCGGGGCATTCAGCCTTTTCATGGAGACCTCCAGTGAGGATCACTTAGTAAATGCTCATTGATTGTGATGAATTCACTACCTCTTAAGGTTTTTCCTTACATCAAATCTAAATCTGTCTTTCTATAGCTTCAAGCTAAGCAGAACCACTCTAATCTGTCTCCCTCATGACAGCCCTTCAAGTAAATACTTGAAAGGAGCTAAGTCTTCTTTTCTTGTGTATTACTATGTTATTATAATTATTATATTATGTATTCAACACCCTCAGTTCCTTCTAGTCTTTCTTGTATGGCACAGTCTTAAGGCCTCTCACTATCCTGATGGCTCTCCTCTGGATTCTCTCCACCTCTCATATTCTACTGTTAAGTGATACTGGACTTTCAGGTCACCAAACCCCACCAGATCATTTTCCAGAGGAGCCATTTTTGGCTCATTCTGTTTTCGGGCTCATTCATTTTTTGAATCAGCACTTTGTATTTATCCCAATTATAATTCCATCGTATTATAGCCTCTGCTACCTCACATCTATGTCCCTTCACTACTCTACAATCCAACCATTCATTCTGTTCCTTTCTTATCTCCATTTCTTCATTCATGGAGTGTCCACTATTCCTTGGGTGGTCTTATCCCTACTATCTTTGCATGTTGGATTCATACCTATCATTTTAGGTACAGCAATGTCACCTCTTCTGGGAAGCTTTCCACAATCAGGTCAAGGTTATGATATGTGAATATAATGGTACTGCATTGTAAGAAATGGTCGATTGGACACTTGGAAGACTTGTGTGAACTGATGTAGAGTGATGCAAACAGAACCAATGATACAACTTATACAATAGCAATAGCACTGACTTGGCCAAGCTCACACAGCAAGTAAGTGTTAAGTGTCTGAGGCCGGATTTGAACTCAGGTCCTCTTGACTCCAGGGCTGGTGCTCTATTCACTGCACCACTTAGCCACCCCATGATGTACTTTTAAAAGAAAAGCAAGTTGTATATAATAGAGACCTGGGGTTTCTTTTCTCTCCTACTATGCATATGCAAATACTTATTCTACCTGGTGTTTGATAAATTCACAATAAAAAGTAAATTAATTTTAAAAATAAAACAAAATGCAGGGCAGCTTTCAGACAAAGGTTTATATGGTTCCTCCCCAACAGTCATCTATTCAAGTACAGTCCCCTCTTGCTCTCTTTATTCCCTCCCTTCTGTGACAGCATCAACCTGCTGTCTAATCCCTACCTGAACAGAGATCTCCTCTAAATATCCCAGACTAATAGTGATCCAGCTTCTGCCCAAAGATCTCTAGGAATGGGCAGCTTAGAGCACATGCAGGAAACTAATTCTACTTTTGGATAACTTTAATTATTGGGAAGTTCTTCCTTGTACTGAGCTAAAATCTGCTTTCTACAACTTCTTTCCATCAGTTCATCTCTAAGTATTTTTAAGGAGAGGATTTGAGATATATAATTCTCCCCTCGGTGGGAAGTCTGCTCCTGGCACATATTCCCTGACAGATTTGCACTGAAATCCTATTTCTCCTTATTTGCCCCCAGCCTAGGGTTTCAGGTATCATTAAGCAGCTTATGATATCATATAATTATGGAAGGAGTATGGGACAAGGCCTATGTATGGATTACATTTGAAGACTGGTCCTGGTACAATGGATACACAAAGCAGAAATAATAACAATAATCCCTATTTACTTGAAGATTGACAAAGCATTTTCTCAAAACAGTTGTGTTTGGTACCGCAGGGTAGTGCCCTTTTTATATAGGAACAAATTGACATAAACATATGAGTAAAAAAATAAAACTCACATAGAAAATGTGTTTCACAACAACCCTCACTATCAAAGCCTGATAAGCACCAGAAGCTGCTCTGAATGTGGGAAACTCATCCTTTTCTAAAGATTTAGTGCAGAAAGGTGGGAAGGGCATTAAGAAACCTGTATTCTTGTCCTGGCTCTACCACTGAATGGTCAGGAGAACCCCTCTGAGTCTCAGTTTTCTCATCTGAAAAATGGGATAGTAATTCTTTCCATTATCTATCATACAGGGTTACTGTGGAGATCAAATGAGAAGATAAACATATACGTATATATGCATATATGCTGTATGTATACATATCTATAACTTTATAACTGTAATGTGTTATGTGAATACATCAGTGATTCAAAGATCTATGATTATGTTGGAATGGGTGGACCTTTCATTAATACTGTTTGTTCTCTTCTGCTCTTAGGTAGAACTGCCAAAAAAAAAATTCATCCCTAGGTGGCTACTCCTCTGGTGATGAGCCTCCCCACCTAGCCTGGTAGCTAACCTGGTCCTTGGGCAAATCACATCATCTATGTAGTCAAAGCCTTTCCAGCTCTGTAGGACCTTTAGAGTTTGTGATCTACAAATTTAGCTTTCAGGAACCTAGCATCATCTCCATGCCAGTAGGAGGCATCCGAAGGGGGTAATGGCAGAAGGTGCAGCTAGAGGACACAGTGCATCGAGTGCTGGGCCTGGAGTCAGAAAGACCTGAGTTCAAATCTGACCTCGGGCACTTACTAGCTCTGTGACCTGGGCAAGTCACTTAACCCTATTTGCCTCAGTTCTCTCATCTATAAAATGAGAATGAAATGGCAAACTACTCCACTGTCTTTGCCAGGAAAACCTCAAATGAGGCCACAAAGAGGTAGACATGACTCAAGAACAATAGCAGAGTATTTCAAAAGCAAACTATTAGAGTCATTACTGTTATTGTTTTATTGAGCAGCTATTAAGTAGTTGATAAAAAAAAATTCCAAAGACAATAGAGCCCAGGACACTAAAAACAATATTAAACAAAATGATACAAAGCAACAACGTTGTATAGAAAAATTACTTTGAAAGACTTGAAAACTCCGCTAAGTGCAATGATCAATCACAGCTCCTAGAAGACGGATGAGGAAAGGTTCAGCCCACCAGAGAGGCGACGGACTCAAACAGTAGACATCGAATATGCACCTACTGTGTGCCAGATGCTGTGCTGAGTGCTGGGGATGCAAAAAGAAGCAGAAGACAGTCCCTGACCTCAAGGAGCTTGCATTCTAATGGGGGAGCTAACACGCAAATGTGTCTGTTTAAAACATGTCTCCTTCAAAATGCTAAAAACAGGAAAACTTCCCATTTGCCATTGGATCATTTATCAAAGCTCTTTGATTCCTATTATTTAATAGACCAACTGCAAACACAGGCAACTCACATCTCATCTTGTTGACAAGGATATTATGAAAGATTTTGTCAAGTACTTTGCTGAGATCTAGTCCTGTTAGACCAGAAAAAAAAAATGCCATCAAAAAAAGGAGACGATGTTAGTCTGTCCTAACTGGTTCTTAATAAATTGAACCGGGGTCATAGTGATTGTCATTGCCATTCCTAAATGCTCACAATCCACACTTTTCGTAACCCGTTATAAAATTTACCTATCTGTATTTCTTTCATTGCACGTCAATTTTGTTAGCTAATTGTGAAATTAACCTTTTTTCTTCTCTTAAAAAAATAGGAATAGTTCCTTTCCAGGGTTGTGGCACCGTCCCCACTCCCCTTGATTGCTGAAAGTTCACTTAAATGTGGTTCTACAATAACCCTGTCAAGTATTTTTTTCCTTCAGTATTCTGGACAGAAAGGTGACACAGTGGTTAGAGTGCTGGACTTGGGGTCAGGAAAACATCTTCCTGAGTTCAAATGTGACTTCAGACACTTACAAGTTGTGTGACCCTGGACAAGTAACTTAACCTTGTTTGCCTCAGTTTCCTCAGCTGGAGAAAGAAATGGCAAATGTCTCAGGTATGTTTGCCAAGAAAACCCCAAATGAAGAGTCAGACGTGACTGAAACAACTGAAGAACAACAAAATTCTGGGATCTAGGACAACCAAGTATGAAAGTATTTTTTTTTCATTAACTTGTTTATTTACTTTTAGTTTACAAGATTCAGTTCCACAATCTCTTGAGTTTCAAATTTCCTCCTCTCCCTTCCCCCCCCCCCACCATGGTGGCTTGCAATCAAGTACAGGATCTGCAAGTACTTTCACACTGGACATTAATCTGGTTGTATAGAAGGGTTGTAACCAATGGAGTGAACAATGGGAAAAAAGAAAGAAAACCAAACATGATAAAGAACGATAGCATGTAGATTGCTTCAGTCTCCATTTACACTCTGGTCTTTCTAGATCTTTCTCTGAATGTAGATATCTCTGAAGGTATGTTTTTAGCAAAAGTTTGCTTATCTCAGGCTCCCCTTTCCTGTCTACCATTTTCTCCCATTCTGAACAAAGGATGCAATAAACTTGAAGCCTAAAAATGAACCTAAGGATCATTTGATCTAGTAGAAAAGGCAGAAACAAACAAAAGACTTGAGAGCACTCAGTCTTTTTTCCGTTGTCAGTTCTAGTCATCCTATCCATCCCAAACAGTACTCCTAGACTTTGGCATTCATTGCCTCCCCTCAACAGAATGTGAGCCTGGAGAGCAGGAGCTTCTCTGTTTGTATTCCTAGTGTTCAGCAGAGTCTTTGCTCATAGTAAGAACTTAATAAGTATTTTATTTAATCCTTCATTCCTCTTTGAGAAGAATGTGCTTTGTGACCTTAATTGCTATGAAAATGAGAGTTATTATTTGGGGGTCAGGGAGGTGGTCAATAGCAGGGGTTATACGTGCAGAGAAAATTGCATTAGAATAGTAAAACAGGGGGGTGGAGCCAAGATGGCGACGTAAGAGCAGCAACATATCACAGCTCTCACATAGCCACCCCAAAATACCCATAAAATATGACTCTAAACTAATTCCAGAACTCCAAAACGCACACAAATATACTTTCCACTAAAGTCAGCTCGACTACAAGGAACCATATCAGCACTGTGAACCAAAACCAGCCTGGCCTGAAACCTCAGCTGTGTCCCGGGGCAGCTGGACGAGAGGAGCCAAGCCCCGGCTGGAGCTTAGGGTGAGCGGATTGGCGGCAGCTGCGGCAGGATCCAGAACTAGGTCAGTGGTTTTTGCGAGGTTGTGAGAGAAAAGCAGTCTGACCGAAACGCCTCCAGGGCTGGGAAGCGAAAGGTGGAGGTTCTGCACGTGCCTCTGCCTCTGCTTCAGAGCTCTTGGCCTGCAGACTGCAGGGGGACCAAGCCATCGTTCAGAGGCCAAGTGCTCTCGCGTTGAGCGGCCTGGATCTGGATCACAGTCTTGGGCTTTGGTCCTGTGGTTTGATTTTATTCAGTCAGCCAGAAGTGGCAGAGGGACCCAGCACCTCCCTAAGAACTCCAGCAGCTGGGAGGACCCCAGCAATTTGGGACAGAGCTTTCCCCTCCAGAAGCAGAGCTCCACAGAGATTAAAAAAAAATCACAGACTGACCAACCA
>CM053581.1:62086255-62139176 GCA_028627135.1 Pseudochirops cupreus | reverse complement strand
AAACTCTAAACTGGGCATCTTGCCACATAGAAGAGTAGGGGGAAGGGGGATGAGAAGTGGGGTGATGGAGGGGAGGGCTGATGAAAGTTCACACTTCTGTAGAGGGACAGGGACAGGGTGGAGAGTGGATGGGGGGGGCAGGATAGGAAGAAGGGACATGTAATCAGACTCTCACAATATGCTCACTGTGGAGAGGTTCTGCGTAATTACACGTGTTCAGCCTGTATTTGAGTGCTTGTCCTCCCAGTGGGGGTGGATGACGAGGGAGAAAGAGAAAAATCTAGAATCTAAAGTTCTATAATCAAATGTTAAAAATATATATGTGTGTATATATATATATACAATTATTATTATTATTATTATTAACTACATCCAACTGGAACTTGAGATACACAGGCACTGTGGTTGGGAGACCCATCCTGCCCTACCGAAAGGTCAGAGAGGTGAGGGGGGAAGACGTAGGAGAGAATAGACTGGGGGTGGGGAGGATACACTGGGATGGCTGTTTTAGGGCAGTAGGTAAGGGAAAGATGGGGAGAAAATTTGTAACTCAAAATTTCATGGAAATGAATGATGTAAACTAAAATAAAATTTAAAAAAAAGGATAGTAAAACAATTGGAACATAACAAGGTAACAAATCATGATGTAATTTTTTGTTCTTTGGCTTCCAGAAGAGCTAACAAAGACCTTTCTATTTTTCTTAGCATTCAGCAAGAAACTTTGCTTATTTTCTTTTTTTTTTTCTTTTTGGAGAGGGGAGGGCAGGGTAATTGGGATTAAGTGACTTGCCCAAGGTCACATGGCTAGTAAGTGTTAAGTGTCTGATGTTGGATTTGAACCCAGGTCCTCCTAACTCCAGGGCCTGTGCTCTATTCACTGTGCCACCGAGCCGCCCCAACTTTGCTCATTTGTGCAGGACCAAGCCATGACTTTTATATTTGTCCTCTTACCCTCATTTCCAGTTCTCTTGGATGTCTTTTGTACATGTTAGTTCAGAAATGAGCAATATGTGATGTCATATCACTCTTCAAATACCTTTCTCAAGGCAGAAGAAAATCTTCCACGAAGATAGTAAAATCTAGGATTAATATCCCGGCGTCTATAAGGCAAGAAGGGCAGCATGGAGCTAAACCATTGAGTACATACGTGAATCACAGAGAAGAAGAAAGGAAAGAGGAAGAAAGAGCAAAGGAAGCCAGGCAGTGCGACGAGAAGAACACTGCTGTTGGATTCAGAAGAACCCCAGTTTCCTTCTCTGTGAAGTGGACAGACAGACAGACAGACAGAGCACTTATTAAGTTAAGATAATCATACCCGCTCTATTTCAGAGGAATGCTTGGAAGGAAGCACCCTGTAAACTTTAACGTGTCATAAACATTTTTGTTGTTTTTCAGTCATTTCAGTCATGTCCAACTCTTTGTGACCCATTTGGGGTCTTCTTGGCAAAGATACTGGAATGGTTTGGCCGTGTCCTTCTCCAGCTCATTTTACAGATGAGGAAACTGAGGCAAACAATGTTAAGTGACTTGCCCAGAGACATACAGTTAATAAGTGTCTGAGGTCAGACTTGAAATCAGGTCTTCATGACTCCAGACCTGGTACTCTAGCCTGGTACTGTGCCACCTAGCTGCCCCCTTGTTATGTTTTAGACATGCAAGTTATTGACATTAGGATCATATCAGGGGCTTTGCTGATGATCTAATCCAAACCTGCAACTTTATTATTGAGAAAATTAAGGCCAGAAAGGGAAGTTACTTTTCCATGGCCACCTAGGCAGTATAGAAGCCACAGAACTGGATTGTTGTTACTGTTATCATTAACACTAAAAGGACCAGGCGTATCAATTGATTATGACTTGATTTTGAAATAAAACATATCTATTTTCTATTTTATGGGTAAAAAAATGTACAGCATTAATTGACTCAGCTTGGTCCTTCAAGGTATTCTTCAATTCTGGTGCTTCTATTGACAAAAGTGAGGTTAATAAAGAACTATGTGAGCCAAATGTGGTTTGCTGGGGACCCCAAGGCTCTGGTGAATCTGTGCTTAATCCCTGGACACTACACAAAGGAGGGCTGGAAATGCCAACATCACAGCCAAAGGCATCAGCCTCTGTTAATTCCTGAGAAGCCAGACTCAAACAGAGAGTTGCCTTTCCACAAATCTTCATTCCGGAAGGGGCAAAACCCAAACCACAATCTTCCTAGCTATTTGCTTGTCCCAACTTGTATTTAAGGAACGTTTTTCTCTGACAGGCCAAAAGCCCTTTTGCAGGCTCCAATGTCAATTCCATTTGGAAGCTGTTGGAGTGTGGGTGAGACAGCAGGAAAAAACCCAAAACCAAACTGACTTTTCTCCTCCTGGGACAGAGTTAGGGATACTAGAATCTCCGAGCTAAAAGGGACTTCAGGGGATGTTTGGTGGTCTTGGGTGTTACTTGTCTAAGAAGGGGTAGTATGATTTCCTGTTCGGGTATGAGTTGAATTATAGCCTCTGAGGTCTCTTCCCATTCTACGATTCTGTGATTCCGTGAACCTACACCTAAATCATGAAATCTTTTTTGCAGTATTACCAACAAGTGATATGAATTTCTTTTTATTTTTGAATATTTCTAGGAATAGGGAAACTCCCTAGCACTAGTAATAGTAAAATAATAATAATAATAGCTTACAATGATATAGTGATTTAAGATTTGTAGAATGCTTTAGCTAATCTCATTTGATTCTTACAACCTCCCTGTGAGGTAGGTAGTAGAGGTAGGAAAATGAGGGTCAGAGATGTTGAGTGCTTTGTTCACATTTAAATAGCTAGTAAGTTTCATAAGCAGGATTCATACTCAGGTCTTTCCTGATTCCACATCTAGGACTCTTTCCAGTAGGGCATTCTGACTCCTGAGGCATCCTGTTCCACACTGGGACAGCTTTAATAGTTAGGATATCCTTCCTCTATTGAGCCTGGAAGAGAACTAGTCTTTCATCATTGTGTGTCCTGCAACGTCAAACTTTCTTAGCAAACTCTGTCTGCTGGTTTTAGCGTCTTGACAACAAACTCAGTAATGTTATCATCATTTGTTTCTGTCAGTATCCTTCTGAGCTGGAATTGTAGTTGAGTGGTAAGCTCCTGTCTGCTTTTCTCTCAGCCACAAGACTTACTGTTAGTGAGTGGCTGCCTTATCTTCATTCTCAGAAACACCAAAACACAAGTCAACACCTAGGGGTAGTTCTCATCCAAACACCAAATGGCATGGCATGAAGCCTGAGCGTTCTTTCCTGATGGAGTTGTATACCTGTCCTAGGAATAGCACATGTTCATACCACTGAGATAGCTCTAATGAATTAGGCAGTGTGCATTGGAGTCACTTGAGCTGTGGGTCAGATAAGGATTTCAGGTCTAGAACTGGAAGGAACCTCAGATGCCATGTAGTCCAAAACTCTCATTTTATAGATGAGAAAACTTAGGTCTAGGAAATTGAAATGACTTGCCTGAAGTCACATATATAGAAAGCATCAAAGGTGGAATCTCAGCCATGATCTTCTGACTCCAGAGACAGTATATGTAGCCCACTCCTCTTCCCTTCCTCCCTCTTTGAGAGTAGTAAGATGGCATTCTAGCTTTCTTGATGCCAGCCTATGCTAAGACCTCTTTGAATCCTGTGCTTCCAAAGTTTCTGCCTGGGTCAGGCTAGATTTTGAAAACCACAATGCTTCTCCCACAATACTTTAGCAACTGTGGAAGCTTTCTGGTTTGGGGTTAGGTATTCCTAAAGAATCTTTTAAAATGGGAAATCACTGCCAAGATATGGTTCATGTTCTTACTCTCCCAGAAATAGAAAGACAATACAGACAAGTTCTATAGGTTTGTTAGCTCTTATATTCTCCCATTATGCGGCATGAATTGGCAGTACTTTTATTTGTCCCTAAATATAATTGTCTTCTTAGTGATGTCTGCAGCCTTCCTGGCTTTTTCTTACTAGCTTGAGGATCCTTTCTTGACCCATATATCCAAAGTTGTCATTATGTAAAGCTTGGCTCTTCCATGGCATTTCTGGGTAGCACCAGCTTCTTCATGCTTCTGTGTGTGGAATCACTGACAGTCTGGTATGTACTCTGTCCCACAATTCCAACTTCTGCCATTGTCTTAATGATAGGGTACTTTTGGGGGACTGGAAGTTGAGTCCCCTAACATTATCACCCTGTTTCTTGGCTTTTTTTACTTCTTGCTCTCCTTCATCAGCCACCCACTAAGGCTTCTGCAGACAACTAAGGGAAAGAAGGTTAGGTCAATGACACAATATTAGTAGCTGCTGCTGCTAAACTGGGAGTGAGCTATGCTAGAGGGATGCAGGCTGGCTTCTGGGGGGGAAAGATTCACCCTCTAACCTAATGTGGGTGTGCATCTGACAAGAAGGTGATATATGTTAATATATTCAGTTCAGAATCTCAGCGTTGGGAAAAAAAGAAACTCCACGGCCGTGTAATTTAACCCATACCTGAGCAAGGATCAATTTCACAACATACCCAAAGAATGGTCAAGCTATCTTTTTTTAAAAGATTCTAAGGAGGCTAAACTCTCTATCTCTGAGGCAATACGTTCCACTTTTGAATAATGCTAATTGTTGGGAAGTTTTTTTCTTGACATCAAACTTATACCTCACTCATTGCAACTTCTGCCTATTGCTGTGGGTTTACCCTATGAAACCAAAAAAAAAAAAATCAACCCACTTACTCTTCTACATGATAGCCCTTCAAATACTTGGAGAGAGATGATGCCCTCAGTATTTTTGAGCTAAACATCCCCAAATTCTTCAACCAATTCCTTTTTGGAATGATCTGTAGGTAACTCTTCATCCTGTTTGCCTTTTACCAATGTCCTTCATAGAATGTGGTGAACACTATGTAATCTATTGTAAGAAATGATTATTTCTCTCTGATATTAATAATGAATTATTCATTCAGAACCAAAATTTTTCCCCTTTCCTACTTTTTCATTCAGAAAGCAACTACTGTGTGAAATCTTTCTGAAAGATTTACCCATGCCAAGATCTAATCAGAGAGTAAAAGAAATTCTAAGTTTGGACGAATGGGTGGAACCTGTTTGTGTTTACTCAGACAAGTCTGACAAAGTGTTGATTTTCCCTTTTGCCAGGCAGGTGATATGGAAATGAATAAGTCTCTTTGACCAAGATTTAAGTGACTTAAGTTACATACCCCAAGATCCTCATTGTAATATAGCCCAGCCTCTCATTGTAATATTCATTTTCGAATTAATTGTTAACCAGTCAGAGTTGATTGCCACCCTCAGGAACACCCTGTCTTCCAAGGGCATAAAAACTGTGAGTCCACTGCCACAAGGGGTCTAAGAAAGAGATGGCCAAATGATCATCCTTTTATTAAAATGTCAGCCTCATTAATCAAATGATTAAATTATGTGTCTCAGAATCTTTTTAAATGCCACACTATTGGAGAATAGAACAGAACTGTCACCTTCCTAGTTCTGGAAACTGCCTCTTAATATAGCCTAGATCACATGAGTACTTGGGGCTACCTTATAACATTATTGACTCATACTAAGCATGCAGTCCACTAAACCTCCCAGAATTTTTCAAGTGAATTGCTATCTAGCAAGTCCCTTTCCTGGCCCATCTTGCATTGACAAAGTTGATTTTTTGAGCCCCGATGTCAGACTTTGTTGTTGCTGTTGTTCAGTCATTTCACTCATGTCTGACTCTTTGTGACCCCATTTGGGATTTTCTTGGCAAAGATACTCGATTGGTTTGCCATTTCCTTCTCTACCTCATTTTATAGATGAGGAAGCTGAGACAAAAAGGGTTAAGTGCCTTGCCCAGGGTCACACAGCGTAAGTGTGTTAGTAAGTATCTGAGGTCAAATTTGAACTCAAGAAGATGATTCTTCCTGACTTCAGACCTGGTGCACTATCCACTGCACCACCTAGCTGCCCTTAAGACTGAATATTCTCTATTAAATTTTGCCTTCTTAGATTTGGCCTAATTTTCTACCTTGAAAATATCTTTTTGGACACTGACTTTGCCAACCAGTGTGCTAGATAGTACTCCCAATTTTGTCATCTACTAATTTGATAAGCATCTAAAATCTAAGATTTTATTTAATTCTAAGATAAAAATTTTAAGTAAAAAAAAAGGTATTCAATTCAAAGTAAAAATGTTAAGTGCAGCCCTGTGGATAGAGTGCTAGGTCTGAAGTTAGGAAGACTTTGTGAGTTTGAATCTACTTTCAGACACTTACTAACTGTGTGACCCTAGGCAAGTCACTTCACCCTAATTTGCCTCAGTTTCCTCATCTGTAAAATGATAATAGCAAACTACTCCAGGATCTTTGCCAAGAAAACCCGAGGTGGGGTCATGAAGAGTCAGACACAACAGAACAACAAAAATGTTAAGTAGTACAAGACCAAACACAGACCTTTTGTGCACTCTACTGGAGACTGCTTTCCAAGCTGACCTCCAAACACTAGTCATTGAACCATTTCTGAGTTTATATTACAATCATTTAGCCTCTATTTCTCCGTCTTGCCCACGAGAATAACTGGATTGGCTCTGTCAAATATGTTGCTAAAGTCTAGGTAAATTCTATCTACATCATCAGTCTAGTAACCCTATTAAAAAGGAAATGCTATTACTCCGACATGGCCAGTTCTTGATGAAGCTGTGCTGGCTCTTTGTGATCCCTGCATCCTTTTTTTAGGTGCTCACTAACCAACCACCTGATAACATACTCTAAAAATTTGTCAGAAATGAAGTCGACCTCATTGGGCTCTAGGGTGCAGGTTCTGTTCTTCCCTTTTTTTGAAAATCACAATAACGATCTTCGGCCTTGTGGTACTGCTCCTCTTCCCCATGAGCCTTCGAGGATCAACATCAGTGGCCTAGCAATCATGTCTGCCTGGACCCTGGGATGTAGTTCATCAGGATATCATGAATTGAACCTCTCAAAGATAGTCATGCGACCTTCTATTGTAGGCAGCTAGGTGGCCCATTGGATAGAGCAGAGGACCCAGAGTCAGGAAGACTTGACTTTGAATGTGACCTCAGACACTTGCTTATCTGTGTAACCCCAGGCAAGTTGCTTCAACCCTGTTTGTCTCAGTTTCCTCATCTGTAAAAAGGGGATAAAAATAGTGCCTAATTTCCAGAATGGTTGTATTAAGTTAGTCATTTTAAAAAGCTTAGCACAGTATGCACAGGAAGCACTATATGAATGTTAGTTATTGTCATCATTAATCTTGGTTACAAACTCCCTATGTGCCATATCTGGTGCATTATTTATAGCACAAAGACCCTTCTTCTTGACAGAGGAAACAGAGACAAAAAATTCTGCAATTCATCAGCCACCCACAGCATTCTTCTTACTTGCTCCCAGGTGTGGCACTGTTATTGACTAATTGTAGGACCTGGGACAAATTACTTCCCTCTCTGGACTCATTTCTTCCTTTGTAAAATGTAGGAGTTTGATTCAATAAACTTTAAGAGTCCTTCTGATCCTGACATTTAGACATATAAGGTATATCCTCACTCTGAGATTCCATATTGTCCCTTGAAATTTTAATATCCTATGTTCTGTCCTATGTTCTTTTCCTCTTAGTCTGACATCATTTTATTCCTCAATATATCCTGTGTTCTGGTCATGTCCTAGTAAGCTGATATACTTGCTTTTCTCGTGGATTAATTCTCAAAATAAAATGCTCAGCAGTCTTGGAATGTTTCCTTAAAAGAAAGGATAGGAAGGATAGAGAGAAAAGAAAAGAGGGGGAACAATTATTGGGCAGAAGACTGAAGTCAAAATGTTGCAACATGGGCATATTTAATGATGGATATTGTAACTATCCCTTATGCCAGGCAGAGAGAGGCAGTCTTCCCTGTGAATGCTATGGACTTAGACACATTTATAGATTCTTAGAGTTATAAAGAGATCACCCAACCTAACCCAAACTGGAGTAGGGATCTTTTCTGTATCTTCCCTGACAAGTGATCAATTAACTTTTGGTGTAAAACTGCAGAGGCCAACAGTTCATTATCTCTTGAAGAAATTCATCCCACTTTTAAGACAATTATAATTGTTAAAAGATTTTTACATACATAGAACCTAATTCTTCCCCTCACTGACTTCTACCCATCCTCCTTCTAGTCTTCCAGGTCAAATCCTGGCTCTTCTTCTTACTAACAATGTGACTTTGGACAAGTTACTTTTCTCAGGGTCTCAGATTCTTCTTCTATAAAATGAGGCATTTGAACTAGATGGTCTTCAAGATCTCGTTCAGCTTTAAGTCCTTTAAATCCAGTATTTCTTCTAGATGACATAAAGTGCTTGAAGGA
The DNA here is from genome assembly GCA_028627135.1 of Pseudochirops cupreus. Taxonomy (NCBI): domain Eukaryota; kingdom Metazoa; phylum Chordata; class Mammalia; order Diprotodontia; family Pseudocheiridae; genus Pseudochirops; species Pseudochirops cupreus. Next base: position 62,130,825 of record CM053581.1, on the reverse strand, counting down.
AATGATGATGTCTTTATTGACAGACTGATGAATACTCCAGTGATGTATCAAAGTCCCTCTAGGGAGAGCCTTGTAAATACAGGGACCATTTTCCCCTTTCTTACAAGCAAACAATTTAAATACAACTAGGATTGTAGGATCTAGAAATACAAGAAAACTTAGAGATAATCTATGCCAACCCTCTCATATAATAGAGGAAGAAATTAAGACCAAGATAGATCCAAGATCACACTTCCAGTTAATAGAATCTCTCTTACTTAAAGCAGATCTCTTCACTGCTAATCCACAGCTTTCTTCACATGGCTGCCCCTATAAACCTGTTGAACTTATAACCAGTGCTGACCAGTTTCCTTTATCTGTGCTGTGTCTGTATTTCTTGATTATTGAAATAACTTTAACAAGATTCAAATATAAGGAAACAGTATCCTTTATTGTTAAACTTACAGAAGAATTAAATACCATGCCTATATGTTGATTTTTTTTTCATTTTGTAACATAGTTTTATTCAACATTTCTCTTTCTAATTAACATCACCCACTTTAGGAAGCAAGTGCAAACATAGGACAAGTTATGAGTTAATAAATTATTTTTTACATCAAGTAGTGAAATAGTGATTATGAAAACAATTTTACTGGGGATAGGGGAGAAATACAACATTTGTTGCTTTTGTTTTTAAATAATATAACCATTTGTACTTCAAATCAAGTCAAGGAGATAATTATCATTTCTTGGATAATATGAAAAAAAAAAACCCAAACCCAGCTCCCATTTGGAGAGTTACAAAGGGAACTATTCATTTTAAGTGACCACTGTCTAGCTGGCTATATTGAACTAGCCAGTCTTTATTTGAATTGGTGCCTTTGAGGGAGAGAACTGGGGCAACATTCTTTTTTTTTTTAAAAAGTTGTGGGATGAAGTGGAACAACATAAACATACATCCTTTGAACAAAATCTCCAAAAATTACAGACAGACACAGGCCTGCCTGCTTCATTGGTTTGGGCAAATGGGCTGATGTGCTTCCAACTGAAAACTATTTTAAGAATAGCCTCTGCACCAAAGTTTCCTCCACTATGGCTATCTCCTCCTAGAGGAGGCGATACGTCCCTTGCCAACTTGCCAATTTGGATTGGCAAGCCCTGGAAGGTACCACAAAACTGGAGAGGCATCAGGTAGTAGCGAATGACAGACTGTCTAGCTTGGTTCTGAAGGACTCATTAGTAGTGGGTTTAGCCACCAAGGAACGGATTTCTTGGCAACAGAGACACATGAAACCACTTAGGTTTGTAGCTGGAGCGGGTTGGGACCTTTGATGGCAGAGAAGCACCCCATGGCAAAACAGACAGGCAAATAAATAAAAATATATATCTAAAGTTTGTATCATCTTAAGCACCAAACCCAGTCCTCTGGGGAAGAGATTGCTCACTGAATGTTTGCCACATTAATTTGAAATTGAATTCAGCCCTAGATAGGATTCTCTGAAGAAAACTCTGGACCTGTAGAGTCCTGGGTATAGGTAGTACAATCTTGTGAGGGGAATGTGACAAAAATGGACTATTTTCTCTGTTGACATTCATTTATTTAAATGTAAGTACTTACAGAATAAGTATACTGTTAAGTAAACTGAATTCAACTCAAATTAGGGGGGCTTAAGACCATAGTACATGAACATCAGTTGGAGGAACTAGAAATATTTAAGCTGGAGAAGAGAAGACTAGGGAGGACATAGTATCTTCAAGTATCTGGTATTGAATGGCTGTTATGTGGAAGAGAGACTAGATTCGTTCTGGTTGGTCACAAAAGACAGAACCAAGAGAAATGGGTGGAAGTTATAGGGAGCCAGACTTAAGTTGGATTTAAGAAAAAAAAATCTTAACCAGAGCTATTCAAAAGTGGGATGAGCTGCCTCAGAAGAGATCTGGAGGGGATTCATGTATTCATGACTAAATGGCTCTGAGGTCCCTTTCAACTCTGACATCCTAGGATTCTGAATTGAATATGCTATATATCCCTCCCAGACATAATCTCCATGAGGGCTGGGATTCTTGAAAAGTTTACTATTAAACTATTAGACTGCAAACTTCTTAAGGGTAGAAACTGTCAGGGGAAGACATAAGTGTAGTGGAAAGAGTGCTGGATTTGTACTCAAAGCACCTGAGTCTGAATCCTAGCCCTGCTACTTATTAACTATTTGACCTTGGTCAAGTTACTTGGCCTCATGGGTTTCATTTGATCCTTTATAAAATGATGGAGTTGAATTAGATGGCCAGTAAAGGCCCTTCCCAGAATAAATGCCAGAACCTTATTTAAAGAATAATCCTGTTTAGGAGGGATTAGATATCTTCTGTGTTGCTCTAAAGTCTAGAAGTTTTGAGAGGGGTCAGGCAAAGCTGGGATCCATAGATGGAAGTTATAAGGAGGCAGATTTTGGCCCATTATATAAGAAAACACTTCCTAACAATAAGAGCTATGCAAAAATGGGAATGCACTTGTGAGGTAGTGAGTTCCCAGTCACTTGAAGCAGTCAAAGAGAGACCAAAGGACCCTGTTGGGGAGGCTGCCAAGGGGAGCCATACATGGTGCAGGTGATTGTACTAGACCATCTCTAAGGCCCCTTCTAACTAATCAAGACATGATTCCTGACTTTGCTTGCTGTCTTCCTCAGTATTGAGCCAGGGTTCCCATGTAGAAAGTGCTTAATAAATGAGGAATTTAATTGTTTTGAATGTGGAACTATCTTGAGATGACATGGAGCTGGGAGGCAGTGAAGGCTTGCCATTTATAAGTTAATCAAAGTGCAAAGTTCAGTCGACCAATTGTGCTAAATGGTTTACATACCCTGTTTCCAGAACGTTTTTAGAAAATGCTTCCCAGATTATTGTTAGTATGTTTGAGCCTTGAAACAGGCAGAATATATCCTCCAAAACCACCCAGACAGTCCATCAGGAAGCTCCAAGAGAAGTAATAGCTCCTTTGTACAGTTCTGTGATTGGGATATTCTCCTGGCCCCAGTTAATATTCTTATATCCAGGGCTCATAACACCCCTGGTCACTAAGTCTCAGGCTGAGGAATCAAAAGGTTCTTATTCCAGCAGAAGGTTGTCATGGCTCTGCCACTCACTTGCTGTGTGATCTTGAACAAGCCCCTTCATCTCTATATGCCTGAGTTTTCTCAGCTACAAAACAAAGGGGCTGGAGTCCACCTTGATCCAACAATATCTGGAATAGTGTGTTCAGCCCTGGGTACCATATTTTAGGAAGGATAGTGACAAGCTAGAGCACAAAGCACTCTCCAAAGATGGAGAAGGAGACTGGAGACCAAACTATCCCAAGACCACCTGGAGGAATTGAGGAGGAAGAGAAGATGACACCTGGTTGCTGTTTTCAAATGTCTGAAGGATAGTCATGGAAGATGGGTTGGGCTTGTTCTCCTGGGCCTCAATGGGTTGAAATGGGAGCAATTAGTGTAAGATGTATCATGACAGGTTTAAGCTTGATGGAAGAGAAGACTTTCTGACAATTTAGAATTGTTCCAAAGTGGAAGACGCTGTCTTAGGAGGTAGTGAGTTCCCCATCATTGGAGGTCTTCCAAGTAGAGATTGGATAACCATGTGTGGGGAAAACTGTAGTGTAAATTTCTGCTCAGGTAGGGATTAGACTACATTACAGCTGAGATTCATTCCAATTCTTAGATTCAATGAACTCAATGAACCCTTTTACCTCTGCCCATGACTTGGTGAATCTACAAGGAGAATAGGTTTCTCAGTTGACTCAATGTGTCCTTTTGACAGATGTAGAAATGGTTAAATGTCTCGGTTCTGGTCAGTAACTCAGCATATCTTGGTCTTATAGAGCTATATGTTCCAAAAGACAGCTCAGGTTAAAGGGATTTCATGAGAGCAGATCTGTCATGGTGTCTCATGTCCAAGGGCTCTGAAGTGGGCATGGTTTATCAACACAAACAGTTCTCTGTCCTTTAAGCATTTCACCTTAGCCACACTCCTACAGTCCAGTTCTTGCCTTGCTTGGTGAGTACTATGAGTGACCCCGGATGGAGATGTTCAATGTAAGTAAAAGGGGAGACCAATCCCACCCCAATCTCCAAGAGGAGTTTAAAAAAAAATTGATAGCAGAACAGTGTAGTACTAAGAATAATGGATCTGGAGCCAGATGACCTGGGTTTGAGTCCATTAGTTTTGTGACTTTGGTCAAGTCACCTCTCCTCTTCTTCTCCAGGCCATCTTCTTCTCTGAAATGGGGATAAAAATTCTTGCACTACCTACCTCAGAGGGTTGTTTTAGGGAAAGCATTTGTAAACCTTAAAGCACTAGAGAAATATGAGTTGTTATCATTATCATCATCATCACCGATTCTTCCTTGAGCATGACTTGCAGCACTGTTTGCCATAAAACTTGTGGTTGCAGACACCATGTTGTGGAACCAGATGGCACCAGCTAAAGAAATCCACACAAGGTGGCTCATCTAAAAAGAGAAAATCCCAGTCAAACTACTTCCAGGGGTCTCTTGTCATTTCCCTTAGAGCCAAACTTGTACCTGTAATCATTGGGACCTAGTTTTGATTGTGGTCCTCAACATCTCCATCTCTCTAGAGAGGCAACTGTGTTCCAGTGGAGATATTTCTGCACTGAGAATCAGAAATATTGGATTACAGTCTCAACTCTCACACAAACTTGCTATGTGGGCTTGAGATAGATGCTGATTAAGGTCCCTTCCATCCTCTGTTCTAAGGTTGTTTTCAGCTGTGACATTCAAGGTCTCTCCTACTTTGAATATGGTAAATTCTAAAGTGTGTCATCTGTCCTATCAGGTCACTTTATTTCTGACCTTTTCTGGTCTAAGATGCCTTCCAGCTGTGACATTTTATGTCCTAAGGTGTCTCCCAGCTGTGACATTCAAGGTCCTTTCTACCTCTGATGTTGTAAGTTCCAAGATGTGTTGTGTCTCGTATCAGATCACTTTATTTCTGGTCTTCTCTTATCTAAGCTCTCTCCAAGCTGTGACTTTCTATCCTCTGTTGTTCTCTCTATCTCTGATGCATTGTGTTCTATGTTCTAAGGGCTCTGACAACTTTTCAAGCCCTTCATAGCCTGACCCCTTCTTACCTTTCCTGTCCTCTTGCACACTATATAATGCAGCAGCACTGGCCTTTGTACTGAACTCACTCCCCAGGGTAATGCAGGCATTTGGATGTTTGTGGCACTACAAAATGCAAATTGTGATTATTACCATTCCCTTAAAATCTTTCTCTTGTGCCACTTCATAGTAAAGAAGTAATCTGAGTTCTCCAAGGTTAAGCCAGATCAAGTGAGGGGTTTTTAAGGATGGACAAAACATGGGCATGATTATGGGCAACAGGGAAACTAAGTTGAGAGGGAGAAATTAAAAATTAGTGAGAGAGTAGAGATGACAGAAGGGGCAGTCTGCTGGAGAAAGTAGGATGGAATGGGATCAAGGACACATATAAAAGAGTTTGCCTTGGCAAAGAGAAGGGCAACTGTATTATATAAGGGAGAAGTGAAGGAGATAGTAAGAGAATGCATCTGAGTGATGTGAAATGAGGAGAGAAGAGGAAACTCTTAAGTTTGTGGCCTCAGTTTTTTTCCCATGAATTATAAGGTAAGATAGTTGAGAGGGAGGTGAGAAGGAGTGCCATGGAATACTGGTTGAGGGATGAAAACATTTGTAATAGCCACTAAGTAGAACAGTGTATTGATTAGAATATTCTCTTTATTCAGCGAAGGCCCAGTTGAGAGCCTTCAAAAGAATTTTTTAAAAATCCCACAATATAACATAAATTTGTAGTGGAATCGGTCAACGTGGTTTTCATGATTTTCTCTAACTCCATACAGGAGTAAGTCAATAAAAGTAAAAGTGATGTTTGGTAGGAGAAATTTAAGTTTGTTCTTAACAGGGTAAGATCTTCCATAGGAAAAAAGGGGCAAGAGACTTGAGAGCTGAGAGCAGTGTAGAGTTGAAGTAGTTCATGAAGGGGTTGAAATGGGGAAGGGAGGAGACTATAGTTATTGCAGGGTGATATTCTGAGAAAGAACTAAGGGGCTGAAAGAATGGAGTGTATAGTGAGGACAAAGAACAAGTTTAGGGATTTTAAGGTAAATAATGGAATTATAAAAGATTATGATCTGACAAGGAATTTATGAATATGAAAGTAAAATACTTGTGGGTGGTGAAAAGATTTAGGGGTTTAATCATCTCTATGTTCAGCTGAGGTGGAGTAGAGGAATAGGTCATGAAAACTAAGTAGATTTAGAAGATGGGAAGTTACGGTGTTTGAGGAAAAAATCAACATGTTTGTTGAAATTTCTTATTATGAGGACTGAAGTTGAGGTGGAAAAAAAGATTATAAGCCAGGCATTGCACTCATTGAGGAAGAAAGGAGAATGTCTGGGGAGTGGGTAGATAACAGCTAACTGATCCTTGATTAGGTGATAAATTTGGATTGAACAAATATCAAAAGAGGGAGAGGTTTCTGAGCGAAGGCAGCAGCAGGAAAACTCTTATAGTGGCAACAGGGAACAAGAAGTATTTTATTCCAATGGTGCACCCACCATGACCAGTGAGGTGAAGATAGGAATGAAAAATACAATCAGCATTTGAAACATATGCAGTGAATGTCATCAGGAGGAAGCCAGGTTTCAGTGAGAGTCAGAAGATGGAGGAAGTGGAAAAAAAAGTTTTAAGATGAAAGCAGGTTTTGTTAACTATGGAGTGGGCATTTCAGAAAGCACAGTAGAAGGGGTGAGTAGATCTGGATTTGGGTCTAATATCACTATTTAACTCATGTATTTTGCTTTCTTTGTTTTCACATCTTATCGTCTCTTCTCCATTTGATGGTCTAGAAGCTCCTTGAGGGCATACATACCTTCATATCCTCTATAATATAGGGAACATAACAGAATCTGTCTTATTCTTATTTCAAAGTCAACATGTCTAAAATTGACCTCCCTCATCATCTTCCTCATCCCCCAATACTGGTACCTCTTCCTAACTCCCTTGTCTTCTTCGTCAATGACATCACCATATCACCATGTTCCAGACACACATGCTTGAAATATCTGAGTTGTCATTGGCTGTCCCCTCTCTCCCTACATCCAATTAGCTATTAATTCCTGTAAATTCTAACCCCACAATATTCCTTATAGTTTTTCTACCACCCAAATGCCACCATTCTACTTCAGATTATCATCACCTCTTGCCTGGACTATCATTATAGCTTCCTAATGGTCTTTCTGCCTCCAATTTCTTCCCCCTTCTATCTTTTCTTCACACACCCAGCTGAACTCATCTAATTTATGTATAGGTCAGTTCAAAACCTTCAAAGCCTTCCTATTAACCTCAAAGGGCTAGTTACCATGTGAGGAAAGCAATCTATAAACCTTAAAGCCCTTATGAGAATGTGACATTGTTCAAAATCTAAATCTGCCATTCAAAGCACCTCTATAACTTTGTACCTTCTGACTTTTCAGTCCTATCTCACCTTGGCTCACTGCCTTTTACTCTCTGCTCCAATAAAATTGGAGTAGTAGCCACTGTTACCTGTTCTGGCTTGGCCCTTTCCTTTTCTCACACTGTCCCCCATGCCTGGGATCCCCATACCTCTCCCTTTCCACCTATTGTCCTCACACCTGTTCTTCCAGCTCAGCTCAGGGGCCACCACAGGGGAGCAGCTTCAAGGTTTCCAGAAGCTTTGTCTGATCCTCATGGGAGAAATGACACCTCTTTTCTCACCTCTCAGACCATTCTGTTTATACTTCTCTGCATTGAAAGAACTGAAAATATGGCATAAAAGGACAGAGAGAGAAAAAAAAAACCTGGGAAGGTTTATGTAATCCAGAGAAGAGAAGTGCAGGGACCCATAAGAGCTGCCTTTGAATATCTGAAGGCAGCCATCATGTGCAAGAGGGGTCAGCCTGGTTTGGTTTGGCCTCCATGGAAAGAGCAACAGCAACAGGTGGAAGATAGATTCTGGCTCCACCAAAGGAAGAACCATCTGGAACTGTCCAGAGCTCAACACACTGTGCTAGGGTCATGGTAGACAGAGAGCTGGGTCTGGGGCGGGGAAGACTCAAGTTCAAATTCTGTCTCAATCATTTACTGCCTTTGTGACCTTGGGAAAATGACTTCGCCTCTGTTTGTCTCCGTTTCCTTAAAACGGGGATAATAATAGCACCTACCTCCCAGGGTTGGCATGAGGATCAGATCAGATTTCTGTGAAGCACTTAGCATAGAGTAGCACACAGAATGCCAGCTGTCATTACTGTTGTCACCATCCCCATTATCACTATTATCATTGGACTAGGCTCCTTGTGTGCATAGTGAACACCTCACCATTAGAAGTTTTTAAACAGAATTTAAAGGGACACTTGTTTGATACATCACAAAGAGGGTGGATAGGCAGATACAGATTAGCTGAGATGATGTCAGGGGTACTTCCCAAATCAGAGATCTGTGATTATTATAATTTATCTTATTTATTCATTCATTGGACGAGAACTTTTAAGGGCCTACTGCATGGCAGGTACTGTGGTGGGTACCTGGAGTACAAAGATATTATTGAGCTTAATAAAGCTTGTTAGGTGAGTGACAAAACAATAGTCTGTCCTCAGGGAGCTTACATTCAATTATAACTCTATAATTTATATTTCTAATTGCTGCTTGTCTTTCATTCTCAGAGAGGACCATGACATCAGGCAGGTGATGCCATGACATGTACTGAATTGGATTTAAGTGACAGAAGGCTGTGCAAGGTCACCAGCCTCACTTTCTCCTCTGGAGTCATCTGGGCATGGATCAGGACAACTGGAGCTGGCCCAGGATGCAGTGGAGGACTTGGCCTTTTCAGGTTGGGTCTTTAGCAGGTCTCAGTTTTTATACTAAAATAGTTACTTCTGTGTTGTATTTATTTTGCTATAAGATGTGTACAGGCAGAGTTAAGGTCTAGTTTATTTTCAAAGGCCCCCCCTCCCCCCCCGCCATTGCCTACCACAGGGCTCCACACACACAAAATGTGTTTAATGTTTGATGAATAAAGAAGGGGAAAGGTTTAAACAGGTTAACAAAAGTCTAGGATATATTGATATGAGCCAAATTATCCTGAAAAATATTTTCTTCTAAAATGAACAAAACCCAATTCAAATGCAGGGTTTGTTACCTCTCTTTGTAGGTAGAGGGCAAAAATTTGTGTTACAGGCCCTGACTGCTGATGGCTTTTGGTGAACCAGACAACTGGCTGTAGGCCGACCTTGCAGGAGACACTGCACCGTTCGGGTCTGCAGGCCACCTCCACATGTCACTGTGCACTGCAGGAAGGAAAAAAGCACAGAATCAGTAGTGGCTAAATGACAGTCTCTTGGGTGATTAGTAGGAGAATGAAAAGGAAAAAGAGACGAAGAAGAGGGAGAAGGAAGAGGAGGAGGAGGAGGAAGAAGAAGAGGAAAAAGAGGAGAAAGAAGAGGAAGAGGGGAAGGAAGAGAGGAGAAGAAAAGAGGAGGAAGAGGAGGAGGAGGAGAAATTTCTGGACTACTGAAAACATTGAAGCTGCAAAGGCCCATAGAAAATAAAATGTTAGAACTGAAAAGGCATCGTTGCAAGCCATTACTGCTGGTGGGAACAGGGAGACGAGTTAATTTTCCAAATGCCTTCAATATTGGTCAGGCCTGTTGAGGGCAAAGAAGTTATGGCACAAATTCAGAGCAGTTTGAATTAACTTTGTCCTTAGATGGGTTGATTTGGGACCTAGCTGTGTGGGCCCTTTGGGCAAGAAGGATACAAAGGCTCCAAGGCTCTGGCAATGAGCTCTGGAGACTCTGAAAAATGTCCTTGTTCATTGCTCTTAATCTCCTTGCCAAGGCTTTTATCTGCTTTTATCTTCGTATGACCTGCTTTTTAACTGCCTTGGGAACTGCTTTTACCTGAGGGCAGTTGAATTTGTTTTTATTAAATGGATTGTTTATTTAAATCCTCTGGCTCTATCCATCATTTGGCACATTAAACCATGAGCAGGACAGGCCCTTAGAACCTGAAGTGTCAGAAATGGTAGGACCTTTAGAACACAAAACATACTGTTTTAGAGCTGGAAGGCATGTTCTGAAAACAAAAACTGTCAGAGCCTAAAGGGCTTTTAGAATACAAATTTATAATCTATAATATAAATGGATAGGACCTTAGGGATCATCTCGTTCAACCCCTTCATTTTATAGAGAAACTGAGGGGCCAGGAAGGGAAGTTACTTGCCTAATGTCAGTTCTCATTTATTTCTGTACAGCCCTGAGTGGCCTAGCACATTGCATTTCCCTAGGACATATCATTAGACTATAGTCTTCCTCAGATGATAGTCTCTTGGAGGACTAAGAGGTGGAGAAGAAGAAGGAGGAGGATAAATAAGGATGTATTTATATGAGAAGTTTTATAATAGCTCGGCATATCTGTTCCATTACTCTTGTTCTAAATAGAGAATTTTTTCAAAGATTTATGATTAATTCCATAAGCAGTATAGCATAACAAAAAGAACATTGAATTTCAGTGAAAAAAACCTGGATTAAAATCCTAGTCCTGTTGCTTATCAATTATGTGACCCTAGGCAAGTCATTTTCCCCTGAGTTGCAATTTCTCCATGAGTAAGATGAGGTGGTTGGACTAGACAGCTTCTATCTATTCTAATCCTAAATGAAAGGATTAAATTTTAAATGTCTTGGCCAAATGCTTCATGTCTGCTGTCTAGAGGGATATGACTTATAGATGCTAAGCAGCATCCAAGCTGTTCTCAGGAATGTAGACACAACTGGAGGCACGAGTAATTAATCACACGGGATTAAAAATCCCAGGGAATCCTTGCACATGCAACAGCCTGACTCCTCACTGAGAAAAAAAGCAGGGGTGCCCCGAAGCTGAGCAGGTGATGAGGTGCCCAGACCATAAGCTCTCATTTTCAACCACTGCAGCTCCTTCTACAAGAGCTATGGGCTGAGAAGGCCTTCCTCCAACATCTATGGCTGGAGGCCTCACTTTATGCCTGGAGGACAGGAGAGGCCTCTCAGTCTGTCTCCTCCTCATTGCAATGCAAGGGTTAAATCAGGTGTTAGCTCTAAGATCCTTTGCAATTCTGACCTTCTCTTGTTCTAGGAACCCATTAACCCTGACCTGGGAATCAGGAGAATGGGCACTTAAGCCTGGATTTGCTACTCACTGCCTAGGTAACCGGAAGCAAGCCAACTCCACTGTTTAGGTCTCAGGGTCCTCATTTATAAAAAGAAGCAGATGGGTTAGAGCAGGAGTTCTTAACCTTTTTTTGTACTGTGGTCCCCTTTGGCAACTTGATGAAGCCTATGGGCCCCTTAGCAAGAGAATGTTTTTAAGTAATTGAAAGAAATGTTATTCTCAATAAGGGTGGGTGGGAAGGCACGGAGCTCAGTTTTAAAAACAAATGTTAAAAATTGTTTTTACATGCAACTGGGAAATAAGATGTACAGGCAATGGGGTATAGAAATCTATCTTACCCTACGAGAAAGTGAAGGGGGGGGTGATAGAGAGGAGGGCAGACTGGGGAAGTGGTAATCAGAAGGCAAGCCATCTTGGGGTGGAGGGGAGGGGAGAGATGGGGAGAAAATTTGTAACTCAAAATCTTGTGGAAATGAATGCTGATTAAAATAAACAAATTAATTTTAAAAAAAGAAATGTTAGAGGCTGGTGCAAATAAGGATGTATTCTTTCCCCAGCCATGTTTAGAGACCACCTGAAACCCATCCATAGACTACTTATGTGCTAAGAACACCTGGATCCGATGATCTCTAAGAACCCTTCCAACGGTGTATGAAAACCTCATCACAGCTCTATTTGGTGTGCTTTGCACACCATAGGTACTTAATAAATGTTTGTTATGTTGTATTGAATAGTTCTTTCTGATATAGGACTCTCTGCATGGTTATGTGACCATTTCTGAGAGAGGAATTCTGATCATGCTGAGATAGAAGGAAGGAATCCTTTGACAAGCTTCTAAAAGTCCTTTGCTATAAGCTGAAGGACTAGTTTAATGGAGAAAATCTGAGGAGGTGAAAAGATCTCTAGATTGGCAGTTAGGAGAAAAGGCTTTCAGTCCTAGCTCTGCCATTTGTTATATTGCCTTCTGGGGGTCACATCCCCTCTCTGGGCCTCAGGTTCCACATCCATAAAATAGGTAGCACTACTTATTGATTCAAAGCTTGGATTCAATCCTATATCTCTTTTTTAACATAAAATTCCTTCCCCTTCCCTTCCCCTTCTGCCATGGTGCCCCTCCAGCCAGCCTGTATACAAGTATTAGACGTGGAAAAGGGTGACCTACCTGTTGCCAAGGGGATGAATACCATCGGGCCACCAGTGGGGGCCTAAGGGTCACAGGACAAGCTCCTTGGTGACAGGCCTCCTCCAGGTCCACCTCTGGTTTCCTGATGTGACGACATCTGCGCTCTGGGAAAGTCATCAGCTTTCCTGGCAGGCCTTTCTCACTGCACTGGACCACTCTCTTCTTTACACCTGGACCACAGGATGCTGAGCACTAGAGGACAAGAATATGTGATGAGAAAATTACTCTCCTGCCCAGTGCTTCCTGATTTCCCCAATGAACTGGGCTGATTTGGTTTTACCAGGTGTTGGTACAATTCAAAGAGGGAAGATTCAAGAACATTCTGCATGAAGCCTTTCCTGATACCCCCCCCCCCCCATCAAATGCTAGTGTCCTGCCCCGCCAAACCACCTTGCACTTATCTAATAACATTGTATATATTGATCTTTATCTATGTTACATGTATGTAGTATATATTTATTTTTATATAAAATGAAGGAACCATAGAAAATGGAATGTCTGAGCTAGAGAACATCTTAGAGAAAAGCTGGGCCAACTTGGTCCTTTTCCAGGCAAGGAGACAGGGTTTAAGAGAGGAGGTAACTTGCTTAGAGTTGAACACCATTAGTAAGCAACTAGAACCCAGGGGCTAGATCCCAGGTCTCCTCGATTCCAGCCTAGTATCCTTCCCACTTTAATTTTACTCTATGTGACATGAGGTGCAGCAGAATACATAAGTAGATATCTTAACAGCACATGTAGGATTAGCGTGACCCTGATCGCCGGAAGATAAGAGGGAACAGCTGCCTGTCACTAATTGGGCCAGGAAAGAAGGGAGCTGGCATGGAGGCCTCCAGTCCACAGGACTTTTATAAGCCTTCCCTAGAAATCAAAAGCAAGGCCAAGATCCTACCTCACTCCAAGAGGAAACCACCCACTGAAGCCGGTCATTCCTGGGGCAACGGCCTAACACACAGCCCTCATGGGCTTCTGGCTTTGGCGATGAGTCACACATGTTGTCTGGTAGGACATCACCTCTGGCAGGGCTTTGACAATAGATTTCCCTCTTCTTCACTCCTCGCCCACAGGTCTTGGAACACTTTGGAGAGAAAAATGCACATTGGACTCTAGTATTGATATCACAGTATATGTGTCTCCCCCCGCCAAATCCCAAGTAAATTAGGAATCCCACCCCCAACAGATGTTTCTTAATCAACAAATTCAATGCTTCTAATAGAATCATTGGGGGGGGGAAGTAATTAATTTTCTCATGACTGAGATTTAATAGTGACATTTCCAAGGATTCATGATCTCAAGAGAATTACAGAGTCAGTACTAGAATCTAGCTTTTCTGACATTCAGTTCAGAGCTTTGGCCTGAATATCATGCAGTCACTAGATCCTGTGCCCATGGGAAATGGTTGGGAAACATTTCTGAGACCTTGTAATTTTTTAAAAAGTGACCATTTTGAGACGAAAACAGGAATATCCTTAATAAGGCTAAATCATCAGACATGAGTGAGTGTGGATAAGAGAGCATGGGGAGCATTTCCGAGCCCACTTTGGCGGCTCCTGCAGCTTAGTCTCCTGCCCTTCCCCCATGGGAATGAGAAGAATTCAGATCAAGGGATCCCTCAGTGCAAGACAGTCCATGTTGGTGTCTACTTGCTGGTTTTCTTTTTCTAAAGCATAAGCCATGGCCCCATCAGTGAATGGAGCCTTGACTAAGGAGTCAGGATACCTACTATCCAGACCTGACTCTGCCATTTGTCAGTTGTGTGACCTTGGCTTAGTCCCTTGCCTACTTTGAGGCCTCAACATCCTCCTCTATAAACTGAGATGTATGGACTAAATGCTAACTATGGTCCTTCCCAGTTTTTATATTTTATATTCTGTCATTCTGTGTTTTGTAATTAAAGTTTGGAAGTGGTAAAGTGCTCACAGCACTTCCCATCCATTATAACAGGACCCTTTCTTCTCTGTATCTGTGACCTTTTTCCGGTGCCGTCCACCATGCCTGGAATGCTCTCACTACTCATCTCTTCCTCCTGGCCTAGCTCCCCCAATTTCCTTTAAGACTCAACTCAGATCCTGCCTTCTGCAAGAGACCTTTCTAGTCACTTCATTTCTCTCCTCACCCACAACTAGTGCCTTCTTTCTGGGACTCTGACATTACCTTCCATTGACACTGTATATATCTTTTTATGCGTAATTTTTTACATGTTGCTTCCCCCTTTAGAGTGTGAGTCACTTGAAGGTAAGGGCTTTCTTTTGCCTTTAGTTGTATGCCCAGCACCTAACATAGTGCCTGGCACACTGCAGGCTCTTAAACACTTGTTGATTTGGTTGGACTATGCTCTATTTCTTAAGGTTTCTTTCTTCTCTGATAGTCTATGAGTCTATGAGATCTAATAAATCAAAAAGGAATAGGTCAATAACAGTTCTGATTTCCAGGATTTCCAAAACAATGCCCTTGTTTCCAATTCCACAACCTGATGCTGCACCGAAACATAGCATTGTGTAGTTTAATTTCACTGAAATATTGACAGGTCCCACAGAGTTTGATTTAAATGCCAACCATCATGTGGCAGAATTGGCTGACTTTATCCTATACACCACTGTGGGACCCTAGATATGTCTGAGGTGTCCCGGACTGTCAGGAGATCTGGGTTTTGTTCGTGGCCTTACCACTGATATGCTGTCTGACCTCAGGCAAGCCCCTTACCTTTTCTGGCCTCAGCTTTCCCCTGTGTAAAGGGGGTAGGACTAAAGATTCATTGTGGTGCACTGGCTCTGGAGTCAGAGGACATAGGTTCAAATCCTGCCTCTCATACTTATTACCTATGTGTCATTGGGGAAGTCATTTAACTTCCTGGGTCTACAAGGTGGTGTGTGAAGTCCCTTTTAGATCCATGATTCTGTGACTGGAGGATCTCCAAGGTTCCCTCCAGCTCAAATAGTATGCTTTAAGAAGCAGACTTGGGAAGTTCCTTCCTCTCACTGATTGCAGGCAATCAAAGAGGATTGTAGATACCTGTTGTAGCTCCTCTTTGAATCAGGGGACTGGAGTATAGGCCATGCTGCCTGCTCTGGGTTAGTGAGTCCTCTGCTCCTGACCTTTTTTCCCCTGAGTCCTCAGGAACCATCAAAGAGACTCATAAATTGGCTGCTCCCTATACTACCATCCACCCCTTTCACCTTCTCCAAGGTCATATTCCTTGTAACTTCCTGTATGAGCTGAAGAACTCTCATTGAATCACAGAATTCAGCACTAGAAAGGCTGTAGAGGTTATCTTATTCAACTCTTTCATTTTACAGATGAGGAAATTGATCCTCAGAGAGAAGATATCATTTACTCAAGAGCCAACCATCTTTAGTGAGTAACAGAGCTAAGATCCAAACCTGATCCTCCCACTCACCCCAAAGACACTTCTCTTTCAATGCCACTGTGCCTTGCCACAGACTGTGAGAGCCAGGAGGAATATTAGAACAAAGGTTAGCGGAATTGTAAGAGTGTGTGGTTGGTGCTTATTACATGATGATGACGACTAATGTCTTCTCTAGTCAAGTCAGTCAGCCAGTCAACCAGCATTAATTAAATACTTATGTAGGCACCATGCTACACCCTGGAGATACAAAGAAAGGCAAAAACAGTCAAAGAGCCTTCAATTGCTTATCGTATGTACTAATTTTGAACCCTCTCCTCTGGATATGTCAGTTCCTTCCCAAAGTGAAGTGCCCAAAGCTGGACACAATTCTTTCTTCCTGCTCTCCTTACGGAGGTCTCCTAGGTGCTTCTGATGGTGGTAGAGAAAGGGAAGGCAGCAAATGCTTTGTTTCTTACCTGAGACCAGGGCCCAGGGCTCCATTCTGGGGGACAGGCATGGCTATTGCAGACTTGGATCTGGGATGGGGTGCTCACTGGGCATCGAGAATGTACTACAATCTCTTCCTTTTGGAAACTTCTTTTTTGGACACACTGAATAAGCCGGCTTTGCTGGCCTCCCCCACAGGACTGGCTGCAGGAACTCCATTCACCTGGGGCCCAACTTTCAAGGGAAAAAGGGATTTGGGTATTATGAAATGGAATCTATGAGAAGGTGAACAAAATTCCCTTAACAGGAAAACTTAATTAATGCAATAAGTATGTATGACCAGAAAAGGAAGTGATTCAGGGACATAGCAACAGCAAGCATGAACAAAGCATTAAAATGGCACCCAAAAAACATTGTAAGATCCAGAGGAAGACCTCTAAAAAACTGAGTGGATTCTCTATAGCACAAATTCTTAACTTACCATTGGTGAACTTTTTATGAAAATACACCTTTGTTCTGTATACATGTATATAATATCTTGTCTAATAGAATATAAACTCCTTGAGGTCAGGGATTGTCTTATTTTGTCTTTGTACGTCAAGGCCTAGCACAGTGATGTTTGACCCATAGTAAGTGCTTAACAAGTCCTTGCTGGCTGACTGACTGATTCTAGGGACTCACCCATGGCTTTCATCAGCCCAGAAAAAGGAACAAAGAAGGCAGACATTGAAGGCTGTGTTACCAACGCCTGAAAAACACTTGAAGGACAAGGGAGCAATGGATTGGGGTCCTGGGTTCAAATTCCATCTCTTTCACTTAGGTATTGTGTAACCTTGGACAAGTCACTTAGGCAGGGCTGCATCTTTTCAGTATTCCAGATGAATCTCAGACCTGGAGGGATTGCAGAGGTCATCTTAGACTAACAAGGTATACTCTCAAATATGTAAAGACCCTGGAGGAGGTCTGGGCATGCTGTTCTCAAAGTAAACAGATTTATCACCCTAAGATAGAGAGTTTCCACTCAAGTCCTCCTCTGTTGCCATGCCATGATTCAGATACAACCTTTGCTCTCAAAAGTTATGTCAGTGGATCCTCAGTTTCCTCATCTGTAAGATAAGGGGTTGGACTAGATGACCTGTGAGGTCACTTCCAGCTCAAAATCCACAAGCCTGTGATTCACAGGTCAATTTACAGGCATAGTTGAACTGTGGGATCAAGACTCAAAAAGGAAGAAGGTGAAGGTATCACCATAGTGATGGATGGGGAGAACAATGAAGGGTAATGAGACTCTAAGTTGTGGAGAAGATGAAAAATGGGTTTAGGAGGCATACAGCCAAGGGAGAGATGTGAGGGAGAGTTTAATCAGATGGGGAAATTTCAGACTTTAAGACTGTGAAGGTGTCACAATTATGAATGATGGTGAGACTAAGGTGTGGTCACCCCTATGACTGAGGTAGAGAAATGAGTTCATCAAGAGTTGGACCAGATTCTCTGAAAGTCTCTTTTAGTTCTAGATCCTCTAGTAGGAAAAAAAAATTGGGGTGAGGTCAGGATTTAAAATAATATCTTCAAAGAGATTTTAATGCTGATGCAAATGAAATTGATATGTTAAAAATAAAGAAAAGTTTCCATATCTTTACATTCCAAAGGCAAGAGAAACATAGTTTCCCTCTGTATCTCCCTGTAGTTATTTAGAATAAGTAAAAAAAAAAAAGTCATCCTTGGAGTTCTTGGTTTCCGAAAATATATGTAGGTATGATGTTCAAGTATCCAATAAATATATACACATACATTCCTGGAGAATATCTAAAAATAAGGATAATAACAGCATCTACCTCCCAGGGTAGTTGTGAAGGCAAAATGAGATAATGTTTGTAAGAGGCCTGCAAACTTCAAACCACTATATAAATGCTATCTATTTACTTAACTTCCCTTGCTTTAATCCTTTGATCATCAAGTAACTCTTTGATGCATAATTTTGCTCCTACTTGGTAGGAAAGGCAGATCTTTTTCAAAGATTCAGCTGGATTTTTTTTCCAATTGAATCAACAGAATCATCTTTGGATATAAATTGGCCCCATATGGGGTTTGGTTTAGTTCAGTTCAATTCAGGCACTGTCGTACCAGGTGCTGGATATTCAGAGATAGCAATGACATAATCCCTACCCTCAAGGGACATACATTCTGTGGCTGACTGGCGGAGGCTGTGGTGGTACAATATACCATGTATACAGATAACTTGATACTGGGTAATTTGAGGAGAGAGATGGAAGAAAAGAGGAGAGAAGAGGAGAAGAGAGGTGAGGAGAGGAGAGGAGAGGGAGTGGGAGGGGAGGGGGGGACAGTTGAGTCTTAGAGGAAAATTAGGATGGAAAGTGTACTACAGCTAGAATCAGAAGACCTGGGTTTGAATTTCAGCTTTACCACTGACTCAATGTGTGATCTTAGATATTGATTGATCTTAGAAATGTCACTTTACTTTCTTCCTCTATAAAATTTGGGGTTTGGACTTGCTGCTCTTTTGAAAAAAAACACAACCCAACCTTATGAAGTCACCCAGCTATAGGAATTTTTAAATGACAGTACTCTACAAACCATGAAACCCAAACTGCAAATTACACGGTAGTAGGATACTCAGACTCCCCAGAAACAGACAAGGCCTGGAGGTGGTACTTGGCTCAAGCAATAGGACCACATGCCTCTTTCAGCAGTTTTTCTGAATTGCCCTTAGCCACACTATTGTTGGAGAACTCATTGGGATTAATCTTTCTGGCCAAGCAGAGCCCTTTTCTGTGTGACTTTCTCAGCCAATTGTATTTTAACCAAGATTCTTGTAAGGCAGTGCTGTGTCCTTCAGTTCTCCAAATGAATCTTGGAGCTGGAGGAACTGTGAAGAACTCCTCAGCCTAATTCAAAATTGGGCATGAAATCCCCCACATATGCAAGTAGCTTATAAGATGTTGGGTTGACAATGATATTCTCATGGTGCATGGTGCTCTTTCCAAAGCTAATCATTGTTATCATGTTCTGAGGAAGAATGTCTGCTCAAGTCCTCATGGTGACCCTGGGCTCTCCAAAGACTATATTAGTGTATCATGAACTATATGGATGGCCCTAACACATTAGAAGTGCTTCAGAGTACCAGCATGGTAACTAGACAAGCTTCATCTGAGGACTAGCCTAGCTAAGTGGGCAAAGAGTCATCACCAGAGGATTGGCCACCAGGGATAAAATATTTTCACCATGGCAACTCCTGAAAACATTTGCCAAAGCACAAAGGGGATGCAGTCTACAACCACTGGTGGGATAAGGGAGTATCTACACTGATGAAACATGGATCCAGTGGTCTCCTGAGCTGGCTTGTATAGAACTGGAGTGCTAGCTGACTGCTAAATGTTCAGTATAAACATTTATATGGGGAATCAAAAGATACTACAAACCAAGGCTTAATTTATTGTTTGTTCACTGTCTAGAGATTCTAGGCATGAGAAAATGATGGAAAAATGTTAATAATGAGGGTGGATCATGTGTACATTCTCTTTTTTCTTCCTTCCTCCTTTCTTTCTTTCCTTCCTTCCTTCTCTTCTTCCTTCCTTCCGTCTCTTTTCCTTCCTTCCTTCCTTCTCTTCTTCCTTCCTTCCTTCCTTCCTTCCTTCCTTCCTTCCTTCCTCCCTTCCTCTCTCTCTCTCTCTCTCTCTCTCTCTCTCTCTCTCTCTCTCTTTCTCTCTCTCTCCCTCTCTCTCTCTCTCTCTCTCTCTCTCTCTGTCTCTATCTCTCTCTGTAGTTAGTAAACTCTCCTGCATGAATCTTTAAAATCTGAAAGACTCCAAAAGCTCTTCATTTATTTAGATCTTGAATGCCTAGTAATTCCATGTTCCCAACTTCCCTACATCAGCTCAGTTCTCCCCTGGGCACAGAAGAGAAAAGAGATGTAGAGGTTTAGGGGTAAGAAGTGATGGGTTTGGAATCAGAAGATCCAGCTTCAGATTCCTTTGCTGATAAATTCTAGCTTTGTGGTCACAAAGGTGCTTTTTCTCTCTGAGATTTAGTTTCCTAATTTTTAAGATGGAAGACAAAAAAAAATTGTTTTACTACCCACCTCACGAGGGTCTGAGGCATCTGGGGGCACAGTGGATAGAGTGCTGGGCCTGGAGTCCAGAAGATCTGAGTTCAAATATGACCTCATAACATTTACTAGTTGTATGACTCTGGGCATATCATTTAATCTCTGTCTGACTCAGTTTCCTCAACTGTAAACTAGGGATAACAACATCTACCTTTTAGCATTATTGTGAGGATCAAATGAGATAATATTTGCAAAGTGCTTAAAGGCACAGGGCCTGGCACACCTGCCAGGTAAGTGCATAATTTCCTTCCCTTCCAAGAATAGCACTTTTTCCATTCCACCATACTTTTTGGACCAGACTTTGTCATTACTATTGGGAGCTTCCTGTGAGGAACTTCCTCTTCCCAACTTAATATCTTTTACACAACTTATAGTCCTGAAGAGTTTCCTAGGGACCCTGAAAGGTTGAGTGATTTCCCCAGAGAGATATAGCCAGTGTGTGGATGAGACAGGACTTGAGGGCAGCTCCCTAACCATTACTACTATCAGTCTCTCACTATACTCTATCTATACATACTACATTATCTATACATACTGCATTATGTAGGGTGTCCCAGAAGTCTTAGAGCAGGTACAATTTATAAAAGTTTAAACTCCCATTAACGGATACCTCCTCAGTTTCCAGTTCTTTGCTACCATAAAAAGAATTTCTATATTGAACATAGGGCTCATTTTTCCTTTTTCTTTGATCTCTTTGGGGCATAAACTCATGCCCATGAATTTTAAAAGAGGAAGATCTTTAATGCAATGGGTAGAACCTTTATGAAAAATTCATGGGAGGATCTTGATGAGAGTCACAAAGTATGAGAATGCACAGATGGGTTGGGATCCACACTGCAGGAAAGAGGAAGTATATTGATGAGATTACAGATTCATTGAATTACTGAAATATTTTTGCAAAATATCATTGGCTGGAACAACCCAAGGTATCTCTGTCCAGAAAATAAAATTTAAAAAATTCAAAATTGGAAAATTATTTTCGTGGCCATATATCAGTTACTTTTGAAGAAGCAAAAGTTCATTGTTTGGGGGTAGGATAATTTATTTGTAAGCACCAATGCTATTTGTGGTTCTGAATTATATACTAATTTATATCATTGGCTTCTATTCTCTCATTTGCAGAAACAGAATACATCTAGTCCTAAAATCCTAGAGCTGCCTGTTTAATTTAAGAATATTTTGGTTCTTTTTCTATGGGTATGAATTGAAGAGTACCTGATACCATATTTTTGAGGTACTTTGCTTCAAAAACCTTTGTGAAAAATCTTTTCTCCCTGTCTAAAGAGAACTTATAGAAATTAAACTGGAAGAGCCCTGAGAACCTAGCACATCACAACATGGCATTTAAGGTAGAAGCATATGGAAGGAACAATATTCTAACCCCTCCTCTCTGTGCAAGTTAGGCTCATTTTTCCTTAAAAGGTATGGAAACAATTCTTAAGACTGAGATTGTTGACATCACCTCCTTATCAATTGAGTAAAGAGCAGCCATAAGTGCCATGGGTGCTATAAAGCTTGGCTGATGGATCACAATGGGCAATTTGAGCATTACTCAAATGAATCAACTTGAGGTTTCCTTAATACCTATCTTTGTTGAATAGCCTCCTCCTTCTAGGGCCAAGTAGATCTTTTTTGTTAACTATTGAATGACCTACAAGTGTCTTATCCTATTGTGGTATCAAACCTAAACTATCAAGGGACTGATCTGAGTCAGGACCAGCCCAGAATAGGCCCTTAGAGATGATCTAGATGATGGTCTGAGGATGGAAGGGACTTGTCCAAGATCACACAGAAAATCTTTGGTATGTGT
Source organism: Pseudochirops cupreus (assembly GCA_028627135.1). Classification (NCBI taxonomy): domain Eukaryota; kingdom Metazoa; phylum Chordata; class Mammalia; order Diprotodontia; family Pseudocheiridae; genus Pseudochirops; species Pseudochirops cupreus. The sequence goes on along the minus strand of CM053581.1, from coordinate 62,108,719 downwards.
GGGCTGGAATCCAGATCTTGACTCCAAATCCAATGTTCTTTTCCCTTCCACCATGCAACAGTAACATTTCTGGGGAACACTTACTATGCAGGGCAGGAAAAGGCATTACACATTTGGGGTTCGGTCACAGGTTTGGCCTTTGTGCTACAGAAAGATGAATTCACTTGCTTCAGATGATCTTGTAAACAAATGGTCTTTACTATAATGTGACCTAAAGAAACATTGAGAATGAACAAAAGAAACGTCAACAGTTACCTAGCAAGGGACATAGAAATGGAAGAGAACATTGGCATAATTTTGTTCTAATCCTTCATTTCGCAGATGAGGAAACTGAGGCACAGAAGCACCTAGGTGGCTCATGGATAGAGTCCTTCCTAGTCAGGAAGACCCTAGCTCAAATCAGTCCTCAGATACTTACTAGCTGTGTCACCCTAGGCAAATCACTTAACCTCTGATTACCTCAGTTTCCTCAACTCTTAAATGGGGATAATAACAGCACCTACCTGGTAGGGTTGTTGTGAGGATCAAATGAGAAAATATTGATGAAGCATTTAGCACAGTGCTAAGACGCTGTAGCACATAGCAGGAGCTATAGAAAGGCTTATTTCCTTTCCCCTCCCCCCACAGAAAGGAGGAAGGAATTTACCTGAGGTTTCACAGGAAGCCAACAAATTGCTGCATGTTCCAGCCTTAAATTTATCATAGTTTTTTGGGGGTTTTTTAAATGCACCGGCAGCATTTTTTAAAATTGGAAACTGAACAAAAAATGTAATGGGGAAATACCTCCCATGGGGGAAACTGAAACTAATCTAAGACATTTTTCCTCCCAGAGAATATTTTCATATTTGTCGTATTTGTCTAGTTTCAACTTTCAGTCTGCAGGCCTTATTTGAGGACTGGTCAAAATATCCCACTGGGGGAAGGTAATGAAAGAAAGAAAATATGTTGTGAAATGGATGACTTTGCTGGGGAAAATGGGTTGCCAATCTCTTGAGGTACTAAATAGTCTTCTGAAAATAGAGGCCAACAAGTGTCGGAAAACTGCCAATCTTGACTCATGCTATGCTCAATTTGACAGAAATGTTACTCAAATCTAAATCCTATTGATTTCATAGAATCTCAGAACAGTAATGGGCCCTGGGGATCATTTAAACCAACAAATGACTGAGTAGGAGCCCTCTCTATACCATCCTCAACAAGAACTCATTCAGATTCCACAGATGGGGAGCTCACTATTCCCCAACACAGCCCATTCCACTTTAATGCAGCTCTAGTTGTGAGGAAGAGCTTATTTATATTAATCCAATGTCTGATTCTCTGCAACTTCTCCTCACTATTTCCAGCTCTACCCTCTGGGGCCAAGCAAAACAACTATTTTGACTCATGCCCCTTTCCTTCTTCAGTCTTCATACCCTTTGTCCATCCTTCTGTAGCATGGATATCAATCCCCTGCCCTCCTTTAAATTGGCTTCAATTTAGAAAAGTAGTTCTTAAGATGTAGCACCCTGAATACAATTCTGCAGCAGTGCTCTTTTCCAGGCAGCTAGCTATGTAACCACCTACCAGTGCTATACTCAAAGGCTTTCCATCTTGGTAAGACTTGACATAGTTTGTGTTCCCGTGTCAGAGCCTTTCAAGATGTCAGTCCCTTCCTCACCAAAAAGGGGCAACAGAGAAGTGCCTAAAATTTCATATTTATATTGGTTTTCTATAGCAGTAGAGTTCCTATGAAAGCCCAGTCTTGACATTGGCTCATTTTATTCTTGCCCAGATGAAGACTGCCAGGAGGATGGGGTTCTAAGAAGACCCAGAAGAAGAAGAATTGGGAAAGTTATCTACCTCCACCACATGAGACTGAACAGTCCAACTGCACTGTCTTCCACGTGTAGATGTGTCCTGGCACTGTCTGCGTCGTGCTCTTGACTTTGGGCAGGGTATATTTCCATGAGACCCCTGGATTTTTGCCTTGCATCAGAATCTGCACAGGGGTAGATGAAAGGAGAGGGATGGAGGACAAACATTAAATCTTAGCCTTAAATCTCCTTTGACATTTTAGAGATGGCCACACAGCCCTGGCACCTCCAAAGGTGTTTTGCACTCTGGCTCACAGGGCACACATTCATGTTATTTAGGATTCCAAGTTTGAAATTCAGATCTACCATCTCCTAGTGACTCTTTCAGACACACACAATCAAAAATGTGACTTCAACAGGAATGACATTTAAGAAGTACTACACAATATTCCCCTAAAACTTCTCATCCTCATATAATAATAATAATAATAATAATAATAATAATAATAATGAAGAGAAGGCAGTATGATGTAATGGAAAGAGGACTATGTTGAAAGTCAAGTGGTCGGACTTTGGTCTGGGTTCTGTTACTGTCTTTTAATTTGGGACACATCCCATCCTTCTCCGGGCCTCAATTTCCTTTTCTATAACATGAAGGGCTTGGTTCTCTAATCCCAATAGTTTACAGTACGCCATCATAGAAGATTTACAAAGTGGTATGTGGAAAAGACCTCCAGATAGTAACTGAGGAGAGACTGCTTCTAGCTCCAGCTTTGCCACTAACTACGAGCAGTGAAATCTGAAGACAGTGACTTCCCCTCTCTGAGCCTTGGTTTCTTCTGATGCAAAATGATGTGGTTAATTTGGAATTGATGACTTTTAAGATCGTTTCCAACTCCCAATCCTTGTGACCCCATTTGAGGTAGCTCTCAGCACAGAACATAGAGTACTGGGCCTGGAGTCGGGAAGTCCTGGTTAGCTGTGTGACCCTGGGAAAGTCACTTAACCTCTGTTTATCTCCATTTCCTCACCTGTAAAATGAAGATAATTATAGCACCTACCTCCCAGGGTCATTGTGAGTAAGGATCAAATGTGAGATTGCTTGTTAAAAAGTGCTTAGCACAGAGACTGACACATGGTAAGTACTCTAGAAATTCTCGTTTCCCTCCCTCCCCTTATCTTATTATCCCATTTAATCCTTCCTATTGTACAGAGGAGTCAAACAGGGCTTAGAGGAAGAGAGTAGCCATGAGAGTCACATGACCAATGAATGGCAGAGCTAAGTTTCTACTCTAGGGCTTTTGACTTTAAGTCGGATCCTTCCACTAGACTAGAAGAAGGTCATTTACACAGTATACAGAGTATGAGGTTGCAATATCCTGCCCACACTCTGCAAGCACTGCCTTGGGTCTTAGCAGAGACTGTTCCTTTAGCAGGGCATAAATAAATATTTGCTCGCTTGTTCAATCAATCAATGAACAAACATTTATGAAGGGCCTGTTAGGTGCCAGGCACTGGTTAATTAGCTCAATAATTGCAACCCAAAGGCAAGGGTCTGATCAGTAAGCTTTGGAGTCTTAAAGTATTAAACAATATCTCCTTTCTAATAACTTGTTTCTAGAACGTAGGATGTGAGGGGTTGATGGGAGGGGAGAAAAAAAGATGGTACCAAATAGAGCCATGGGCATCATCAGCATTTGGTTCAGCTAAGAGACTGAAATGAGAAAAGATGCCAAGACCCAAGACGAATCTAATTCACATTGCCTATACGAGGATATCCTCTCTTCTACTACTCCAACAACCCTGAGCAGAACCCGCTGTTCTCCCCTTTCAGGAGTTTTTGAAGGGTCAGGAAACTCTTTCAAGGACTGATCGCCAGAGCTGAGGATGAATGTGTACCAAGGAGGAAAGGATGGTTTTGATTATAAATAGAAATCATAGAATCCCCAAGTCGTTAGGGGCCCAAGAAGTCATCTAATCCTCTTGCCAGCTGCATGAATTGCCTCTGTGACATTTCTGACAAGAGTTCCTGTCTAGTCTCTACCTGAATAACCCCAGCAATGGGAAATTACTAGTCCCCGAGGCAGCCCTTTCAATTATTGCACAACTCTGATTCTTAAGGAGTTCTTGCTCATAATTGTGTCAAAATCACCTTTCTGCAACTCCCCTGAGGCATTAACTTATAGTTTTACCTTCTGGGGCCAAGCAGAGCAAGTCTAATCCCATTTCCCCATAACAGTCCTTTAAATGCTCAAATACCACAATTATGATCCCCCCCCTCAAAAAAAAAACCCCTTCTTTTTCCCAGGCTAGATACTTCCAGTTCCTTCAACTGATACCTGCATGGAACAGCGTTAGTGCCTCACGATGCTGGTTACCCTCTTCTGCATAATGGTCTAACTCGTCAATGTCCTTCTTAAAACAGGGTGCCCAGACAGTGCCCTAGATAGGATCTAACCAGGCAAAGGACAGCAGGACTATTATAAATTAATAGTCTTCTGAGCTGAAAATGACCTCATTTAAACATAGGACCACACCAAAGGTCACACGGATAGTAGGTAGCAGAGCTAGCATTGGAACCAAGGACCTCTCCAAATTTCAGATTCTTCTCATCATTCTTAGATTCTTCTATACACCTTCCTTCCTTCATTTAGAAGTTTTGGTCTTCTCTAAGTCCTGCAGCATCCGTTCCCCATTAAAAAAGGTTGTGTGGTACCTGTCTCAAGAATATAGCTCTAGGATTGCCATTATTCTTTTGGCTACTATCAACACACCATGAAGTTTCTCACCTCCATACCCTTCTTTATCTGTTGAAATCTTCCCTGGTCTCTGAAATTCAATTCAAATGACTCTTCTTCCTGGTGTCTCCCAACCTTATCAGTCCCACACATAATTCTTTGTTTGTACCTTACTAACACACTCTCATGGCAGTCAAAAGAAGTGATACAAGGACACTCTCAAGGTCTCTCTTGAGAACTTTGGAATTAATTGCATGACATGGGAGACACTGGTACAGGATCACCCAGCATGGCATGCCGTCATCTGAGAAGGTGCTGTGCTCTATGAGCAAAGCAGAGTTGAAGTAGCTCAAAAGAAACACAAAATGTGCAGATTTAGAGAATCCACCCCAATGTTCACATGGATTATTTGTGCCTGACCTGTGGTGGAGCATTCTGAGTTGGTATTGATCTGATCAGCCACAATCAGCCACAGTAGAACTTGACTCTAACATAGTGATGTCATTTTGGTCCTCTTTGAGAGTGAAGGACAACATCCAACCAACCAACCAATGTACTCATCATGTTATCACTTTTATATAATATTTATGTGCTTGTGCCTTGTCCTCCTCCTACTAGATTGTGAACTCTCTGAAGAGATTATTTTTTATTTAACTTTTATATTCCCCCCAGTATAAAGCACAGTGCTTTGTACACAGTAAGTGGTCAATAAAGGTTTATCGAGAGGGAATATGTACAGGACAGAGAGCATTAGGATTGGAATCCAAGGGCTAGGAATCTAGTATCAGCACTTTTCCTTAACAATTATACAACTTTGAGGAAACATCTCGCCTCATTCAAACTTGGACAAAGAAGATTGAACTAAGGAATCTCTAAGTTTCCATCTAGTTCTAAGTCCTATAATTTTGCAATGTTGTCACTGATGCTCAAGGACACAAGAACAGTAGAGGAGGTGCTTTTCATATAGGTCCCATACTGAGTAAGGGACAATAGATGGCAGTCATCACTAGCAGTTTTTACACCTGATAGAAGCAACAGAAAACATAACCTCAAATGCTATTGAGAAGTGTCGTAGGTAGAGATAAGGCCAGGGAGAAACCCACTGCAGGGAAGAATCACATGTCAACTATTTTCTTAAACAGTCTTGCTAAATAATAGGTGCCAAATTCAATTGCTTCTAGTCTTCCAGAAGAATGAAAGTGATGTCAGTGTCCTCTCAACCCTGAACCAAGGGGCAATGCTCCAGTCATCTCAGGGGCCAACTGAGTACTATAGTCTAAGAATATTAAAGTAACCAGAGAAAAGCCTCCAGCATGGTGAGTACAGTATCCTGATGTTCTTGGTGGGTTTATGGAAAGACAAAGATAAGAACAGCATGAGATGAGAAGGTCTGGATAGCTTGTGATCTGGACCCACTGAAGAGAACCCAAGACCAAGGGAGAACACAGAACCATCAGAGAGGATAAAATTAGACAATATTTGTGAAGGGTTTTGCAAACCTTAAAGTACTAACTACTTAAGTGCTAGCTATTATAATTATCATCATGAAAGTAAAGGTCAAGTGGTAACAGGGTAGAATGGAAATAGCTCTGTCTTTGGCATAAGAAAACCAGGGTTCAGGTCTCAGCTCTGTTACTTCCCATCTCTGGACCTCAGTTTCTTTTTCTGTAAAGGGGTTGGGGGGTTGGAATGGAGTTGGGTTTGATAAATTCTTAAGATCCACTTTAGTTCTAAATTTTATGAACCCAACTTTTTACTATCTCAGAGAAACAGTCTTTTTCCTAGTAGCAAAGTGCCTAGAACACAGCAAGCGTTTCATAAATGCCTTTTCATTCATTCACTCGATAGATGAGGGTATGTTTTCCACGGATGACTCTACTAACACCCCAAAGTATCCCTCCATGGTCAAAAATGGAAACCCTCTCACTCAAAGCTCTAATGTCTCAGCTAACTATCTGTACCCCTTCTCAGAGCTTTTTTTTCCCCTTTTTCTTTTTTTTTTTTCCCCAGAGCCCATTACTGCAACCAAGTCATGCAGACATCCTAACCAAGCCATCTGTTTGGGTTAAGATAACATTTCATACATTTTGAATAAATATTATACTTTCCATATTTAGGATTTTTGCCATGTTTTGGTAAATGTTTTAATGCTCTGTTAAGTAAAAACAGGCACTTCAGAGACTTTATATATAATTGAACATGAATTTCCACAGAAGTATTACATTCACAGCATATTCGTTATGGGAGTTAACATGTCACTTCATTTCCTTTATAAATTGAAGAGGTATGACAAATGCAGCTGTAGACAGGTCTAGGGTAAGCTTGACCTTTTCCTCCTCCCCTTCTAACCAACTGGGCTGACTTGGAGGAATTGCAATCAATCTGGGGAGGGGGGACAAGTAAGCCTGAGAAATATTACAGACACACAGGCCTACTACCTTCCCCTGGCTGATCTGAACCATTCCACCCATTGATAAAGGAAGGGGAATTAAGAAAGCACTGGGGTGACTTGTGAGACACTAGACCCTTAGGGATCCAACATTAACATAGAGAGGCCAAAAGGGTAACAAGATGGACCAAAAAAATAATCCAAAGTGGCTTTAGGTTATATTATCAGAAGCACCTGGAATAGGGAGGCAACAGTCCCACATTCAGTCATTTGCCAAATCTTCTCAGTCCAGGCTCCAAAATATCTATCATACCCATCTTCTCATCTCTACTCACTGCCACCAAGCTAGCTCATCACCTCTCACCTGTGCTGTTGTAACATCTTAGCTGGTATCTCTGCCTCCAGTCCCTTCTTACTTTAGTCTAACATTAACACCAGTGGAAGCTTTGTCATACACGAGTCTGCCATGTGAATTTACTGTTTAAAAACCTTCCATGACTCCCTATTGCCTACAGGATAAAATGCACATTTCTGAGCCTAGCATTTTAACTATTGTCTTATTAATATCAGGTTCCAACCTACTTTTTATATTATTCCCCTCCATTCTAAAATGTTCTAATAACTATTCTCCAAACTTGTATTATACTCTTCTGACTCTATTCCATACATGGAATACATTCCCTCCTCATCTATACTTGAAGAAATTTTTCCCTTCCTTCAAGGCCTAGCCTAGGCAGCATGGGGCCATCTCCAGACATCCTGATCTATATCTTGCCATTGGACCAAGATGGCCCCGGAGGAGAAAGTGAGGCTGGTGACCTTGCACAGGTCTCCTTCATTTAAATCTGATTCACGTGAAAGTCATGGCATCATCTTCCTGACATCAGGGGCCTCTTCAAGAACGAAGGTCAAACAACAACAATTTAGGTGGCACCTCCACATGAAGCCTTCTCTGATTTCCCCAAGCTGATCCCACCCACCCACAATTCTATTGGAGTGATTTGTCTGGATTGCCTCTTTGTTTCTATTGCAAACTCTTTTACTGGGGTACAATCTGTATTCCCTATCACACTACATGCTATTTGAGGACAGGGAATGGGTCATTTTTCATCCAAATCATGAATCATAAAGGTTTACACATCTATTCAATGAGTCTTCCAATAAACATTGATTAAATGCCTGCTCTTTGAAGAGCACTATGATAGAGCTGGGGAAGACAGGGAGTCTAGAAAACCATGGTCCTCGCACCACCAAGTAGGCTCTTAATAAATGCTTGTTGAATGCATTGAACTGGATCCCACCGATCATTCAATGAAGAGAGTGTATGGGACAGAAAAAGGGGGCAGAAGATTATCAGCATCAACAGATACAAGGAAGCAGGGTTACAGCCCTTCCCCCCAAGTGCTCATGGGGAACCCCAGTGTCAAGGAGTCCTCATAGTGGGACCATGACCTAGTGGATGTTCTTTGACGGCCCTTGTGCATCTTGGGCTTGCTAAAATGTACTTGTAGAGCACTCATCTAACCTTTTTTCTTTTAATTAAAACATGTTTTCTAAATCCTGTCCTTCAGTCACTCACTGACTCTGGAATCAGAGGGCTTGAATTCAAATCCCCTCTCTGATTTTGTGGCAATAAACAGTGGCAATGAACTCCCTGAGACTTAGTTGCCTTGGTTCGCTCTTTGGTCAAACAAAAGGATTGAATTAAATGTCCTCTGAGGTCCCTTCCAGCACCACTCTATGATTCTCAGCTATCTAGGAGAGATATTTCTCCAGGCTTTGTAAATTATGTCTGCCATCGATGGATCAAGCATGGAGAGATTCATAGCCAGGGGGTTAGCCATAGAGAACTTTTTAAGGTGGGCGTCTATTAAGAGCAATGATTTGTATAGGTGGAGAGGGGCCCCTTGCAATGAGGAAATCATAGATCTTTGAAGTACTGACATATTGTAACTCTAAGAACCTGATCAAATCCCTCCCTCATGTCTCCTTGCACTGTGGCCACTCAAAGGTTGTTGGGGTACTTTGAGAGGTCATACTGATCTGGGAAGGCTCCCAGCAACAAAAAGGACATCATCTATAATTTTAGGAACTTATTAGAGAAACACTGAGAAAGAGACTTGTTAATAGAAGTTTGGCTATCAGAGTTGGACATCTTTTTAGCTGCAGCAACTTATAAAGAACATCTACCAAGGCATGGAAGTCACAGAGCTGCATTGGAGAAATCTTGATGTTGTGACATGTAAACATCACATAAATGTAAGCTTTTATTTCAATTTGGGCATCAGCTAGTGTGCCAGTCTAACTTCAGAGGAGAAAATTGAGACCCAATATTATCACTCAACCAATTTTTTAAAAATTGCCTACTATGTGCAAGGTTCTATGAGCTAGGCATAGGAGATATGATAAAACTAAAAGTCTTTGACTCAAGGAATATATATTCTCTTAATTTAAAAAAAATTCTGAATTTAAATATACATATACCCATACAAAAGAATATTTTCATACACAGAACTGAAGTGGCTCTTCTTCCAACAAACAGTCAGTGAAGTAGCTACCTAACCATCCACTACAATTCAAAGCCACTATACCCAGATGCATTTTTCACAACTGGCAGCAGGAGAATAAAGGAGAGAATAGCAAAAGAGAATGATATTTAAATAACAGCCACTCATGTTTCTAGGGCACTTTTCAATTTACAAAGTAAACTGTACAAGAGTGCCAAAAGTAACTTTACAACTCCTTGGTCTTAAGAAAGCCAATGGGACCATCGGCCACTGAAACTGTGTGTCCCAAGCCCTACTAAAGTTGTTTAGTCATTTCAGTCATATCTGACTCTCTGTGAACCCATTTGGGGTTTTCTTGGCAAAGATACTGGAGTACTTTGTCATTTCCTTCTCCAGTTCATTTTACAGATGAAAAAACTGAGGCAAACAGGGCAAAGTGACTTGCCCAGGAGCACACAGCTAGTAAGTGTCTGAGACCAGATTTGAACTCGGGAAGATGAGTCTTCCTGATCCCAGGCCCAGCTCTTTATCCACTGTGCCAGCTACTAATACAAGAGTTTAAAGTAGGTTGTGCAGCATTCTTCTGTCTTTAAGTCCCAAACTAACTCACAGGCTTTCTTTCGGAAACAGCTCAATGTCTCCTTTTGTTCTGTGGGTTTTCCTATTTCTTTTCCCTACTCAGCTGTCTCTGACATAATAACAAAAGCTGGCATTTATATGGTGCTTAGGCATTACTACTCCCATTTTATAGATGAGGAAACCAAGGTTCAGGGCTTAAGTAAAACTTAAGTAAAACTAATAAATATCAGAGTCTGTATCCAAACCTATATCTTGTTGACTCCAAGCTCAGACTCTTCTAATGCACGAATGGAAAAGCATTTAGCAAATGCTTACTATGAATGAGCTCAAAGGACAGAGCCCTGCTGGGCCTGGAGTCAGGAAGTCCTGAATTCAAAAGTGGCCTCAGATATTTACTAGCTATGCAAACCAGAGCAAGTCATTTAGCCTCTGTTTGCCTAGGAGGTGACTAGGTGGCTCAGTGAATAGAGTGCTGGGTCTAGAATCAGGAAAACCTGAATTCAAATTTAGCCTCAGACACTCACTAGCTGTATGACCCTGACAAGTCTCTTAACCTTTGCTTGCCTTAATCCATTGGAGAAAGAGATGGCAAACCAGGCCAGTATCTTTGCTGAGAAAACTTCATACCAGGTCAGAAAGAGTCAGACACGACAAACAACTGAACAACAAGAAGTACTTATTATGTGCCTAATACTCTCTTAAATCCTGGGGATAGAAACAGAAAAACTTTGGGTTTTTTTGGTCTAAAGGAGCACATACTCTAACTGAGGGAGAACATACCTAAAATAAGGTTTTATTCTTAGTAACTAACTTACAAAATGACAAATGCGCAGTATCTTCCATCCAAATGTAAGTGATCAGCCTCAATTGTTTTTTATCCGACTATTCTTTGTCTTTTAATTCTTTTCCCAGCTTACCCCACTTTATGCTTGTTCATCCCCTTTTTGGTTTTCTTTCTTGGCTTTCAACACTCTCTTTTCTCTTCCTTTTTCTCCTCTCCTTGCAAGCCCCTCAGGTAGAATTCATGGATCCAAGGATTGAGTAATATGTTTAACTGGCCTCTTAAGCTTACTAAGAACACCATGACAGGTCATTTCCTAATGTGCAGTCAATGTGTTTATTCACTAATATTTGCTCCCAAATTTCTAGTTAACTCAATAGTACTACTCAATAGTCTTTTCCTTAAGGCTTGAGAATTGAGATAGTAAAAGGACAAGGCCATCATTGTGCTGCGGGGAGAATATCCACTCTAGAGTAGATGACCTAGGTTCAAATGCTGGCTATGCTACTTTGGAAGGTCATCTCCCCCTCTGTGTCACACTTTTCTCTTCTGGAGAGAGTTGATCCCCAAAGTTCCCACAAGCTCTAAATCCTATAATCTGCATATGCACAAATGGGTATAGATCTATTTTATCATACACATAGAAATAAAACCAAATCAACAGAGAAAGAATAATAGCTCACAGATAATATGTTTGCTCAGGTATTAACTACCCACAAATATAAGTTGCACCCCTAAAATGAGTTATCAGTGAAAAGATCTCTAAGTACACATCAAAAAAAATGACACTGATGATAGACCACATTCAGTTTTTACACATCAGACTTGGGAAGAAAGTGCTACCTATATTCAGAACAATATGGTACATGGAGTTTGGGGGTTTTTTGTTTTTTACAAATGACGTTTTGTTTTTTCACAAATGACTTTTCTCACAACAGTCTTGTGTTAGGGGAAGTAAAATCATTATTCATCCCATTTTACATAAATAAAACTGAGGCCCTGAAGAGTGTGGTTGTACAGGTTCTCCCAAAAATTCTCCATGGAAGATCTAGCCAACATTCTGGAAGTCTTTCTCTAAGTCCCTTCAAGAGTGCCAGTCCAGCATTCAAAGCAGTCATCTGTCCTCCCTCTTGCTGGTAACATGACCATGCTACCCCCTTTTCCAGTCATATAATTCCTCAATCATTTCTCTGAGTCATCTTGTGCATAGGATGCCATAGGAAACCCTGTAAACTGCTTATGCCTACCATGCATCTTTCCATTGCTTGCTGGGTCACTCACACCCTTAATTCCTAATAGATTGTGAGGTTCCTACATTCAAAACCATACAATATCACCCGGTAAATACAGGTAAATGTATGTACATATATATATACATACATATATATATATATATATATATATACATATATATATATACATATATATATATACACGTGCATGCACATGTTCATAAATGTAATGAACTAGCTATACAACTACCTCTCATAGTCTGGGCAACAGGAATTTTTCATACCTTTCATTTTTCTCATGTGTTGTTAGGCCATCTATCATGAATCCTTCTTCCATTTGGACCCTGCCTTGTCTTCTCCTATCCTCTGGATAAAATAATTGCTGGGCTCTTTTGACCATCCGTTAAGTGCTTTATAAGATTTCAACTTTTGCAGCTAACACCAATGATAGCGACAACAGTAATGAATAATTCTGTGTCTCTCTAAGATTGGAAAAGTGCTTTCCTCACAGCAACCCTGTAAAGTAGATGGTATAAGCATGACTCCCCATTTTGTAGGAAAAGAAACCAAAGCCCTTAGAGGTTACAGAATTTGCCTATGATCACAAGCTAATATGTGTCTGAAGTGGCCCTTAGATCTGGGATGGCTGACTCCAAATAAAAATAATAGCTAACATTTATATCAAATTTACTATATGCCAGGCACTGTACTAAGCACTTTAGAGTTAATATCTCATTTAATCCTCACACCAACCCTGGGATATAGATGTTACTATTATTCCAATTTTACAGATGAGGAAATTGAGGCAAATAGGGGTTAAGTGACTTACCTAGAGTCACACAGCCAGTAAAGGTCTGAAGATGAATTTGAACTCAGATTTTCCTAACTTCAAGCCTAGTATTCTATCTACTGCTTCACTTGGCTGCCCCCACCCCAACCCATTTGGTTCACTTGGATAGGATGGGTGAAAGCTGTTGCAGTTGTATGCAGAGTCATATTCTCATCCTTATCTTTCCTTCTAACTTGATGCTGATTTTTGCAAATTCTCTATTGATGATCTGACTATACACATACAATTGAGTCTAATAATGGCTCTAACATCAGTGACCAACTGGGCAATTCCTGTGCATGAAGATACAGTCCATTTTGTCTCATATGATTTTCTTTAGTGTGTGCCATAACCAGAACCTTCCAACTTTCTTCTAGAGGACAGTTCTCATGCTAGACAGAGGTCTTCAAAGTAATCTTCAAAACCTTGGTCTCTTCCTTTATTCAAACCAAGCTTCGTTTTCCAACATGGGTTTGTCATTCTCCCTTGTGCCCATCTTCACAATGAACAATGAAGCAGATGTTGACTTGTACTGAAGATTTTGTCAGATTCTTTCCATGGTTTCTCTTTTTTCATCCTGGACAAAAAAGATCGATGCAGACACTGCTGCTATCTTCATATCAGTCTTTCTGTTCATGTTCATTATGAGCAATGCTAGATGAAATGACAAAGATTCCAGGGAAATTATGTTCCTTACTGTCTTTGGAGACACAATGAAATCAATCTCACCAATCCTTCTGTTGCACAAAATGTGTCAGAGTTGAGAGGAAACAGCTGAATGTGGGAGCATTTAAAACAACATGTGAGAGCATGTTAGAACATTTAAAATAGCATAAGCAGACTGTTATGATGGAAAGAGTACCAGATTAGGTGTCAGAAGCCCTGGGTTGAAATCCTGGCTTCCAGACTTGTGAGCTGTGTCACTGTGTCACTGTAGACAAATCAGCTAACTTCTCCAAACCTCCATTTCTCCATCTGTCAAATGGGATACTACAGCCTACCTAATGGAGTTATCATGAGCAAAGTGCTGTTGAAACCAAAAGCATTATGAAAACCTGAACTGTTGTTATAATGATAAGACAATTTTGAGAACAAGATCCAGCTCTACTGGCCTTCTTACTCTTCTTCATACATACCACTTCATCTTCTATCTCCATGCCTTTGTCTCCAGTGCCACATCCTTACCTTTGCCCCTGATAATTCCTAGTTTCCTACAAGGTCCGTCTCAACTGCCATCTTCTGCATAAAGCTTTTCCTTATCTCCACCTCCGAAGGCTGGTGTCTTTCCCCTAAATCTCACTGTATGTATGTGTCATAGATTTTACTTATGTTTGTATATGTACACACACACACACATAAACATGTATCTATACATGTATATGTATGTACACATATGTGTGTATATACAAGTATGTATCTATATATGTTCACCTATGTGTACATTTATGTGTGTACATGTGTACCTACATAATACATACTCAGTGGATAGAGCACTGATCCTGCAGTCAGGAAGACTTGAGTTCAAGTGCAGCCTCAGATACTTATTAGCTGTGCGATCTTAAGTGAGCATTTAATTTCTGTTTGCCCTAATCCACAGGAAAAAGAAATGGCAAAACAACTTCAGTATCTTTGTCAAGAAGACTCGCCAAGGACAGTCTGATCTGTGGGGTCACAAAGAGTCAGACATGGCTGAATAACAACAAAGTATACACATATATACATATATGCACGTATATATGTGTGTATACATAAACACATGTATTTTCTTTCCTAATAAGATTATGAGAAGGCAAGGGACTATTTAACTTTTCTCTTTGTATCCCCAGCATGTAACCCAGTGCCCAGCCCACAGGAGGTGCTGAATAAATATTGATTGATCAATGCAGGGTACATTTGGATATCTATGAGAACAATTTTCATGAATCTTGTAATGATTGGTTTGTGACCACTTGGCATTGTTTGAAGAGCACTAGATTTGAAGTTGGAACATCATTAATATCTGCTCACCTGTACGACCCCGGCCAGGTTACTGCACTTTCCTGAGCCTCAGTTTCCCCATCTGTATAATGATGGAGTTGGACACTCTAAAGACCCTTCCAGTTCTAAATCCCATGATCCTAAGATTTATTTGCAACATTAATTCAAGAAAATCCATCTTCCCCAAGCAAGAATAACTGCATGTAAGAACAGAACTTCCTAATAATACATTTTGAAACATATCCCAACAAAACCATTTCTGAACAGCCTCACATTGAATGTGGAATATTGCAACTGAGTTAGCAGACACATCCAGAAAGAACTCCAGTGACTGTGTCTACTTAACTGGATGCAAGCCAGAGAATGTCCAGCCTACTGGCATTTGCTCCAAAGTCTACAGCTGGCAGACAGCCCCATAAATGTTTCCAGGCTCTCAGGAGAGCTGGTTAATGTCTCCCTTTCACACACGAGCCACCTGACTTCAGACACAACCCTCAGCTGCTCCGACCGCAGGGCACAGAATTATAAAATTTACAGCTTCTTTAGGCTGAAAACCACAGGCGGGGCTGGAATCTCCCAACCCCATTCTGCAGGGAGGGAGCCTAGGTCTGGCCCTGGGCCCACCGAGTTAGAACAATGGATAAGCAGAATCCTCTAGAGGAAATCACTCCTATTCTTCTGCTGTTCATTTTAATGTGAATGTTAAAACAATATATTTCTGAGACTCAGGAGTACATTAAGATACTCCAGGGAGTCTTGGCATTGAGGGTGTTTTTCCTCATTGTTTAGAATGTTTGGGCGGGGGAGAGAAACAAAAATTCTGGTATCAGACTGAAGAACTTTTTTTGAGAGTTACAACACTCTTTTAATGGAAAACAGGCTCATCATTCTATTACTTTATTTACATTTTATAATATTTTGTTTCACTTTTAAGTAGGCAGCTTGGTATAGAGCAATGGCTTCAGAGTTAGAGAACCTGGATTCAAATCCTATTTTTAAATTTCTTTTTTACATTCATTGATTCATTCATAAAACTTTAAGTGTTTATGGTGTATAGAACACTGTGCTTTTAACTGAGATTGAGACAGAGCTTAGATAATTGAATCAACCCAACAAACATTAGATGACTATTATGTGTAAGGCACCCAGGTGGTGTGGTAGGTAGAGTGCTGGGCTTGAGTTCAAATTGGGCCTCAGATGCATACTAGCTGTGTGATCCTGGGTAAGTCACTTAATCCTGTTTGCCTCAGTTCCTCATCTGTAAAATGAGCTGCAGAAGAAAACGGCAAACCACTGCAGTATCTTTACCAAAAAAACTCTCAAAGGGTCATAAAGAGATGGACACTATTGAAAACAATTAAATATTTCTGCAAAGCTCTATAATAGGACCATAATAGGTTCTGGGACACACACACACACACACACACACACACACACACACCCCATAACTGAAAAATCAGTCCTGATACTCAAGGATGTAAATTATTCTATGGAGTGGACACAACCTGTACAAGAATAAGACACTGTTCCTGACCCCATGTAACCTACAGTCTAGTAAGAGAATATGATTAAAGTACAGATAACTATTATGTCAAGGACCTGTGATTTCAATGGTTTGCCATTAACCTGTAACTTTCAGCCTCGGTCTGAAGATAAAAGAGGTTATAAGTAGCTTGTTCACCGACATACGGGTAATAAGTATCAGAGGTGGAGTTGTTTGGAGGTAAGGTTGCTTAGAAGGCCCCAAAAGTCTTCTTAGAAGAGTTCAAAAAAGATTCTAAAAATTAAATAAGAGAGAAAGAAGGAAAATTGGGAAAAGAAATGAGAGGTATGCAACAGAGAGTCAGTAGCTTGGAAAAGGAAGTAAAAAATTGGCTGAAGAAAACAATTCCTTAAAAAATACAATTGGCCAAATGTAGAAAAAATCCACTGAAGAAAATAACTCCTAAAAAGTAGAATTGACCAAATGGAAAATAAGGTACAAAAGCTCACTGAAGAAAATACTTCCTTAAAAATTAGAATTGGTTAAGTGGAAGCTAGTGACTCTGAGACATTAAGAATCAAACAAAATCAGAAGAATGAAAAATTAGAAGAAAATGCAAAATATCTGATTAGAAAACAACTGATTTGGAAAACAGAACTAGGAGAGATAAATTAAGACTTATTGGACTACTTGAAAGCCATGATTAAAAGAGAGAAAGAGACAGAGAGAGAGAGAGAGAGAGAGAGGATGGACAGCATCTTTCAGGATATCATCATAGATCCCAAATGAAAACTCCAACTAGCTAGATTCCAGAATTGTCGAGCCAAGGAAAAAACACTGTAAGTGCCAGAAAGAAACAATTCAAATATTGTAGTGCCACAGTCTGAGAGCTTAGACTTAGCAACTTCTACATTAAAGGATTAGAAGGTTTGGAATATGATATTCCAGAAAGCAAAGGAGCTTAGATTACAACTAAGAATCAACTACCTAGCAAAATTGTGCATGATCTTTCAGGGGAGCAGATGGACATTCAAGAGAATAGGGGACTTTCAAACTTTCCTGATGAAAAGACCATAGCTGAACAGAAAATTCAGTCTTCAAATACAAGCCTCAAGATAAGCATAAAAAGGTAAACGGTGAAAAAAACATGTTATTCAATAAGGTTAAACTGTTTACATCCCTACATGGGAAGATAATACTTGTAACTCTTGAGAACTGTATCTCTATTACGGCAGTTAAGAGTAATCATAGACAGAGGGTGTGGGTATAAGTTGACTTTGATGTGATGATACAAAAAAATTAAGGGGTGAAGAAAGGATTATACTGGAAAAAGGGGGAGGCAGAATAAGGTAAATTATATCATGTTACAATAGAGGGAAAGAAGGAAGGGACGGTCATTGTTTGAACCTTACTCACATTGGATGGAATGACATACAAACTCAGTTGGATACAGAAATTTTTATTACCCTACAGGAAAGTAGAAGGGGAAAGGGAAAGAAAAGGGAGAAGGGGTGGAGAGAAGGAAGGAAAAAAAGGAGGGCAGAAGTAGGAGGGGAAAGAAAAGGGAAGGAGGGGCTGATAGAAGGGAGGGAAGATGAAGGAGGTGGTGGTCAGAAGCAAAACACTGCTGAGAGAGGATAGGGTGAAAGAAGAAAGAGAAAAGTATAAATGGGGGAAAATAGGATGGAGGGAAACACATAGTTAGTAGTCATAACTGTGAATGTGAATAGGATGAACTCTACCATTAAATGGAAGCAGATAGCAAAGTGTATTAAAAACCAGAATCCTGAAATGTGTTGTTTACAAGAAACATATTTGAAGCAGAAAGAAACACAGAGTAAAGGTAAAAGACTGGAGTAGAATATATTATGTTTCAGTTGAAGAAAAAAAAAGCAGAGAGAGCAATTCTGATCTCACACAAAGCAAAAGCAAAAACAGATCTAATTAAAAGAGATAAGAAAGGGAACTACATCCTGCTAAAAGATACCATAGATACAATACTAAACATATATGCACCAAGTGGTATAGCATCCAAATTCTTAGAGAAGTTAAGCGAGTCACAGGAATAAATAGACAGCAAAACTGCCCTGGGGGGAGACTCAAGCTCCTCCTCTAAGAACTAGATAAATCTAACCACAAAATAAATAAGAAAGAAGTTAAGGAGGTGAATAGAATTTTAGAAAAGTTAGATATGATAAACCTCTGTAGAAAATTTAATAGGGAAAGAAAGGAATATACTTTTTTTCTCAGTGGTACGTGGCACCTACACAAAAATTAACTATGTATTAGGGCACAATAAAATGCAGAAAGGCAGAAATATTAAATATGTCCTTTCCAGATCAAGATGCAATAAAATTATGTGTAATAAAGGACCATGGATAGATTTTTTTCCTTCTCTTATTGCGAATAATAATAATGCACTAAGACCAGGTAGGATTTATACCAGGAATGCAAGGCTGGTTCAATATTAGGAAAACTATCAGCATAATTGACTGTATCAATAAGAAAACTAGCAGAAATCACATGATTATCTTAATAGATGCAGAAAAAGCTTTTGACAAAATGCAGTACCCATTCCCATTAAAAACACTAGAGAGCATAGGAAGAAATGGAGTTTTCTGTAAAATAATAAGTAGTACCTATCTAAAACATTGTCAAATATTAAATGTAATGGGTATGAGCTAGAAGTTTTCCCAATAAGATCAGGGGTGAAACAAAGTCATCCATTATCACCACTGTTATTCAATATTACATTAGAAATGTTAGCTTTAGCAATAAGAGAAGAAAAAGAAATTGAAGGAATTAGAATAGGCAATGAAGAAACAAAACTTTCATTCTTTGCAGATGATATGACCCCATATTTAGAGAATCAACTAAAAAACTACTTGAAATAATTAACACCTTTAGGGATCAAATCAAATAATGATCAAGACATCTCAAGAGAAACAATAGTAAATCCCTTTATCTAATTGATAGCTTCATAAAAAGACAGCCAGAAGTCCGCTGATGTAGGAACAGATAGTGGGGAAATCTGATCCATAGGTGACCGAAGCCTGTAGGGTCCAAATGTAGAAAAATTCATGGCAGCCCTTTTTTGTTGTAGAATCTGGAAATTAAAGAGGAGTGACATCTTCTGGGTGATAATGGAACAAATTATCACATATCAATACAGTGGAGTATTATTGTGCTATAAGAAATGATGAAAAGGAAAGATTCAGAGAAAACTGCAGAGATTTATTTGCATTGATGTAGAGTAAAGCAAATAGAACTAGAACAATTTATACAATGACTATAACATTGTAAATTTTAAAAAACACTTGGAAAAACAATGATTAATGAAATAACCAATCACAATTTCAGAAGACTGATGAAGCAAGCGTTCCATCTCTTGAGACAGAGATAATAGACTAGAGGTACAAAATGAAATATACGTTTTTCAGATAAGGTCAATGCATTGATCTCTTTTGCTTGACTATCCTTATTTGTTATAAGGGAAGACTTTTGAGGGAGTGTGTGATAATTTGGAGGGACAGGGAAAACAATACTATTGCTAAATGGGGAAAAAAAATGTCAGTGAAACATTTTATAGAACACAGCAAAGAATAGAAGGAAGTTCAGAGGGAAACTTTGAAACTAATATCTCAAATGTATTCTATACTTTAAAAAAGAAACAAGCAGGGGCAGCTAGGTGGCACAGTGAATAGAACACTGACCCTGGAGTCCGGAGGACCTGAGTTCAAACCCGAACTCAGACAGTTAACATTTTCTGGCTGGGAGACCTCGGGCAAGTCACTTTACCCCAATTGCCCTGCCCTCCCCCTTCAAAAAGTAAAAAAAAAAAAAAAAACCCAAACAATTAAATAAAATAGATTTGCATTTCAAAAACTAATTAACACCTTTAGCAAAGTTGCATGATACAAAATAAACCCACATAAATCATCAGCATTTCTATATAAAACCAACAAAGCCCAGCAGCAAGAGATAGAGAAATTCCATTTGAAATAACTGCAGACAATATAAAATATTGGGGAGGCTACCTGTGAAGACAAACCCAGGAACTATATGAACACAATTACAAAACGCTTTTCACACAAGTAAAAATCAAATCTAAACAACTGGGAAGATATCAATTGATCATGGATAGGCTGAGCTAATATAATAAAAATGACAATTCTCCCTAAATTAATTTATTCATTCAGTGCCATACCAATCAGACTACCACAAACTTATTTTTTAGAGTGAGAAAAAAGTAATAAAATTAAACAGGAAGAACAAAAGATCAAGAATATCAAGAGAGTTCATGGAAAAAATGCAAAGTAAAGTGGACTAACCATAATGGATCTAAAGCCATATTATGAAGCAGTCATCATCAAAATTATTTGGTACTGGTTAAGAAATAAATATGGTGGATCAGAGAAATAGGTTAGGTATACAAGACACCGTAGTGGATAACTATAGTAATCTCTTGTTTGATAAACCAAAATACTCTAGCTTCTGTGATAAGAACTCATTATTTGACAAAAACTGCTAAGAAAACTGGAAAATAGCATGGCAGAAACTAGGGACAGACAAACATTTCACATCATATACCAAAATACAGTCAAAATGGGTACATGATTTAGGCATAAAGGATAATACCATAAGTAAATTAGGAGAATGAGGAATAGTTTACTTCTCAGATCTATGGAGAAGGGAAGAATTTATGGTTGGATCAGTTCACAAGTCTACCAACAATGCATTAGTGTTCCAGTTTTCCTACATCTTTTCCAACATTTATCATTTTCCTTTTCTGACATTTTAGCCAATCTGATAGGTGTGAGGTGGTACCTCTTAGTTATTTTAATTTGCATTGCTCTAATCAGTAGTGATTTAGAGTATTTTTTTCATATGACTATAGATAGCTTTAATTTCTTCATCTGATCCAACCATTGTGGAAAGCAACTTGGAATTATGCCCAAAGGGCTATAAAACTGTGCATACTCTTTGATCGAGCTATACCACTACTAGGTCTGTATCCCAAAGAGATCATTAAAAAGGGAAAAAGACCCACATGAACAGAAGTATTTATAGCAGCTCTTTTTGTGGTGGCAAAAATTGGAAACAAAAGGAATGCTCATCAATTGGGTAATGGCTGAACAAGTTGTGGTATATGAATGTAATGGAATACTATAGTGCTATAAGAAATGATGAGCAGGCAGATTTCAGAAAAACGGGAAGGCTTACATGAACTGATGCTGAATGAAGTGAGCAGAACCAGGAGAATACTGTACACAGTAACAGCGACAATTGTGTGATGATCAACTATGATAGACTTAACTGTTTTCAGCAATACCATGATCCAAGCCAATTCCAAAATACTTGTGATGGAAAATGCTATCCATATCAAGAACTATGGAGTCTGAGTGCAGATAGAAACATGTTATTTTCACTTTTTTGTTTCTTGTGATTTTTCCCTTTTGTTCTGATTCTTCTTTCAGAACATGACTAATATGGAAATATGTTTAATATGATTGTACAACATGTATAACCTACATCAGATCGCTTGCTGTCTTGGGGTAATGGGATAGAAGGAGAAAAATTTGGAACTCAAAATCTTATAAAAGTGAATGGTGAAAACTATTTTTACATGTAAATGGAAAAAATTCTGTTAAGTGGAAAATAAAATTAAACTAAATTTTTTTTTAAAAGGAATTAAAGGGGGAAATATATTTCATAAAACTGATCAAAGCTGACATGGCTTTAAACTTATTTATGATTACGTAATATGACTTTAACCTTGTTGGGTGGCTACCATGAGTGGCATAAGGGAAGAAATATGGAAGTAGGAATAAGAAGGGCTGAACTGAAGTCTTAACTTCAACACTAACCAAATGTATGCTCTAAAGTAAGTCCCTTGCCCTCATTAGGCCTATTTTTTCCTTTTCAGGAAATTGAAGGAATTAGATTTTTTTGCTTTAAGGATCTGTGACTCTAAAATATATTTGATATGCTGGTCCTTCCATCCTTGGGTCTATGGGATCATTAGCACTGTCATTCTTTTTTTTTTTGTAGTCAGTCTTTTTTTTTATTTTATTTTTTTTTAATCTTTTTATTTTATTTTATTTTATTAAATTTTTTTTTGAGTTACATATTTTCTCCCCGTCTTTCCCCCGCCCA
>CM053581.1:61971205-62085755 GCA_028627135.1 Pseudochirops cupreus | reverse complement strand
AGTGAAGGGTTTGAGATGTGCTGGACCCTTTGAACTTCAGTGTGTAGCAGGGACTGCCCTGAGGACTGGACAAGGACCTGGGAGCTGTCTGCTTCTGAATCCAGGTGACTCTTTGGTGGATTCAGGAGGGAGCTGGGACCATGGAAGGGGATCCAGGGAATCAGAGAGACCACCCAGAGTCAAGATGAAGAAAAAGGCCTCCCCTTGGATGAAATTGAGGTTTGCTGGACGTCAAGAGGTGGAGAATTTGTGTGGTTTTCTAATGATTGTACTTAGTGATTAATGATATTTAGTAATTGTGAATCTAGATTAGTGACTGATTAAGTTAATGGTTGCCCCATGAGTGGAAGATTGACATATTATGAATTGATTGAATGATTAAGTGAGGAGGGTTTCCCCCTTAGGGAAACCAGACAATTATTCTTTTATTCCTTGTTCTAAATATTGTGGCCACTGTAGTGAAAACTGTGTGGCCATTCTAATGTTAAGCTGTTATGAATACCGTATTGTGATTTTCTGTGATAAGATGTAATGTTGTGACTATTATATTGTGATGTATGGTGAATGTTTGCCTTGATTTGTAATGGAATAAACAGAGTGTTCACTATACTGTGTAATCTGAACTTTAAAAGCTGTTCACAGTAGCATTCTTTTGGGAATCTGCTGGTGCATGGCATTACAGGTTAGCAGGAACTTTAGAAACAAATAAACACTAGAAGGAACTTTTAGGATATAGAAGACAGAATGCCAGAGCAGAGAATTGTCAAAGCTGGAAGGGTCTTTAGAGACCATCTAGTCCAAGTCACAGAACCAATTTTTCATGATTTAAGAGGGTGAGGTAGCCTCGTTCAATAAAAAGAATACTGGAGTCAAAGGGTGTGGATTCAAAACCTACCTCTTTCAATTACTACCTGCATGATGTTGAACAAGTCACTTTACCTCTCTTTGCCTCAAATCCCTTATCTAAAAAATGAGCAGTTGGACTAAGTTCTTCCCAAGGTTTAAATCAATAATGAGTGTAATTCTACAATTCAACGCTCTTTCCTCTGGGAGTATCCCATGGTGCCGTCTGCCATAATGGCCACTGCCTAAGAACGATGTAGAATTGAGACCCCATCTAAGGGGTAACCACATATCAAATAGAAACTTTATGAAGAGTGGCCCAAGGATATTTTTATGCTACTCTCAATGAGGTATGACGAAGAAGAATTGATATAACTGTATGAAAGTCACAGAGAACTTCATGAGGTCCACTCATCAACTAAGGGACTGGATTATTATTGTCTCTCTTCCAAACAGTGGAACCATTGCCAACAAATGATGGCATCTATTTGACCCATCTATTATCTCTGAAAGAACATGAGCTCATATAAAGTAATCTGAACTCCAGATGGAATGATGAAAAGCCTTATCAATTCTGAATAAAGTCATAGCCCAGGGGGTTTGTTTGTTGTTGTTTTTTTACCCAGACTATAATCCATCTGAGAGCCATGGTGCAGAATGATAGCTGTCCAGGCTGATTTTGTAATAAACATGAAAGTCAGAATCAACAGAAGAAGCTTACTTCAAAGACCAGTGTCTCATTTGTGGGTCCTGCTGCATACAGACGTTCAGGGTGATTCAGAGGACGCTGGTAATCAAACACAGTCCCAGCAAATTGGAACTCCCCTGGCCAATCAATAGTCCAATCTCCTGTGAGATAATACTTTTTATTCAGGTTGCAAATTGCAAGATAACTTGTAGATATCTGTAACTCCTGTATTTCAATACTGCGTGCTCCCACTGGAATGGTTACAACTGGATAATATTCTAAAAGAAAGAAATTAAACATTTTTTGTTGTTTTCTGCTGTCATGGTAAAATAAAATGATTCATTCTCCATTTCTACTTGATGTTTTAAAGATGAATATCCAATGATAGCAATAAAAACTAGGCTTTATTGTTTAAGAAGTACTTTACATAAATGGCCTTATTTAACCCTCAGAACAACCCCATGAGACAGAAGGACAGGTGTTATTATTCCTACATTATGGATGAGGAAATTGAGGCTTAGAAGGATGAAATGACTTGACTAAGGCCACATGATTAAAGAATCACAAAATCATAGAATCATAGAATTCAGGGAAACCTCAGAGAGCATCTGGTTCATTCCCTCTACATCCCTTAGAAGTAGTCATTTAGCCTTCATTTGAAGGCCTTGCCCTTGGATGACAAACCCAGTTCCTACTGAGGCAAACCATGCTACCTTTGGAAATCTCTTAACTGTTAGGATGCTTTTCTCCATATTGAACTTAAATCTATTTCATTGAAACTTTCATTGATGGCTCATAACTCTTCCTTCTGCCACCAGTTCCATTATATTCAATTTAACATTCATAAGGTCCTCCTAGGTACAAGGCACTGTGCCAGGCTCTACTGATACAAAAACCAATGAAACAGTCCTTATTGGGAAGGAGTTAACATTCTAACAGAACAGAACAACCTAATCCCTCTTTCATATGTGAGGCCTGCATGTACTTTAAGATAGATGTCATGTGCTTCACCCTCCCGACCCCCCATCTTCACATCTTGAGCTAAATACCACCAGTTCTGTAAACCAACTGCCATGCAGCAAAGCCTCTATTCACTCTTCCTCATCCTATTTTCTGCTCCAGCTTATCAATATCCTTCTCAAATATGGAGCCCAGAAATAATCACAATTCTTCAGAACAGTTGGGACAGAGAGAAGTAGAGTGAAAATTTCACCTTTTTCATGCTTTAATTAATACAGCCTATTATTAAATTAACTTTTTTGGCTTCTCTGTCACACTCTTGACTAAGCCCATATCTGTTTGCAGAAGAGCTGTTATCTAGCCATGCCCATCTTATATTGTAGAGAGAATCTGTATTTAAATCCCACCTTGGCCTTTTACCACCTGTATGACCTTGGGCAAGTCATTTTACTTCTCTCAGCATGGTTTCCTCATCTGTAAAATGAGGAATTGGACTAGGTAGCTTCTAAAGCTTCTTGTAGCCTTAAATCTATGATCCCTGTGACTCCACACTTACCTCTATTAAATTTCATCTCTTTAGATTCTAGACTGTCATTCTGTCAACAAGTTAAATCAAAAAGCCTTTATTTGTTGCCTACTATTCGCTAGGGATCATGTGGAACTCTGGCATTACAAAGAAAGGCAAAAAACAGTCCTGCTCTCCAGGAGCTCACATTCTAAATGCAAACAACTATGTATAAAGAAGACACATACAGGATAAACTGGAGATTATCAACAAGAGGAAGGTGTTAGTATTAAGAGGACTTGAGAAGGGATTCCTATAGAAGATGAGATTTGAGCTCAGACTTGAAGGAAGCCAGGGAAGCTGGGAGGCAGAGATGAGGAGAAAGAGAATTCCAGGCATGGAGCACAGCCTTTAGTCAGTCGATGGAGTGTCTTGTGTGAGGAACACCAGGGAAGCCAGTGTCACTAGATCTCAGAATATATGAAGAGGGAGTAAAGTGTAAAAAGACTGAAAAGGTAGAAAGGAGCCAGGTGGTGAAGGGCTTTGAATGCCAAAGAAGATTTTGTATTTGATCCTGAGGAATATAGGAAGCCAACAGAATATTGGGGTAACATGGTCAGACCTTTGCTTTAGGAAGATCAGTTTGACAGTTGAGTGGAGACTTGAAGAGACATTTGAGGCAGGCTGACTCAATAGCAGACTAGTACAATAGTTCAGGTGAGAAGAGATGACAACCTATTACCCTGACCTGTCAAGATCTTTCTAACATCCTGAAACTGTCATCCAAAGAGTTTACTATTCCTCCCATCTGTCATCTGCAAATTTAAAAAAATGTTTTTTCTCCATATCTAGTGTTCTTTCCAGTGAACTCCAATGCATCCATCCCCTGTCCACTATTCTCTTCAAGCATACCAAATAAATCAATATAAATGGTCCAGGTTCACTTTCTGAAGTGATGGTTACCAGTTCTCTTCTAAGTAAGCAGTAGGGCAAATAAAAAAGCAATTTGCTTGCATGATGCTGACATTTTAGCTTCCAGATTTCCTTTCAGCACTGAAAAGCAATTGTCTATATATAATGATTCCTCTTACCTGTAATATTCTGTGTTCATTTTCTAAGGTTTCTTCCAACTCTGACATTCTGTGAGCCTCCATTATCCCCTCTACAGCACATCACCAAATCCCTACTCATCAATTTTCTCCATAGGCTGGCAAAGAATCCCAATTTGTTTCCCAACAAGAAAACTAGATACATGGCCAACTACTGATTGAAATCATATCTTACCATTTGCTTTATGCTGGTCAAGATACATGCCTTTATAAAACTTGCAGGTTGAATTATCTCCTTTGCAAATGCCACAAGCATCCAAAGTTACTTGGGAGCCCAGTTTGTGATCACATCCTACTGGCTGTAATAAAAAACAAAATAAGACAAAACTCAAAGGCTAAAGAAATAATGTATTTGCCAAATTGTTATGTTAAATTCATAATGATGATGATAATTATAATTAACACATATAACACTCTATGATCACAATATTCTTTAGCTTCTTTTATTGTTATTATTATGTAATATTATTATTACCTTATTATCCCTTATCTTATTTGTTCTTCACAAAAACAAGCATCATTATCTGCATTTTAAACATTAGGAAACTGAGGTCCAGAAACTGAAAGTGGTTTGAACACAAGTTTCCTAACTCTGAATTGGAGGAATAAGGATATACACATACTCCTATGCACCTCAAACAAGCAAATGGTCTCTCACCTCACATACGCCATCAATGCAGACATCATTTTTGTTTGGGGAACAAGGAGTACCATCTTTCACCTTGGAAGACATTGCAAAGAAAAATTCAAAATTTTCAGCCTTGCAGTAAAGCTTGCATCTGTCCTTTTCTGAAAACAGATAGAGAACAGAGTCAAGAACAAACACCAGTGAGCTTAACCTGTAAGTATTCAAATCATCTGATCCACTCAGAATTATCAAGACCAAGCTCATACATACTTCTCTAAAAGTTTTTGGCAGTCTAATAGTTATCCAGAATTCACATAGCTCTTTAAGGTTTGTAAAGCATTTACACAGGTTACTCATTTGACCCTCACCACTCTATGAGACAGGGGCTATCATTATTTTCATTTTATAGATGAGGAAACTGAGGCTGAGAAGGTCAATTGACTTGCACAGGGTTGCCCATAGGAAGTATCTGAGGCAAGATTTGAACTCAAGTCTTCCTGACATTAAGTTAAAGATGCTCTATCCACTGCGCCTCCTAGCTATTTATGTTAAAAAAAAATACAAAGAACAACTCAAAAATAAAATTATGTGAAATACATAAAAATAAATATAAAAATTTATAAAAATAAAAAGTATAGTACAGTTGGAGAGTGTAACATGGGGAGACTGACTCCTAGGGCCTTGCAGATATACTCTGCTTGTTTCCAATCCAGTCTCGGAATCTTGGTTAGCTATTTTCTGGCCAAAAGTGAATCTGAGGTTCACGTTGTGTGACGATGAAAAAGTCTTCTCACTTGCTATTGAGCTACTGCTATTGCTCCATTCACATAGGAGCTGCTGAGTTGGAACTGAATGTACGTACAAAAGGGATGACCTCCAGTCTTTCACTCTTCCATTTGTGCCTTCAAGGAAGCAAGATTGTTGTAAGCTTCTGAGGGTGGTGGGAAGGGTAGCTGTCATGTTCATTATCTCCATTGCTCTTTCCTGCTTTTACGTAAATGACTATTCCACAGTGGACCTGTCTAGACATTAACCTTGTGAATTCAGGAGATCCAGAAGACTCATCAGAGGTCTGACTAGTGACCAAAGGTGATAATGGCGGCCCCCAGAAGAGTAGTGGCCAAGAGATACAGAAATGGCTGCTGCAGAGGGAAGGTCTACAATCACCTAAGGACAATGGTAGCTTCAGGGAATGACACCTCCCTCCATCCCCAAATTGGAGAGAACTGGCAGTTGCAGCTTGGTGGTGACTTGAAACAGCACCAAACCCGATTTGCTGAGGCCTCCATAAAATTTTTTAAAAAAGGATTCTAAGGCCAGGAGTCAGGATATATTCCTTTATTATATACACACACACACTCATGCACATGCACATGCACACATGCATACAAACACACATACATACACACATATGTGTGTATGTATGACTACCACTATACACTCCCCAGGAATTTTACAAGGAAAGAGAGTGCCCCCAGTTTGGAATGAATCTTCTACCAAATGTTCTTGCTATACCTTCTTAGCAAACATTTTCTAAAAGCTAATTGATGTCTACTGACTAACATAATGGGAAGCCCACTGGTAGAGGCCTCTGAGGCATCATACTAGAAATCTCCAGGACTACACAGGGGTAATCAACTTCCCTCTAGGGATCTAGCTCCCCACTATAAGTGGGATTTGGGGAAATGACCCTGGAGTGGGTCTACATAAATGAAAATTAAATAATTTATAGAGAGAGAGTGTTGGGTGAGGAGTCTGAAGTCTTAGGTTCTGGTCTTGGTTCTGTCAGAAACAAAAGTTTTGACTCTGGGCAAGTCTTATCTTTTCACTGGCCTTATGTTTCCTCCTCCATAAAAGGTGAAGAATATATGACTTCTGACTATATGACTTCTGAAGTTCCAATCCCAACATTCCATGCCCAGCATTCTAAGATAACATTTTCGGTTCTAAGGTCTCTTCTGGCTATAACATTTTAGCTCCTCTCATCTTCTCCAAGTACACAGCGATAGGATCTGCCCAGGCAAGCTCTTCTTTTGAGTGGGTAATGATTGACTAGTGTATGAAGAAAACTTCAATCATACATTTCATTTTTAGGAGGAACTTTCAATTTTTTTTAATTTCTTTTTTTTTAATTTTATTTTAGTTTGCATCATTCATTTCCACAAGATTTTGAGTTACATATTTTCTCCCCCTCTTTCCCCCACCCTAGGAGGAACTTTCAACGCCTTCATAGAAACCTATCTGTTCCCACTCTAGTGTGAATATAATACAAGGGAGTTTGAACTATATTATTTCTGAGCTTCATCTAGCTCTAAGTTTCATGATTCCCTTCTAAGCTCTACAACATCCCCAGCAAGTGGTCATCCAGCTCCTGCTTAAACACACCTCTAGAAATAGAGAATTTACTGCCTCCTGTATCCATTCCATTGTTGGACAGCTGTGAGTTAGGAAGCTCCTCCTTCAATTGAGCCAAAAATGGTGTCAGCCATTATTTCTACCACTAGTTTCTAGTTTTGTCCTCTGGGGTTAAGCAGAATAAATCTAATCCCTACTTGAGGGAATGAAGGGAGTAATGCTTTCCCTTAAGTCTTACCTTCTGCCAGCAAAAAATCCCCAATCCTTTCAATCTATTTCCCATATTCTATGTTTTGACTGACCTCCCCATCCTCATCACTCTCCAAGCTTTGGTAGACAGCCTCATTTAGATGTCTTTTTCCCCCGTTAAAGTCTGATTCTAATACCCCTGGCCTTGGGCAAGGTGTGGGGCCTTTTTTTTTTTTAAAGATCTGCTTACACTTGACTTACGTAGCCTTTAAAAATAATCATAGCATAAGTTTCTGTAATAATTGGAGGTTGAAAAAATTGTAATAATCGTAATAATTTGAGACTGATTCACAACAATCCTATAAAATAGGTACTATAAGTATTGTAGCCCTTATTTTATAGATAAGGAAACTGAGTCTGAGTAATTTAATAACTTGCCCATGGTCACAGCTAATAAAACATTTGATCCAGAATATAAACCCATGTTTCTTCTGATGCCAAATCCAAGATTCTTTCTTGCTATACCCATAATTATCTCCCTGCCAGGAGAAGGTGTCAAAGGGGGGGCTTTAATAATAGATGATATTCACCTATGTAGAGATCAAAAAAACTGAGGGCATAAACATGATGGGAAACATTTGCAGAAGATTTAAAAAGAGATAAACATTGTATCTATTTGAAAGTCATTTCTTTGAGCATCTACGAGATCAGGAAGAGATTTAAGGGTAACCTTGCCTTCAAAGAGCTTAGTGCATCATTAGACTCTTCAGCCATCTCTGTGCCATTTTTCCTCACCTCTGACCTGTCTCTCCAGCTCCTGCTTTGGAGTCCTCTGCTCCTGATTGGTGAGGGTTTTACATCAACTTCTCTGGCCCAAACCTACCGCACTACCTGCTACTCTCTAGGTACCTTCATACCATGCCACCATGTGTGTACTCTTTTTTTCCCTCTTTGCCTCCCTGGCTTTCCCTCTCTAGCTCTGGGAACATTCATCAACTTGATATAACATTACCATCCCTGGAAAGGATATGCCTACTAATCACTTTATAGCTCCATTCACCACCCTTGTGTCTTTGCAATCCCAAGACTCTTCTCCCTGGTCACTGCTTCCTTATTTCTGCTGTCTTCTCCTATTCTCTTGTAGGGGAGGGGCTGTTTTTCCTTTTTTCTTCCTAATTCTCTACTCCACACAATGCTGTGCACAAAGTAAGGCTTAACAAACACTTTTTCATTCATTCTTTCAAGACACTGATATATCTGAGGCTAAGAGTTCAGAAAGTTGCAAGATTTTGATAGCAACAGCAGAGGCAAAGGTGATTAGTCCTCAGAAAACTTTAGCAAAGGAAAAATCAAGTTTTTTTAAAAAAATGTTTTATTAATGCTTTTAAAAATATATATCATTGTCACTTTTCAATGACTCCATAATCCCCAATATAATCTTCCTTTATAAAAAAAAATACAGTTAAGCAAAACAAAACAATTAGTCACATCTAACAATCTATGCCTCATTTGGCATCTAAAGTTCATAATATTCTGTTCCTAGTTTCAATTTCTCCTTTCTCTTTCCTTTTACATTGCTATGATCTTCGCCTAACTATTCTCTTATTTCTGCTTACTTTTCTCTATATCAGTTCATACCAGTCTTCCCAAATTTCTCAGAATTCCTCATATTTGTCATTTTATGATCAGTCAATAAACATTTATTAAGTGCCTACTGCATGCAATGGACTATGCTGAAATAGCATTCATGTACCTGAGTTCAAATCTGACCTACCAGTCATAGATCCTGTCCCATCAAGTCTCATTGATAACAAGATCATACTTAAATCTTGGAATTAAACTCTTAAGTTTAACTTGTGTGACCTTGAGCAAGTCACCCTCAGTTTGCCTTGGTTTCCTCAACTGTAAAATGGAGATAATAATAGTACCTATGTCGCAGGGCGGTTGTGAGGATCTCATTTAGATATTATTTGTAAAGCACGCAGTACAGTGTCTGGAACATAGTAGGAGCTATATTCATGCTAGCTGCTATCATCATCATCAACATCATCATCATCATCACCTTAATTTGTTCAGCCATTCTCCAATTGATGATCAACTCTAGTTTACAGTATTTTTGCTACTACAAAATGTCCTTCAAACACACTTTTGCACGTTTGAAATCCATCCTTCTGTTCTATCTTTGACCCCCTTGGTTGATATATTAGCTGTCTGTTTTAGACTAGACTTCACAGAAAATGAATTGTTGTTGAAATGTCCTCACAAAACTGAACATTGCACCTATAATGATGGAAGTTTTGCCCCAAAGAAGACATGAGAAAAATATCCCTCCCTCCTTTCTTTGCTGAGTAAAGGGGACTAGAGGTGTGGAACACGGGATCCGTTGTTAAATTGGAGTAAAGTACTGAGTAGTTTTACTAAACTTCTTCTCTTTCTCTTTTCATTCTTTCTTTTAAGGGCCAGCTTGCCATGTAGGAAAGAAGGATGGGATATACTGGGAAATAAAGATGAAAAGTCAAAGAGAGTAATAAAATAAAAAATGTAAAGAAGGAAATATGGCCTCAGTACAAGTCTGGATACTCTTCTTTAATTCTGGGCTCACGTAGTGACTAACCCAAGATTCCTCTGACACAATGGCAAACCTGTTCCAGGCTCCAAGACTCTGCTTTTTAGGTATGTCATGTGTTCTTATTGCTTCCTTGGAAGTTGGATTTCATATTCAGCAGATGGGAAGAAATTTTGCATTCATTTACTGTTGTGTTTGGTGTTTGTCGTTGCTGCTGGAGAAGGTTCCAGACCTTGGGGCTTTGGTGTTTCACTGTTTTTTTCCATTGTTTTGACTCTTGCTCCAAAATTATTTTTTGTCATGTTCTTTCCCCACAGGGTTTTAGCTGCTAGTGGGTCCCCTTAAATTTGTTAGCATCTTTTTATTACTGTAATTTATTGGAAAACTTTTTGTACCCTTGAATGTTTATACACACATGCATGCACACACATGCACACACACACACACACACATGCATATGCATACACACAGAGTCCAGCTATGTGGCACAGTCTGGTTATAGCAAAATTAGTCAACCCAGGCTGTATTTCTTTGATGTTTTGCTGGATACATATCCTTTCCAGAAGAAGAAAATATCAAGCAGGATTTCTTCCAGTGGTGGTTAAATAAATGAGGAAGAATGAGAGAAATGCTATAGGACTGGAGGTGGGCAGCTCTGGATGCCATGTTTTAGGAAGGATATTGACAATGTGGAGAATGTACATAAGAGCATGATCAGGAAAAAGAGACTTAAAACCATGTTATATATAGATTAGTTGAAGGAAATGGGAAGGGGGGCAGGTTATAGCCTAAAGAAAAGAGGATTTAAGGGAGTTCTCAATCAATCAACAAAAATTTATCAAGTACCTAATACGTGGTATTGTGCTACGTACTGGGCATACAAAGGCAAAAATTAAAGTCTTACTCTCAAAGGAGGCACATAAATATATACAAAATATATACTGTATCTTCAGGCAGTGAAAGTACTAACATGCCGCAGTTCAGTAGAGCAATGAGGAGATAGAGAGCTAGACCTAATGTCAGGAAGTCTTGAATTCAAATCTTACCTCAGTCACTTACTAGCTATGTGACCCTGGGCAGTTCACTTAACCTGTTTGCCTCAGTTTCTTTGTCTGTAAAATGGACATTAAAAATAAATACTTCCCAGGCTAATTGTGATAATCAAATGGGATCATGTATGTAAAGTACTTTGCAAGCCTTAAAGTGTTATATAAATGCTAGTTTATACTTATTACTAATTATTTAATGAAGCACTATACTTGTTCTGCTGGGCCCTCAAGAGCAAAACTAGTAGCCCTACAGCTGCCCTTTCTATCAGTACTTTTCCCTTAAAATGAGGCTACCTTTCCCATTATATTCCAATCACAGGTCCTGTCCCATCAAGTCTCATTGAAAATAAGATCATACATATGTTTTAGGATTAAACTCTTAAGCTTATCTTGTTTGTAACTCATGTTCTTGGTGTTTAGACATCTGAGAATTTCATCCAACTTTCTTCTCAATCAAAGTTGAAAGTAGGGCAATGTGGCTTGGGAATTGTCCTAGGTTGTTTAATTTAGAGGGTACTAAAAACATGTGCAGCCCCACTCTGCTGCTTTACCTGCCTGGTGCCTCCTAACCTAGGGTCTTTACCAAAGAGAAAAACAGAAGCAAAGAGCTTTGATATGCCATGTGGTTTCAGCCCCAGGGTGAACACAGACTGGTAAGGCCAGAGGTTGTCAGGAAACAGCCAGTCCCCAGGAATCCAGGGATGGCAGACATGACAACGGAGAAGGCTAACACCCTTCTCCACCCACCCATCTCTCTTAGCTCTCCAGGAGGCACTTGTACAGATATCTATCTCACCCACTATGTGCTGATGGTGAATGAGACCTAGACCATAAAAAGTCTAGCAAAGAGCCAAGCCCCTCTGCCAGGTATTGGGAGAGTCAGCTTAAGGTGATACCACTAAACTGAGCCAAGCAGACAACCTGCCCTGACAACACCACTGCTACACATACATACATGCACATTTCTCCCCATACCTATGTAATGGTAATGTGAATATCGCATTGGTGTTACAACCTATCCCTAACAGACGGAGAAGGAACACCAAAGAGAGCACCTGGTCTCACCTCCACTAGGTTCCAGGGAAGGGGAAGGATAGCACTGTCCTACCTCCTCCTCCCCACTCTAAAAAGATGATTTGAAAACATGTTTCATGTCATTCTTCCTGGGCAGTTTGTACCACCCCAGTTGCAAATATTGCTAGTTATTGCCACTGTCTAAGGTCCTTACTCAGGCTCTATTTTATTTCCTTATGAAATAATCACACCTTATGTGATGTCATAGTTACTCTCTTCCATAGCTCTTTGAACCTCCTGATTTTAAAACATAAGATTCTATAATTGGGGTACAGAGAATCCCAAAGCAAACTGCACCATCAGATAGTTCCTAGGGAAAGAAGATGAGCTGATAGGCTGGTCTCTCAAATCATGTCAAACCTCTGTGGAAGTTCACTCTAACTTCTCTGCCTGTCATTCAATGCTTTCTATGTTCTGATGCCAGCCTACTCTTCTAGCCTTATCACCTATTACTTCACTCCACATACTATATGTCCTCCAGCTCAACTGGATAACTCTTTCCTATGAAAAGCACAAGCACATGTACACACACACACACACACACACACACACACACACACACACACACCCCTTTGCCTTAGTTTTTACATTGTTCTCTAATTCTAGAATATACTTTTTCCCTTTCTTTTCACTTCCTTAGTTGCTACCCATTTTTTTTTAATGATAAACTCACATGAAACATCTTTAAGAAAACCTTCTCTGATCCCCTGGTGAGGAAGAAACATCTTCCTCAGACTTGACATGGTACTTTGTTGGCACTTCCAATGTACTAGTCATATAATGTGCATCATAGTTATCTGTTTGTGATTTTATCTTCCTACTAGATTGTAAGATACAAATTTCTCTGAGGGCTGAGAAGCTACATCCTCTCAAGTGCCAAGCATAGCGCTCTGTACACAATAGGCACTTAATAAATATTTACTTGATTTAAAGGCAATATATTTTGGCAATCCTTATTACTATTCTCATTACTGTAATTCTCCCTGAGATACAGTAAGGTGTAGGAATCTCCACTTTCTGGAAGTTTATATTTGAGTAAAATGTATACATAAGTCCATTTAAAGTCCATTGAAATATATGTGGCTCCCTATTACCTCCAGAATCAAATAAAAAATCCTGTTTTGCTCTTAAAGCCCTTCATAACCTGGCCCTGTCCTACATTTTCAATCTTCTTATATCTTACACCCTCTACATACTCTACAGGCCAGTGACACCAGCTTCCTTGGTCTTCCCCTCATATAACACTCCATCTC
The DNA here is from genome assembly GCA_028627135.1 of Pseudochirops cupreus. Classification (NCBI taxonomy): domain Eukaryota; kingdom Metazoa; phylum Chordata; class Mammalia; order Diprotodontia; family Pseudocheiridae; genus Pseudochirops; species Pseudochirops cupreus. The sequence continues at coordinate 62,072,536 of CM053581.1, read as the reverse complement.
CTAACTCAGAGTATTTTCACTGACTGTCTCCTGTGCCTGGAATTCTCTGTATCCTCATCTCTGCTTATTCTGGCTTCCCTGGCTTCTTTCAAGTCTTAGCTGAAGCAAAACCTTCTGCAAGAAGCCTTTCCCATTCTTTCTTAATCTCAGCACCTTCCCTTTGAGATTATCTCTAATTTATTTTATATGTATTTATGCATATATGTATGTGTATACATGTATAGATACATCTATATCTAGGTTGTACACATATATGTATATGTATACATATATATGTATACATATCCATTGATATGTGTATGTATATACATATATTTATATGAAATCTTCTTGTTTGCATCTTGTCTCCCCCATTAGACTGTGAACTCTTTGACAGCAAGGACTGCTTGTTTTTCTGTTTGTTTGTTTGTTTTTACCTTTCTTTGTATCCCTGGTCCTTAATATAGTGGCTGGCACATAGCAAGTGATGGATAAATATCTACTGATTCACATGTGGCATGCTGAATATGAAGTTGGAGGACCTAGGTTTGAATTCTGACTCTGCTACCTGTGTGACCTCAACTTCTGTGGGCCTTGGTTTCCTCATCTGTAAAATGGGGGTGAGATTGGAGAGGGAGACTTGATGATCTAAGATCTAAATCTAAAATTAGATCTAAATCTAAATTTATTTTGAGTCATAATGTGCTTATACAAATTCCTTATGCATCTTGTATAGAGCTGATTATAAGTCTAGAACTCTAGAGTTTAGAGGTCATCTAGTCCTTCATTTTTCAGACAAGGAAACTGAGGCCAAGAGAGATAAAGTAACTTGCCTGGCATCACATGAGTCCAGTCATATTTCTACTATATCATGCTGCCTCACAGGTCTCCATAGAGATGAAATCATGACTCTGCTGAAGCCTTGAACAATGAGTAATCCATTGACATGTACGTTGTTGAACATGCTGCAGTCATCAGGCATGTAGAATTTCATGAGATATTTTGGTTGGACAATTTATACCAATTTATAATTAACATTCTTAGGAGACTGGTCAGTAGAAATGCCAGCAGTAAGTTCAGACACAAAGACATTCCAAAGGAAACTATTGTAGGATTTGAGGGGCATCTTATAAAAAAAAGTGTAGAAAAGCAAATAAAGTCACATGGAATGGGGGAGGGGGACCCAAAGTCCAAGAGGCAATTCTGAATGCAATTTCAAAGTCAAGTGCAGTGATTTCTTCTGCTTTGCTCAACCATAGCTACTATTCATATAGTTCTTTACATGCTACATGTAGGAGATTTCATGATAGCCCCCCACAAGGAACTTTGACTAATGTTTGTTTGCGTTTGTCCACAACTGGTGGTGCCAAGGGACAGTCATGCCCCAGCATGATTCACAACGGAAGGAAAGGTGACATTTATGGGAAATTCTATTCAGTGGGTGTGGGAACGAAACACCAGAAGAGCTCTAGCATCAGGAGGTTTCTGGTGATTTCAAAACTGTCTGTTTTTAATATTCTAGACTCAGAGGATAAACTAAACCAACTGGTTGGAAGTAAGAATGAGAAATGGTCTCTGACAGTGTGCTGAGGATACTAGCCCTCAATAAAAAGTCCTTGTGTTCTCTGGGAGTCAGCTGGCTCACTTAGACCCCCAAAGTTGTGCCCACTGAATCAGAGAAGTTAGAACTGAAGAGAATCTTAGAAATTATCAAGTAGAGTAGTCCTGACTCCTTTGGGAGTCTGGATTTCAGGGAGTCTGTGCATGTAGGTGAGGAAAAGAATTACAACCTTATTTTTACTAACTTCTAATGGAAATTTAGCCTTGCCTTCAATTATGAATATAGTCAAGAAACCACTGTTGTGATAAAGGGCCCATACGCTTCACTAGACTTCCAAATGGGTCCATAACACAAAAAAAGGTTAAGAACCTCTGACCTAGTACAACTTTCTCATTCAACAGACAAGGAAACTGAAGTACAAAATGGGAAGTTGAACTGCCTATCCCAGCAAAGAGAAGGCCACACAAATATTATTATTCAAGCCACAGAATCTAGATTCAAACCTAGGTCTTTTGCCTCCAAATTCAATGTTCTTTCTAGCAAGTAGGACCTGTCAGGAGCACCAGCTCACAAATTGGGGAATCATCTCCCCTGGGAAATGTCATAAAATAACTGTCCATCAGTCTTAACTATCTCCTGCATTCCAGAAGCACCCTTATTGAGGCATTCACATTTCCATGTGAAAGTAACCAAAGAAAAGGAGTCCAGTTTCTGCTATTAAAATCCAATTACCTTCCACTTTAGTATAAGGTTTCCATTGGTAGTACCATCCTCGAAAAGGCTTACTGTTATACTCAGCACACTGCTGGGCACGGAAGTCCATACTATTGGCTGGACAAGGGTGAACATTGCACAGCTGATACAGGCGACTAGACCCTGAACAGAACTTGCCACCATGTTGTGGTCTAGAAATAAAAGAAAAAAAAATTAATGCTAATAAACCAAATTAAACTAATAAATAAATGGTTTTATCTACAGATGCTCAAATGTAGATGGATCAGACCTGTGTACCTTCCACCCCTACTTCTGCTCAGGAGGCTGGGGGCCAGATTTGTGGTCCATCCAACTCAGAAAGTAGCACTAAGAGTCAGTGCAGCAGCATATATTTAACCTCCATGCCATTCCTTCAGGTCAGGGATATCCACCAACCTCCTAACTAACGTTAATGGTCACTGGATCACTGAATAATAGGGCAGGAAGGCAGCTCAGAGATTATCTAATTCAATGCCTTTATTTTACAGGCTTTAAAACTGAGGCTAAAGCAGGAAAAGGGATTTGTCCAAGGCCACAGAAAGTAGCAGAAGTAGGATTCAAACTCAGATCCTTTGAAGCCACAACCAGAGTGCATCTTGACCATGAACCAGCTTCTCTAGTTCAATTTCATAGTCACATATTGAGATTCCCAACAGACTCTTCCCCTTTGGCTTGATCTTCTGAACTTCATTCTTGGGGACAACCCTTATTCCATCAATTCCCCTGCCTAATTTGACCTCTATTCTCCTCTTACTCAGGATACTCAGAAGTCTGGCTTTAACTTCCAATTTACATTTCCCAGGAGCTCTTTCAAAAGGTATTTCCCTTTAGGTGTCATCTTAAATCCACCATGAGCACTAACCAACATTCCCTCATCCCTCCATACCTAAGGGAATCACTTCATCCATGAGTTGCACGTTGTCCAGGATGAGAGTTTGTTCTTTGGTGCCTCCAGGCTCTTGTTCAAACCCTTGCCCACGTGCTGACCTTGTCCTCCACTTGATCTCTGGCCACATGAATTCTTATCCATCCTTCAAGTCCCAAATCAATGCTGGCTTCTCCATGAAACTCTCCCATATTCCCCTACTTGCCAACAATTCTTCTCCCCCATCTCCTTTCTACCTTAGATCTTGAACACCATTGTACCTATTCCTTTCTTGTAAAATTATGATTTATGTTGTATTTGAGTTATGTGTACATGTATATGATCATGGGGTCATAAGATTTAGGGCTAGGAGATACTTTAGAGGTTATCTATTCCATCTCCTTCCTATTACATATCACATAGATAAGAAGTGGCAGAGCCAGGATTCAAACTCAGGTTCTCTGACTCCAAATTCTACTTCCTATCATGGTACCTTAATCTCCCTACTCACAACAGGGGCCCATATCTTTGTGAATCTTTATATCTTGACCAGCATCAAACAGTTAATCAGTCAATAAGCATTTTTAAGAGCTTAATATGTTCCAGGCACTAGAAGTACAAATAGAAGAAAAAAATAAAGACAGTTCCTGCCCTCAGGTAGCTTACATTCTAATGTGGGAAGACAATACATAAGAGAAAGCTGAAAAAGCTCTCTGCGGGATCTGGTGCTTAGTTGGTATTTGTTGAAATGAATAAACAATATATATGTATGTATGTATCTGTCATTACCAGAAGATGTATAGATTCACATTCTAGCTCTACTGCATACTACTTGTGTGAGCCTGATCAAGGCCTTTCACCTCTCAAGGCCTCAGTTTCGTCCTTTATAAGTGAAGGGAATTGAACTAGATAATCTTCAAAGTCCCTCCCAGATCCAGATCCTTTGATACTCCTTCCAAATCATCCCATGTATTTTGGCGCCCTTGGCCTACATACATCTCTCTTCTACAGGACACTCTCTTGTGAGGAATGCCCAGCAGCAGCAGTTGTTTACTAGATCTTGCAGCTCTAATTTCTCAGTTAACTGAATTCTTTCCTGCTTATAAAGAAGATTCTAGAGTAGAGAATCCCATTTGTCAAAAAGGATTGAGAGAGAGAGCTGATACTTGACAAGAAAACCTGATAGACCATTCCAGAATTGTTGCCCGACATATTTGACTTTTGCAGAGATCCGGTCTTGTCACTCTAATCAAAATTATTCAGAGGTTCACTGTTGCTTACTAAATAATACTCCTTTGCCTGTCATTCAAGGCCCTCCACCATCTAGCATAACCCTCCTTCACCAGACTTATCTCATTTGAAGAGGTAGAATGGCCTTAAGAAAAGCAAGAGTCTTGGACCTGAGCTTGAGTCCCAACTCTGAAAGTAATTGTGATCTCTACCCATCCACCCCTCAGTTCTTTCCTAAGCAATCATTCCCACCTCCTTCTCTTCCCTTCCTCTTCTCAGTTTCATCTTTGTGAAATGAAGATGATAATCATTTGGATTATCTGCTTCCTATAGTTGTTGTGAAGTAAGCACTCCCCAGATCCAAAGTATTATAAAAAAGGAGTAACTATGGGGCCTAGAGATGTGGAATATTATATACACTGTCAGATGTAGTTATTGTGTTAGTTTTTATTATTGTTATAAGAAAGGACTGAATGATGTGGGGCATGGATTAAAGAATACTATCGTGTAAAAACAAAAGGTAACAATCAAACCTTTTTTTTAAAGAGGAAAAAAAAGAGGGAAGAGCATTATTCCTTTCACATACTTTATATTCCATCTCAACAGGACAACTCTGTGCTTTGGATAACCCTATAGTTGTGTCTTTGGTCTCACTCTTCTCTATGCCTAGAGTGCCCTGCTCCTGCCTTCACCAGCTGAATTCCTACCATCCTTTTAAGGTCCAACTCAAATGATGAGGATGCTTTCCCTTCCACTTAAAATTTCCCTCCTCAGACTCTATATAGTACTTTGTTTCTACTCTCTAGTGTGTTCAAAACATATAACAACAGTATTTATATAGCATTTTAAGGTTTGCAAAGCATTTTACAAATATTATCTTATTTTATCCCCACAATAACTCTAGGAGGTAGATGCTATTATTATCCCCAATTCAACAGATGAGGAAACTGAGACAGGCAGTGGTTGAGTGACTTGCCCAAGGTCATACAGTTAGAAAATGTTTGAGATTTAATTTGAACTTAGGTCTGGGGCTTTATCCACTGCACAAACTAGCTGCCTGTATTACTATATATTATAGTTCTCTAAGTCTTATTCTTCCCCTCAAACATGAGATCGGGAGCCCTGTTGACCAAATCCTGTATCCTCCCAAAGCAGCGCAGCACTCTCTACATAATAGGTATTAAATAAAGGAGTAACACAGTAGATAGAGCGCTGGACCTGGAGTCAGGAAGACCTGAATTCAAATTCACCTTTGGAAATCACTTGTATCACCCTGGGGAAGTCATGTAATCTCTGTCTGCCTGAGATTCCTCACCTGTAAAAGGGAGATAATAAGAGCACCTACTTCCAGAATTGTTGTGAGGATCAAATGAGGTAATATTTGTAAAATACATTGCATTTTGCAGTAGTGATATATAGGTTTTGTTTTTGTTTTTTTAATTGAACTTTGGCAAAGCAAATATCAGAACTCCAGAAATCCAAGCTGAAAACAATGACACCACACTTGACCACAGAGAAGCCCGTATTCTTGAGAGGGCATGCCATCAGTCCTTAGTATCCTGGTGCTCATTAAAGGGAGCTAGCAAACATGGAGCGTCTTCCCTTCCCACAAAGGAAGGGAATTACTAGGAAATGCACGTGGAGTCCTCAACTTAATGCTATTTGAAAGTAGAGTCAGCAGGACAGCCCAGCACTATCTTGCTTTCTCAGGACTTTGTTTTTAAGACATGCTGGAGCAACGATTTAAATGCACAATTTCCACTGAGCCAGATAGGATGTCTAAACATTTGTGAAAATATTCCTTTTAGTGTACATAGGGAAACCTTTAGAATTAGAGGAAACATAGACAAAACACTATTGAGTGCCTACTACAATTAAGACCCAGTGCTATGTGTTATTGATATAAAAATGAAATACAATAGTCCTTGCTCTAAAAAAGCAGGCAGATTAATAGCTAATACCTAAGTGACCAGGAATGTCCCCTTCTATTTACTCTGTATGTATCTTAGATACAAGATACATGTTGTCTCCTCAATTAGAATGGAAGCTCCTTGAGGGCAGAGGCTGTTTTTACATTTTCCTTCAGTTTCCAGTGTTTAGCATAGAACCTGGCATATAGTAAGTTCTTAATAAATGCTTGTTGATTGATTGAGAATAGCAAAGGAGAGGTCTAGGCAAAGTGCCATAAGGAGATAGAATTCACTTTTACCTGGGGAGTATGGAGTAGGATTTCAAGGGGGAAATTGTGTCTGATTGGGATCTTCAAAGAAGAATTTTAAACAGGAGTTTAGGGAGTTGGTAAGGTACCATTCCAGGAATGATGGGATGGCAGAAGCAAAGGTGTGGAGACACAAGAAGGCAGGAAAAAGATGGGGGATGAGATTAGGATAGTTGGACTAAAACATAGAGTAAGTAGAAGGGAATCAAAAGAGATCATGCCTAATAGGTTGAAGTAAGATGACAGGGGCTTTGAATGTAAAGGTCTGGAGTTTATATTTTATTCAGTAGGCAATGGGGAGTCATTGAATGTTTTTGAGAAGTCGCACTACCAGAGCATTGCTTCGGCAATGTATAGAGAACAGACTGGAGAAGGCATAGACTTGTGGAAGGGAGACATTAAGAGACTACTCTTCAGGAAAGTGTCAATGATGGCTTGAATTCAGGCAATGACAGGGTGAAAGGAGAGGAATACATGGAGTAAGAGCTGTTGCAGAGGTGAGATATACTCAGTCCTCCAAATCAACAGTTGTCTTTCTCCTAACATTCTCCTTCAGAGAAAAGGAAAATGAAGCTCAGAGAAATTAAGTGATCTTTTTTGTCTCAAATGTTCTTTGAGCCTTCTGGAGCTCTCCTCTGGCTCTATCGTACTGTACCTTGTATCACATAATTTCTGTCCTCACAGCTCCTCATCCCAATAGCCCTTAATATCCTTGAGGACAGGAACTATATCAATTTTCATCTTCGCATCCCCAAAGCTTTGTACAAAATAGGTACTTGATAAATGTTGGTTAAATTTAAATGAACTGACCACTAATCTTGTGTTGCCTAAGGGAGAATCTCAGGTTTTGAACCTGTGTGATTGGGAGGATGGTAGTGCTCCTAGTAAATGAGGAGATATTAGAAAGGGAGACAGGTTTGGAGGAAAGATAAGGGGTTCTGTTTTAAACATATTGGATGTAGTTTAAGTAGCTTGCTAAATAGTTGGGTGGAGATGTCTGACAGGAAGATGGAATTTTGAAGCTCAGAGTAGAAGTTGAGGGTAGAAATAGGAGTTTGGGAGTTATCTACCTAAATTAATAATCAAAGCTATAGAAACAGATCAGACCACTAACTGAGAGAGTGTTCCTGATATTCATAATGAACTTTATTTTAAACAAATTCCCAGTGAAATAATTTCTATCTAGAGAAATATTGAAGAATTAACCCGTTGATTTTTAGCAAAGTGAAGGAAAATATTGAGTGATAAGAATACCTTCCAAGAGGATAGCTTTTTCTTTCCCCACAACAATTCTGTGAGGTAGAGAAGGTACTGCAAACTAAACAGGAGAAATGACTTGTCCAAAGTCATATAGCCAAGAAGAGGCAGATTGGGATTGTAATCCTGATCTCAAATTCAAATCTAGCATTCTTTCTGCCACACTTGTCTTGGATAGTATGGATCGACTCAGAGGACTTCATTAAAGGTGAATGTGAGTCAGTGATGCAGTGACCACCCATAAAATACACAAAGAAAATAAAAGACAGAATCACTGAATAAACTATAGTTTATGAATATAATTATTCTATGAGAAATGATGATTATGAGGAATTCAGAGAAACCTGCAAAGATTTGTTTAAAGCAATACAGAACAAAGTAGAATCAAGGGAACAATAATACACAATGACCTGAATAAAATAAATAGAAAAAAAAGAACCCCACTATAAAACACCAGATTAAGTTCAATGAAAAAATGGTAATGAAACATATATCTCCCTCGTCTTCATAGGAAGGTGGTGGGCTACATGTGACAACAAGGCCTACATTGTTAGAGATGAATGTGTCTATTCATTTTGCTTAACTGTACTTTGTTTCAAGGAAGGATTATTTGGGGGGATAGGGCTCTTATTGGGGAACGAAAGCAATGTAAAAAAACATGCCTTAAGTAAAATATTCAAAAGTGGGGGCTGGGGGGCAGGGGTAAAATGATGCATTGACCTGGAAAAACCATTGAGATGTGAAAAAGGAAACTCCCAAGGATCCTTGTGTGGGAAAAGGAAAATGTTTATGTTGAGTAAAGTGGACACAACCACATGCTTCAAATTTAGTAAGAAGCCAACCAGCAACTTGACAGGGGAAAAAACATTTTGTTGGAACAGAGCCAAATGAGATATGGAGAAGGATTAAGGCAATCACCTTGGGACAGTCAGCCAAAACAGCTACTTTTATTTGGGCCTCATATGTAAGTTAAAATAAACAATGTCTTGATTAGTTTTCATTTTGTGGGAAAAGATAAGGAATGCCTTTGGTGATTATTTCTGTGATTGAGCCTTTCTCAAACTACATTATGCTTTTCTCTGAACAATGCCCCATTAGCAGGGAGTGGTTCTCAATCCCCAGATAGGAATTAGGCATGAATTTAAATCTCTCTGGTGTCATTCCCTGCTTCTTACCAGTTGAGCTATTAAATTAGGTCATCTATTTCTTCCTGGGGAAAATACTGAGATTGCAAAATGCTGGGGTGGATGCAACTAGATCCATGAAATGAGCTGCAAAACTGTAGAGAAACATAGTGGGATAATATCATAGAAGGGTAGAAAGGGTATGGGATCTGAATCCTAACAGTTCCCTTCTTCAGGTCTCAGTCTCTCTCCTTTGTAAAATGTGGGACTGAATCTTCTACATCCCTTCCAGCTCTAAATATTATGATATTAGGGCCTAGATTTAAATCCAGGGTCTGCTATTTCCTATCCCTGAGACCTTTGCCGAGTGTCTTTACCTAGGATCCATAAACTTCTTTGTTATTTTAAAAAATACTTTTATGACCAAAATCTACACATAAGGAGGCTTGCCTTGTGCATATCTAAATCACCTAACATAGAGGCACCCTGTTGTTATGGGAATCTGAAGATCTTCCCTGCCCCTAGGCCCTCTGATAGGCTTAAGTGACTCTGAGAACCTTCCCTGATTTGAAAGTATACTCTGCTCCCTAATAGGCTGAATGTGGTCACATGGAGCCTGTGGCAAGAGGCTTGTTCTTCAGGAATGCCCACACCTTATTACTTTGTGATTGGGCAGTGGGTCAAGAGGGTTGTGACATTCTCTGATTCGGGAGAAGGCTATATATATGCCCTGATGTGAGGTTTGGGGTTTGGGGCTCACTTTGAGAAGAGTTGTGTGATTTGGCCAGATAAGACTCTGGGCAGCCATTGAGCCCCCCGGCTGTGAAAAACCCAGATGTTGGTGATTCCCTGTCTGGTAACTGACTAGGTATGGATATAATGATCAGACGACTGGAAGCCCATCTTTCTTCCAGGAAGGAGATGTTTCTTTGTCTGCTTGTCACTTCTGTTGGTATTCTGTTTGCATTCTCTGAAGTTCAGGGTGCTGACTTTTTCCCCTGAACTAGATAAATGATATATGTTTGATTGATTAAAAGTGAGACTGTTAACCCACTTTGAGTTGCTTTCCTTTAGAAAAGCAGATCTAAGAACCTGTGCTAGCAGCCACCCTGGGTATGCTAGGGTGCTTGCTGATACACCTGTTTCCCTGCATTCCCCTACCACGTGGGTGGGAGTAGATGCTTTTGATTGACTGGACAAATAAAACAGAAAAAAAAAAAAAGAAAGATCTAGGTCCATTTTTCAGAGCCAAGGTAAAAGGGGAGAGAGGAGTTTAGTTCATGGATCCTGAGGCATGAGTAAACTGATCTTCACCCTCTGGACACAACAGGAAAAGAAGGAAAGAAAAGGCTGGACAGTTTTAAAGATGAAATTTGTTCCAGCCATGCAGTCAATCAGGGAACAAAAGGGAGTAGGGTGCCTCCATGTTAGGTGATACATAGGTATATATAGGTATACATAGAGCAAGCCCTCTTAATCCTATGTATTTTACTTTATGTGTAAAAAATAATTATTCTTAGAAAAGTCCCAAAAGCATCACCAAACTGCCAAAGGGATCCACGGTTCAAAAAAGGTTAAGAACCCCTGCCTTAGAGGAATCATTTAATTGAATTTGACAAATATTTACTAAATGCCTAATACTCAAAAAGCTGGTGAAGACAAAGGTGAAAAATAGCATAGACCTTGCTATCTAGGAGCTTACATGCTTAATAGAGGAGATGTGTCCACACTTAAGTAGCATATGGATGAGCATATGATCAAGGGATGCTCTAGGAAAATTTGAAGACAGAGAGATAAATAAACTTCTTAAAACACCAATTTCTCATCTGTGAAAAAAAAGAAAAAGAATAATATTTGCCCTATACACACTAGATTGTTGTGAGCAAAGTGCTTTGTAATCCCTAAAACTCTAATGAGATATTTTGTTCATATTTTAATAAACTAAACCAAGTCTCAAACTCAAAGTAACAAATAGGATGATTCAAACACTTACTTCATTCAGTTCCAGATTTTCCAACACTTCTCACAATCATCCTGAGAAGTAAGTTATACAAATATCACTGCCCTCAGATTACACATGTGGAAACAGATTCAGAGAGGTTCAGCTGATAAGTGTCAAGCAGACCTCTGAACTTATCTCGGTTTGACTCCCAGTCCAATCCTCTTTTCACTACACATTACTTCAGTACTTGAAACGGATAATAATGCTGATAGTTGACATTTATGTAAGAGTAGGAGAGTTTCCTCCTAGACCAATTATAAATCACAGGAGACAGGTAACAAAGAGACAAGGTGTTAATGGATTACATGAAGTGCAAAGACCATCTATGCTTATTACAAAGAAGTTTTCCCTGATGGCATTAGAGAGATGGCTTGCCATAGGTGCTTCAAAGACTGTCCATGTCTCTGGCCTTTAAAAAACAAGTTTACCAGCCCTGAGAGATGATCAAGACTGGAAATAGTTTTGTGAAGTATGATATTCATGCCTCTAGCAGAGAACAACAGGAGAATCCATTGCATCTTGCAACAGAGCTACCCATCCAGGAAACACCATATCCAGCAGGGAGAGTAAGAGAGAAGGAAAGAGTTGGGACAGGAGGCAGTTTCAAGAAAAGTGATTCCTGGAAGTAAAGGAGAAAGCCAACAATGAATTCAAGAGAAAATACTCCCTCACAGTTGAGAGTTGAGCTGTAGAAAAGAACAAGGCAAGAGAGACCATTTGTAGATGCTTCTAGCAAAAAAAAAAAATACTATGCCCAGGGAGGAAAACTGTAAAAATTGTACAAGAATAGAAAGGATATCAAAGCCCTGCAGTACCAGAAGCATGAATTACCTTGGTAACATGTATTTCTCTATCAGTGTGCTACCCATGTATTCTAAACCTCTTCTCATTTTTCCCATTTATGCCACGTTTATTTCTGGGAAAGTAGGCCCCAGGTTTATGGTGGGATGGAGGGAGGATGTTGTATAACAATTATTTTTATTATACCATCTTAGTAAATGCTTTTGTTCTGAGCTAGTTATGCCTGTTGGTTGACTATTAAAGGTAAGGACACTTATGGGGACTCTTTAGCTAGAGTTTTAAAAGTAGATTTAGAGTACCCTTGAACCTGGGAGTTGTGACTCTCTTGGGAATCCAACCTGCAAACCTATAAGTAGCATATTGGAGAGGAAGCCCAAAGAGGGGGTAGGTTTAAGGTTTATAAAATGCTTCTAAAACATGATTTCATTTGATCCTCAAGACAACCTTGGGAGGTGAGAGGTACAGATATTATTATCCCCATTTTAGTTTTGAGGAAACTAAGGCTGAGAGAGGTTAAGTCACTTGCCCAAGGGCATACAGCTAGTTAGTTTCTATGGCAAGATTTTAATTCAGATTTTGGATTCAATAAGATATCCATTATACTATGCTACCTAGAGATCCACAATTTCATCAGTGTCTAGGCTACCTACACCAATGAAAGATCCCAATCCCTAAACTATTCTCAACTGTTTCATGAATTTCTATGGGTAAAAATTAGTTACTAGTTAATTATCTTAATTACTAGTCCTTTAGTAATGAGTCTCTCTATACTTTGTTAAGCTGACCTTTGGATGACAGATAAAAACAATCCATTATTTGGTCTGTGTTTGAAACTTTTAAAGCTTCATAAGACTTGCCAGAGCTTAAGCTCCACTGTCACCACCTTCAAGAGCTCAGGGCTTCCACTACAACAAGAATGAGTGAAGAAAATCCTCAAAAATGAATCCCTAGGATGCTCTAACCACATATACACACCTTTCTGCTCCACAGAAAGAAATCTTTCCAAAAATTGTTCATATTGTTGTGCAAGCTTTCTGTCATTTGGTACTTGCAGACTGGGAGACTAGAGCTAGGCAAAGACTTCATGCATGGTGTCAAAACAGAAGCATGTTAGGGGAGGTAGTATGGTATAATGGAGGAAAAAATGGCTCTGAATTCAGAGCAATGGGCTTATATCTGGTCTCTGGTGCTAATGACATGTCCTTGGGCAAATCATCTCCCTTGGACTCTGTTTCCTGAACTGTATCAGTATGAGGTAGTTGAACCAGACGGTCTCTGAGGACTCTTCCAGATACAGATCTCTGATCTATGTCTTTTCCCTACCTCTCCAGTGCCATGAAGTCTGAACCCCAGTTTAGTCCATCATCCCTTCACACCATCATGGAGCCATGGGGAACCTTAGAAGATACTGCATCCAATTCTTGTATGAGCAGAAACTCCATCAACAGCATCCCTGACAAATGGCCATGTAGGTGCCGTGTAGGTGTTCTCTCCTTCTCTTATGAATAGTGCAAGGATTGGGACACAGTACCATTATGGTAAGGTTCACCAAGACTACCGTGGGGTTTGGCTGAAATCAACTAGTGATATTATTGTAAAACAGCCTAAACTGGGTCAGTTATATGGGACATGCCTGTATCTATATCTACAAAATGCAGATGATCAAACAGCTTATTAAGTACTTACACTTTCTGTGGTGCTATAAAGTTCAGAATGCCTTTTCTTCCCCAGAACCCTTTGAGGCGGATAGAGTAATGGCATTATCCCTATTTTATAGATGAGAAACTGAATCTCAGAGAGAAGTGACTTACCTAAAGTCACACAGCTAGTGAGTGACAGAAGCAGGAATCCAACCCAGATCTCCTGACTCTAAGGCCAGCACGTTTCCCACAAAACCATCCTGCCTCTGCCTACATGCTTTTCCCTCAGCTGTCTTACTTGGGGTTAGTGCAGTGCCTCTCTTGCTGAGTGACTCCTCCCCCGCAGGTCCGGGTACATTCCGACCATGCTGACCACTCCGACCAATGGCCATGTATGGGCCGGGGTCCGTGCTCACCAAACTTGACACACTGACCTCGCCGACACCACTGTCAAAAGAATAGGGATATGTTTCCCATCAGAACTTGGTGAGTAAAGAATTATGGAGAAAGAAGAAAAAGCAGGCAAATGCCTACATGGTAGCTAGAAACACAGCTATAACTAGGGAGAGACAGTCAGGATGATTTCCCAGGAGCCAATATCCAGAGAGGATCATTTCCTCTCCTTCATGGTCCCCAATCTTTATGCCTTGCTCTCCTCCCCTGGCCTAAAATCTAAGGTAGAAGGTAGACTATGGAAGGGAAAGAACACACCCCAGGGGATATCAGCTTGTTGGAATGGTCTCTGAACTGCCTCTGCTCACCCCAACACTACCCCTCCCCCCAATCCTATTCTGTTAACTTTCCTCATATTTCTCTCTTTCACACACACACACACGCACACACACACACACACACACACACACACACACACTCACACACACACACACACACATCCCTTAACTATTTTTACCCCAGGTGAAAGAGTCAGAAAAGGATCCGCTGCCCCAGAGAGAAGATTCTCCCTACATTTTAGTTTTAAAAAAAAGGCTCCGTGATTGGGGGGAGGGAGGTACACACAGAAGGACTCAGAATTCAAGCTGTGAATTCTGAAAGCCTGACATCTAGAGAGGGTTTCTCTCATCAAAGGGATCAGGATTACATATGTGGGAAACTGTCAGGGCAAGATGTTCAGATAGGGATCCATAAGGCGGCAAATGCCGTCAGAGCGTAGCCAAGCTGACAATCTGTCCGTTCTGATGAATGAAAAATAAAACCACTCTCTTCTACTTTTTTTTTTCAAAGTCTCAGCTAGGAAAGGTCATGAATTTTTCCAAGCTTGGCCACCACTTGGGAGGGAATAGATACTGTAAAAGCACTGTAGGCTGGGAGGCAAAACTTTTTCAATTGTTAAGTTCCTGCTGGGGGAAAGAATTAAACCATGAATAGTTCTACTGAAAATATGTCTTTGGCTCTTGCTTGTTTTTACACAAGAGGTGAAGTACATTGATTACCCAAGGTCATGTACCAAAATAGTGGCAGAGCTCAGACTTAGGCACAGGTCTCTGAACCCTGGTGTGGACTATTTTTTCGACTGTTACTGTATCATCTTCCAGAAGCTCTTCAACTCTACGATTCTCCAAATCAGGATCCCTGTGTTCAAATCCCAGTTCTTACACCATGGGGGATCATGGGCAAAGCATTTCTACTCTCTTAGCCTCAGTTTCCTTGTCTGCAAATGGGAATAATAATCCTTGCACTGAGTAGCTATGAGAAAAGCACTTTGCAAGCCTAAGACACAATTAAAACATGCATTATTAATGTTATAGTTATTATTCTTTTCTCTCCCCTGCCCCCAGGGTTCCATTAGCATTAGGGAGCACAGTCTTAGGCATTTTTATTATGTGAGATTTCTGCATGACTTAGCACAACTCCATTCTCTTAAATCCTTGGTGATCAGATTCAGCAGGCTGGGGTTTGGGATGAGTTAGGTTGGAAGGTTCAGTTACAGAATTATGGGGAGTGGGTTAGGCTTTCACATCCTTATTTTTCCTCTGGGATAACTTTGGCTTCACCACTATTTAGCATGGAATTGGTTGCCAATACATATTGTCAACACCAAGAACCTGCTTCTTCTCTTCCAGTTCTTGCCATGTGTTAATTAATTTTTAGGCTCTTAATTTTCCTTCATCAAACTTGCATTTGCCATTTTAGAATCTTCATGAAATCATGAAAAAGAATCACAAGATCTCAGAGCCAAATGGGGCTTCAGAGGTCAGTGAGTCTAATCTATCCCTGAGTAAAGATCTCCTCTACAGCATTGCTCACTCTATGTCCTATCCAGTCTTCACTTGAAGATCTCCAGTGTAGGCAGCATATTCCATTTCTGAAATGTTCAGGAAGGCTTTCCCTACATCGAGCTGATATGTACTTCTCTAGAACTGTATAGACATAGAGCTAGAAGGGACGTTGGAGGTCATCTAGTCTCTGAGGTCCACTTTTTAAAAAAAATTTAATTCATTTTTCATTTTCAAAATTCATTTTCACAAGATTCTGAGTTACAAATTTTCTCTCCATCTCTCTCCTACCCCCCACCCCAAGATGGCAAGCACATTGAATACCCCATCCCCCAATATGCCCTCTCTTATATCTTCCTCCACACCCCCCCCCTAACTTTCTAGTAGGGCAAGATGGATTTCTATACCCCAGAGCCTATGTATCTTATTTCCTGGTTGCATGTAAAAACAAATTTTTAACATTTGTTTTTAAAACTTTGAGTTCTAGATTTTCTCTCTTCTCCCCTCCTCACCCACCCCCAATGGGAAGACAAGCATTTCAATATAGGTTATACATGTGTAGTTATGCAAAACATTTCCATGGTAGTCATATTGTGAAAGACTAACTATATTTCCCTCCATCCTATCCCACCCTCCATTTATTCTAATTTCTCCTTTGACTCTATCTCTTTTCAAAAGAGTTTGCTTCTATTTTCCCTCTCCCTCAATCTGTCCTCCCTTCTATCATCCCCCCTCTTATCCTCTTCCCCTCTACTTTCCTGTAGGGTAAGATACCCAATTGAGTGTGTATGTTGTTCCCTCCTTAAGCCAAATCCAATGACAATAAGGTTAACTCATTCTCTTTCATTTCCCTGCTCTTCCCCTCCATTGTAACAGCTTTCTCTTACCTCTTTTATGTGAGATAATTTACCCTATTCTATCTCTACCTTTCTCCTTCTCCCAATATATTCCTCTACATTCACTGTTGCATGTCAATGACCCTCCCCAAATTTGGCACTAAGAACCAAAGACAATAATTCAGATGGAATCTGACCAGGGTGGAGAAAAATTAAAACTATTCCTAGTCTTTTAGACACTAGTTTATGCTTGGCTGTAATTCTGTGTCCAGCTACTAATGGATCAAGGGGTGACCATATAATAGAAAATGGGAAGAAGAGGAGAAGAAGGCAAGTAAGAGTGGCCTGTCTGCATTAGGGTCATGAACTAAACTAGCCATTTGCTAGCAATACAATGATGGTAATAATAATAATAGTTCTCACTTCAAGCATCCATGATTTTTTTTAGTGAGCCTACTCCCTATACCAAAAAACTGATCCTAGCATCTTCCTGCTCTAGTAGGTGCTCTTTATGAGTGATGATACTCAAAAATCATTCAATGCTAATAACCAACCCTCAGGTCAACCCTCAGGCAATGCACCTCACTACACTCAGCTAGTATCTTCCATAGGTAATGGACATATAGTCCATTACTGGGCCCATACTAGAAACCTTTCACTCTGGGTACACCTGCCAAAGCTTATGCTCTGCTGACATAGCTCAGGCATCCCTCCAAACCACAACAAGGCATCAGAAGTGGACATCAGCAGAGATGGGTACAAAAGTGTATGAATAAATGAACTAGGAGGTGAATACTTTCATTTCCTAATGAGGATACTCAGCACAAAGATGAGCATATCTAAAAGACAGGTGCAGACAGATTTAGATCTGAAAGAAATCTTGGACAACATTTAGTCCAAACCCCTTATTTCACAGATTAAGAAACTGAGGCACAGAGTGGAGACGAGACTTCCACAAGGTCATCTCTATAGCAAATTGCAAAGCCAGGACTCTCATCCATGTCCTTTGACTTCAAATTTAGAACTCTTTCAAATATAGCATGAAAGACAGAATTAGCTAAGGGGGAGTGGATCTGGGGAGTATATTAAAAGTTGAAGATTAGATTGGTTCAAGAAAAATTTTCACTACAATCAGTAAAAAAAAAAATCTCACACTGTTATGTCCAACACGTGGTCATGCAGACTTTCTTCTAAGACCCCTCTTGAGGATTAGGGACTCATTTCCTTCTATTCAGTTCCACTTTTGAATGTCTCCAATTCATAAGGATATTTTCCTGTCTTAGAGGTACCTAGGTGGTACAGTGGATAGAGAACTGGACCTGGAGTCAGGAAGACCTGAGTTCAAACATAACCTCAGACATTTATTAAATGTGTGACCATGGGTAAATTACTTAACCTGTACCTCAGTTTCCTCAACTGTACTATGAGGATGATAAGTATCTACCCCGCCAGTATTATTGTGAGGTCAGATGAGAAAATATGTGTGAAGCGCTCAGCACACAGTACCTAAAATGTAACAGTTTAATAAACATTCATTTCCTTCCTTCTTCCTTCCTTCCTTCCTTCTTTCCTTCCTTCCATTAAGCTTAAATGAGCATTTTTGAACTTTTACTCATGGCTCTAGTTCTGCCCATTGGGGCCAAATAAAGCAAGTCTAATCCCTCTTCCACAAAACAGCTCTTCAAAGATTTAACCATGTCTTACCAAAGTCTTCTCTTGTGTAAGCTAAACACCCCCTGTTCTTTCCGTTGACCTTCACAAGGCCTCTCACTGTGCTGGTTACCTACTCCCTCCTAGATATTCTGCATCTTATATCCTATGTAAAATACGATGCACAGAACTCCAAGTACAGTATGACAAGGACAAAGTACACCAGAACTGTCATCACCCTAGGCTGGGACACAATGGCTTTCAATGTAGCTTAATATTACATTGGCATTCTTGGCTACCACGTGATACCATTTAGCTCATATCCACCTCCCCCAACCCACAATTCCCAAATCTTTTTTCAGAAGAATCACTATCTAGCCATACTTCCTTCATCTTCTACTTGTGAAGTTGATATTTTGAACCCAGGTATAAGACTTTACATTTATCCTGATTATATTTCATTTTCTTTGAATCTGTCTGATGTCCTGGCCCACCAATATAATTTAAAATTTTTGATTGTCCAGTGTAGCAGCTATTTCTTCAGTTGTCTTTATCTACAAATCTGATAAATATCCCAATAATTCCTTTTTCCAAGCCACTGACAAAATGTTAAACAGCATAGGATTTACTCTGGAGAATGCTCTTAGAACCTGCTTCCAACATCAAACCATTAAATGACTACTTCTTGGGTCCAAATAGTCAAAGAGCTTATGATTCATCTGTTTCTGTCTGTCCCATATCTCTCCATATATTCTAAAAGAATAGCATGAAAAACTTTTAAAATTTACTAAATATTTTTATAAAATGTAGGTATACTATTTTATCTACAATATTATTTCAGTATTAGTATCTAAAGTAGTATGTATATTATTATTTTTTCTACCAGCTTAGCATGATTTGCATTCTCTTCTAAGAATGAAGAGAAAAGAAAATTTAATTTCATAGGGGAGGGTTTCAAACTCCTACTATGACATCAGGGATTTTACAGAGGAAATATACACTTCATATAGGAGTTGGTCTGGATAACCTCTGAGTCCCTTCCAACTCTGAGTTTCTATCATCCTATTTTGTAGAGGAATTCAGAGAAAAAGGAGATGGAAATCCAATATCTTATTCAGACTTGGAGCAGGAATATCTTCTACTAAATCAGTCCCCAAGAACTGGTCATCTAACTTCCATATATAATAGCTACAGTGGAAGAAATCTTACTATCTCTGATAGCCTTCCACTGTAGCAACACCAATGGAAGCTAGATGCCCATTTCCAGGAGACTGATTTTGTAGAGGAGATTTCTATAAGGCATTATTTTTATTATTATTATTATTATTATTAATCTTACAAAGGAGAAAATGGGCTCAGGAAGGCAAATCATTTGCCCAAAGTCACATAGCTCAAGTGACAGAGTTGGTCCTGAAAGCCAGAACTTCCAAATCCATGGTGATTCTAGGCCTTAGTTTCCTAGCAAAATAGATAATTTTGAAATTCTCTATCTTGGTACTTGACCCCTAGTAAAGTCTTCTGCTGATAACCTCATGGTCTGGTACTAGACTATCCAACATACTCAAAAACCATGACAGAAGAATGAAAGTATTGTAGATATTATACCAGGATAGAAAGGATTATAGCACTGGCCCAGTAAAAGACTGCTTATCCTCCAAACAATGACTGTCCTGAGGAAGGAGAGGTTCATCACAGATAGCTGGTCACAAGGGGATGGATATTTAAGGAAAACTCACAACAAAGACCATCTAGTAAGAAGAGCAAACACTGTAGCCTGTGTCAGCGGAAGCGGTATTCATAATGAAGAAATCACAGATTCTGTAAGTTTGAAGTAGATCTTGTCATAAAGGACAATTACTATTTACTTTATTCAGTAATTCATAGTGAAATTTAAGATGCGACTATTTTAATTCTCTTCACCTAAGAAGAGGTCTTGTTATGCAAATCTCATCTACCTGGGATACTCCAACAATTCAAGAATTTCTAATTTCTTCATTGTGGATTCATGCAGTACCCAACCATTCCACCTACTAGTCAAAGGTTTATTGATTCATTGTGGTGAGAAATAATCAGCCTTTAGTAACCAACAACATAATCATAGCTCACATTTAACAGTTATACACATTAAAGTTACAAGATGCTTCCTTCACAAAAACCCTGTGAGGTAGGCATTCAGGTAGTCAGTCAAGTGCTAACTAAGTACTTACTAAGGGCCAGCCACTCTGCTGAACACTGTCCCTGACCTGGAGAAGCTCACATTTTAATGAGGGGAGACAATATTTAAGTGACTGTATAAATAAGATAGAGAGAGAGTCAATGAAAAGTTGTTGTTTGTCCTTCCTTCTTGAAGAGGACCATGACATCAGGGAGGTGATGCCACGACATGCAGGTGCATTGGAGTTAAGTGAAGGGGGCTGTGCAAAGTCACCAGCCTCCCTTTCTCCTCCAAAGTCATCTGGGTCCAGTGACAAGATATAAATCAGAACAACTAGAGATGATCATGGATGCAATGGGAGACCTTAGTCTTTTTAAGCTAAGAGACCTTTAATAGGTCTCAATTTGACTGAGGCAATGCCCATTCAGTAATTAAGGCTAGGTAAGAAATGAGGTAGAGAATGGGCTCTTTCACCTGATCAAAAAAAAAAAAATCAATCTGGAAAGGGCAGACCCTCAGGGTTTCTAGCCAAAACAGAAACAACTGCTATTTATGTTCATTCTGAGCCGATCAGGGCCCAAATAATGACCACGTGGGATATGGCCTGAGACCTACTGCTGGCCAGTCAATGAGAACCAGAGTGATTTGGGTTTAAGGTATGGTCCTTAAGAAAAAACAATCTAGCTTGTAAACCCCCAGATATCTTTCCAGGTTTCAGCAATGAGAAGCAATCTCAGAGGACAGGCACCAGCAGGAAAATACCATCACAGATGACATTTGAGTTCAATCATGAAAGAAGCTAAAAGAACTAGGAGGCAGGGGTGAGGAGGGAGAGTATTTCAAGCATGGGGATAGCCAGTGAAAATCCAGGGCGTCTTCAAGGTCACATACTTAAGTATTATCTGTATTTTAGAGTTGAGGAAACTGAGGCTCACAGAGATCAAGTGACTTGAGTAGGTTCACACAGCTAGTAAATATTGGTGCTCTCACTGACACCCAGACCTCCCATTCTAAAGCTACTACACAAATAATAGTAATAATGATAGTTAGCATTCATACACAGTTACTTTATTTATGACTAAGTACTTTAAATATTATCTCACTTCTCACACCAAACCTGGGAGGTAGGTGCTGTTATTATCATCCCTATTCTGCAGCTGAGAAAACAGAGGCAAGCAGAGGCTAGGTAACTTGCCCAAGGTAATACTAGTAAGCTAGTCAGTGTCTGAGGCCAGATCTGAATTCAGGTCTTCTTGACTCCAGGCCCAGAGCTCAATCCACTATACCACACCAGGCTGCTTATCTGTTTAAATCTGTCTCATCTGTCAATTCAATCAACCAGCAAGCATTTATTAAGCAACCATGATATACCAGACACTGTGCCAGGCACTGGGAATACAGAGACAAAATAGTAACATGAGACTGAAGATTGTGCAGTTTTACCTTGCTCAGACCACAAATGGTGCCTTCTGCTGCTGGCATGAACTTTGTCTCACATCTGTGACCTGTTCGATGGCACCAAAGTGACTTGCAAATATCCTGGAAGAGAAAGCAAAGAAGAGGCACACAAAAGTGAGAAGTAAGGCATTCAGTATGCCAAATACACCAAAGGGTGTCTCCAGGAACCCTGGGGGTGCCCAAGACCCTTTAAAGGTGTCTAACAGGTCAAAATTATTTCCACAATAATGCTACAAAATTTTAACTTCTGAGACAGTAGATATTGATGGGACGGCTAGTTGGTGCAGTGAATAGAGCACCAGGTCTGGAGTCAGGAAGACTCATCTTCCTAAATTCAAATCTGGCCTCAGTCACTTACTAGCTATGTGACCCTGGCTAAGTCACTTACCCCTCTTTGCCTCAGTTTCCTCATCTGAGTTAGAGAAGGAAATGGCAAACCTCTCCAGAATCTTTGCTAAGAAAACCTCAAATGGGGTCACAAAAAGTCAGACATGACTGAAAAACTGAACAACAAGTAACTCATAAACAAAAGTATTTTGTGGATCCTTAGTAATTTTTAAGAATATAAAAGATTCCTGAAATGAAAATATTTGAGAACTATTGCCTCATTTCCCAGAGATACTTTTTTTTGAGGGGGTAAGGTAAGGCAACTGGAGTTAAGTGACTTGCCCAAGGTCACACAGCTATTTAAGTGTCAAGTATCTGAGGTCAAATTTGAACTCAGGTCCTTCTGACTCCAGGGTCAGTGCCCTATTCACTGGGCCACCTAGCTGCCCCTCCCAGAGATACTTTTGACCAAGGAAAACCATAGAGCAGAGCCAACAGGTATCAGGAACTTGGAAAAACAATGAACACTTGTTGTCAACAACAACTATTTATTAAGCACTTGCTATGTGCCAGGCCCTGTGCTAAGCACTGGGGATACAAAGAAAGGTAAAAAAAAAAATGGTCCCTGTCTTCAAGGAGCTTACCTTCTAATGAGAGAAACAGCCATGTACACACAAGATAGAGATAGAAAGAGATAGAGATATATAGAGATAGAGATACAAATAGAGATAGAGACAGAGATAGAGATAGAGATACAGATACAGATAGGGAGAGAGAGAGAGAGAGAGAGAGAGATACAGATAGAGATAGAGATAGATAGTGTAATGAAGAGGAAATCTCAGAGACCCCAGGCACAGCAGGGGAGTGAAGGGGGGTGAAGTGGGGGAAAAGGACACACCAGAAAAGACATCTTTCAGAAGATGACATGTGAGCTGAATCTTGTAGGAAGCCAGGGTGGAAGAGAATCTAATTATATGGTACTTCAAGGTTTGAAAAGTGCTTAATGAATATTATCTCATTTGATCCTCAAAACTACCCCATAGTACATACTGTTATCACCCCCATTTTAAAACTGAAGAAGAAACTAAGGTTGAGAGAGGTCAAATGACTTGTCCAGGGTCATACAACTAGCAAGTACCTAAGGTAGGATTCAAATTCAAGTCTTCCTGACACCAAGTCTGGCACTCCATTCAGTGTACCACATTACTGCTGATGAGATCTATCCATCAAAATACCAAGAAGTAATTTTAATTCTCAATCTAAAAAAAATGAAATAGTTATAAAAGCAACAAATATCATATATGTCATCTTTAGGGAAGACATGAGGATTCAAGAACATAAATTTGAAAGGATCTTAGAACACAGAAAGTTCTAGGAAAGATCCTTAGATTTTTATCTTTTCCAAACTCCCACTTTCCAGGTGAGGGAATTGAAGCCATGGAGTGGAAATGTCTTATCTAAAGTTATATAACCAGTTAGATACAGTGTGTCTCTTGACTCCCATGTCAGTGCCCTTTCTGCACCTCTGCCTGTTCATTTTGTTGAGTCTTTTTTTTTATTACTGAAACTTAAATACACAATAAGAAACAAAAAAGAAACATAAACTTAAATATTGAAACTTACATATAAAATAAGTATGTAATACGAACAGGAGAATGTAAGAGAGGATTCAAAATATATAGCAACAAATTTCCATTTCTAAAAAGCCTATATAATAAATCCTACATGTTGTTTTGAAAGCTATACATCTTTTCTTTGCTTCCGTGTTAGTTTTCTTTTGTTCTCTGCTGTGCACTTTTTGCTTTGTTATTTTTCCCCTTCACCCTCCCTCCCCCCCACTCCAAAGACTACAATTAAGCATGGATATATTTAGATGTAGATATATAGATACACATATGCATATATACACATACATACATACATATAGATATACACTTTCCCTAACAAATTCTACTTCTGATCTTTGTTTTCATGTTTGTGTATATCTCTTATTTCCTATCCCTTCTAACTCCTCTACTTTACTTCTACCCCACTACCTTGTCCTTCTATTACTTAACCTACCTCCTCCAAAGATCCCTTCCTTAACCTCCCAAGGATCCCTCCTTTGTCTTCCCATTCCCATTAATCTCAACACCATTCTATACCCCCCCTTTAACCTATTTCCTCACCCTCCCCTCTAGAGATCCCTCCCTTATCCTCTCCCTCATCCTTATCTCCTCAGCATTTTATTTCTTTCTGAATTTAGAAGACTTTTATAGTCTTCTAGATATATATGTATTTTTCCCTCTAAAACCCATTCCTAATGAAAGCAGGTTTCCAGAACTAATAGACCTCCTCTCCCATCTAATTCCTCTATGTCAGTTCTTCCTCTAGCTCCTCATTTGTATAAAATAATCACTCTTTTTGGCTGTTCCTAACCAGTTTTACTTTTTAAAGTCATATCATACTCAGGTCTACCCCAATCTTTCTTATGAATTACTCAATTACTAATAACCATCTTAGACATACGTTTTACATTTTACGTACATAAAAGGGAAATAATCTGTCCTTACTGAGTCACTTGTAATTAGTCTTTGGTATGTACCTTATATTTCTCTTGACTCTTGTATGTCAAATCTTCTATTAAGTTTGGAGTTTGTTTTTATTTTTTTTTTTTACCAAGTCCTGAAAGTCTGACAGTTCATTAAATATCCATTATTTTCATTCAGGATTATGCTTAGCTTTGATGAAATGATATATTCAGCCAGAAACCATTCTTTTACTCTTCAATATATAGTGTTCCAAGACCTGCAGTCTTTTAATGTCACTGCTACTAGGTCTTGTGTGGTTCTAATTGTGGTACTGCCAAATTTTAATTTTTTTTTTCCTTATTGCTTGTAACATTTTATCCTTGAGCTCACAGGATCTCTTTCAGGTGGCGATTGGTGGATTTTTTTCTATTTCTAATATCTCCTCTTGTTCTAATACTTCAGGATAATTTTACTTAATTATTTCTTGTATTGTTGTATCAAAATTCTTTTTTTGATCATAGCTTTCAGGTAGTCTGATTATCCTTATGTTTTTTCTTCTTGATCTGTTCTCCAGATCATTTGTTTTTCTTATGAGATGTTTCACACTCTCTTCCATCTTTTCATTCTTTCTATTTTGTTTTATTATTTCTTGATATCTTATAACTTTGCTGGCTTCCCTTGCCCAATTATGATTTTTCAAGGAGTCATTTTCTTCCTTAAGATTCTGTATCTCCTTTTCTAATTGATCGTTCTTTGAATTGTTCTTTTTTTTTAAAGTTTTTCCTCAGTCTCTCTCATTTGATTTTTAAATTCTTTGTTAAGTTCTTCTATTAATTCTTTTTGAGCAGGTGACCATTTGACATTATTCTTCATGGTAGAAGGTTTCTTTGCTTCAGTATCTTCCTCTGAAAATGAACCCCCGTCTTCTCTATTCCCAAAGCTACTCTCTATGGTCGTATTCTTTCTCCTCTGCCTGTGCATTAGTTTTTATAATCACCTCTAGTCCTGGGGTATGGTAGCTGGTGCCTCTGGCCTCAGATCCCTGTTCAGTTCTCCCCTCTGGCTTGGAACTGGAACCAAGACCTCCAGCATCTTGTAAGTGCCCACAGCCAGTGGCGTCCCCATCCCACTGCTCCTGCATTCACCAGGCATGTGTTGGTTCCTTCTTGCTTGGTAGTGTCTCTGCAGCACAGTTGTGTATGGCATTCCTTGTCAGCAGAGGTTCCCTTGATTTTCCCTGGCTCAGATGCCCAACACCCCTCACTTTCCTGGTCTGGGGCCAAAGCAGCCTCCCAAACCTGCTAACTCCAGGGCTTGCTGTTTATTGTTTAAGTGGACCTCGGACCTAGCCTGGAGGTGTTTACTTTCACAGAGACCAAACTTCAACCTGGGACTTTTCTTCAGATCTTCTCCAATTGTCCCAGGAAGACTCCTGTTCTGCTCCTACTCTTGTTTGTTTTTACTACTCAATATTTCCCTTGAAGCAGTAATCCATCACTCTTATGGGGAAAAATCTTGAGAACTCGGAATTTTCTGACCTACTCCACCATCTTCCCAGAATCCTCTTCTTTGCTGTGTTTTAATAATTAATCAAGGCTGCAATTCTGGGAGGATTTTGATAAAGCTTTTAAAGAACTCATACTGTTAAAAAAAATAATCAAGAATAGAGAACAGGAAGTCACTCTCAGAGTTATTAAGTTAAAATCTGAAGTTTTTGCCTTATTAATGTCATAAAACCAAGGCTTTACTAAGCATTTTAAAAATCATCCAGATCCAGTTCCCCTAGTCCCTACCCCAAAGTGAAACTGATGGCATAGTGCCAAAGCAGCCAAGACTAGATGGGGCAGGACCATCTGCAACAATGCTTTCTGAGTTAGTGAAGGGTCAGGGTCAATGAAGGCAGGTTGAGCTAAGAGGCAAAGGTTGATTGCCAGCTTATTTGTGAAAGAGGAACATAGCCAAGAAATCCATCTATAGGGAGCTGTGAAATCCAAGAGAGGAGGAAGAAGCAATAATCTGAGACCAAGCAAAGGTTACAAAAGTCAGATACCAGATAGATCAAGGAAACAGATCCAAGCCAGTGTAAAAGGTTTCTCACAATCTCTCCCCCTCTGGGATTGAAAGTACCCCCTGCAGGTTTTTTAAATGGAGTGTGGGAGGCTAGACAAACCTGGCCATGTATTTCCTATTAAGCCACAGCTG
The DNA here is from genome assembly GCA_028627135.1 of Pseudochirops cupreus. Taxonomy (NCBI): domain Eukaryota; kingdom Metazoa; phylum Chordata; class Mammalia; order Diprotodontia; family Pseudocheiridae; genus Pseudochirops; species Pseudochirops cupreus. Next base: position 62,045,734 of record CM053581.1, on the reverse strand, counting down.
TGGATGGCTACCACTCACTTCCACTGCATAGAAGATAACTGCTATTAGCAGATGGGATGGATGAGGAAACTGCCTATTGTTTCATGGTACAGAACTGGGGCTAACAGCGAAGGCAATAACTTAACGTGGAGTGTCTGGTGAGAGTTATTGGTATGAATGAAGGAGTGAGATTCATGGAGGCTAGGAAATAAGCTTTGGTGGTACTCATTTTATTGATCTGAGTCTCCTCTTCCTTTTGTGTATCTGAAGCGTGTATGTGGGTGTCCAGAGGTCTCCATGTTGAACTAGGTCATGTCTCATATTTCTACTGTGCCCACTCATAGCATGATCCAGGAGAGTCAAGTGATGATGAAGTTATGAAATAAAATCTAGCCTAATGCTGCTTCTCTAAATGGTACCACCTAATGATACCCATTTTCTTATGGTTTACATACCTGGAGCACAGTAGGTGCTTGGAGATATCAAGGCATCCAAGTGTCATGACATATTAGTGATTGAGAACCCTAGTATATAAATATTTCATAAATCATAGATTATTAGAGCTAGAGGGGAATTCATTGGTCATTTTACAGATAGAGAAACTCAGACCCAGAGAAATCGCATAACATATGTAGGATCACACAGCTAATAAGTTGTGATATCAAAATTCAAATCCAGGTCTTCTGATTCCATGTTCCAGGCTTTCTATTACACTAGCATGTTCGCATCTGAAAGTTTTTAAGATGTGGTTTAAGTATTCAGTTTATCTTAAAAGCACTGTATAAATGTGAGATTATAATTGTTGTTGTTCAATCATGGAGAGGAGAGAGAAGGAAGATCACCAGGATTATCAACTCACAAAAGAGAAGTAAGAGGAAAAATATCCTTCAGGAAGCTGAACATAATCATATCATACCAAGAACCCAAGCAAGATTATCTCAAGACCACCTATAAATTTGACTGGAAGGACAACAAACATGAAAAATGTAACAGATCTGTCAGCAATGCTATAACAAATTATTTTTATCCTTGATAAAAAGTAGAACCACCACATTTGTACTCCCCCATATGCTGAATAAGAAAGTAGAAATGGCACAAAAAATAGTCAGAAAGGGCAACAGATAAAGTGTACACTGAAGAAAGGTGTGCCAGAGAAGACAATTTTAAAAGCACTGAGAAATAAATTTTTGAGATACCTGAAAGAAGTAAAAGATAACAAACAAATGAAAAAAATCATGGAAAGTATTACTGTCCCCTGTCCCCAAGCTACAGAACAAATTTATCATGGATCAATAACTTTTGACCCTCATGAATACTTTCTGATTTCTATAACATCTTTATGAGAAGGACTTACACACATATTAAGTATCCTTGATGAAAATATAAGACAAAGTAGGTTTTTACAATCTATAGCAAAATATTTTTTCAGTAAGTGAAGTGAATGAAAGATTTGAAGAATATGTACTCCAAATGTGCCTTTATTTTGTTTATTACAAAAATACTTAACTTACTAGAGCCAAAGATCTCTTCCAACCAGAACCCCCATACATATGTCAAGCTCACATAAGACTCCTTGATCAAGACAAAGTGACAACTTTGTTCATTGATATTCTAGTTATCCATATGAAGCAAAGCATAAAAACCAATAAGTCAGGAAGGATTTATTAATTGCCTAATATGCACCAAGAAGTATGCTAGGGGCCAGGGATATAAAGAGGAATATGAAATAGTCCCTGCTCTTAAGGCTGGAACATGGGCATGCTATGCTTGGAGACAGTGTCTTTGGTTTATGTAACTATGGACCTAAATGATTATTTGAGGAACAGGAAGAAAGGATAGACTCAGAGCTGGAAATATATAGCCTTCTTCCAAGGCAGAGAGATAATGGTCTACAAGCAAAGAAAGTTGCCTACATAACCGGATAAGATTGATGTGATTTTGCCTAAGTGTTTTGATTATAATGGAGGGTTATATTAGGGGTGACTAGTAAAAAGTGACCGTGGTAAAAAAAAAAAAGTATCAGTAAAACATTAATTTTTAAAATGGAAAAAAAAAACCCTATTATGCTATGAGGGTAAGGGGAAATTGCTCAGTTGATGCCACTGAAGGGAGGGAGTGTAAATTAGACATTATAGTAATTTACTACAGCAAAACTAACCAGAGTCCATGTTTCCATTGAGACACCCTGGCCATCTAGACACTTAACCACCTTGATTCTTAGCTTCCTAATATGCAAAGTGAAGATAATTGTGCCTGGAGTTTTTACTTCCTTGAGTTTCTGAAGATCAAATGAGGGAATTTATGTAAATCATATGTAAAATTCAGTAACTCGATAATAGGTACTTACTATTTATTAACTGAACTTAATATACTTATTGGAAAGTAAAACAAGTTTTTTCTCAACTCAACAGCTGAGCATTTTGCATTTGTCTAGCTATTTGTTTTAATGTATCCAAAGAAAGAACTGACTGAGTTTAAATGACAAGATTTAATTTCAATTCAAATCAGCAATTATTTACTAAACATCTACCAGGTACAGATCACTAGGCATGATGCTGGTAGAACATTCTGGTAATGATGTTCTGTAAGCAAGTTGAGATGCAGGCCTGAAACTAAGAAGAAAAGTCAGAACTATTGACACAAATTTGATAGTCATCTCCTTGTGGGGGGTGAGGAACAGTGAAGTTATGGGAGGGACAGATATAGCCTAGGGAAAGAATTGAAAGAAAGAGAAGACCAGGGTTCCCCAGAAACAGATTCTTGGGGAATACTGACCTAAAGAGGTCATGAAGAATAGGAATGTTAATGTGTTGTTAGTAGGGCTGTAAATCAATACAACCATTTTGCAAAGCAATTTGGAAGTATGCAAATGTATATATCAGAGATTCTACAATTAAGTTTATATAACACTGATAAGAAGCCCTTGTATGCACCAAAATAATTATGGCAGCACTTTTTGTGGTACCAAATATTTGGAAGCAAAATAAATGCCCATTGATTGGGGAATGACTAAACAAATTACGGTACATGAAGGTAATAGAATATTACTGTGCTATAAAAAAATGATTAATATAATGAATACAGAGAAGAATGGAAATATTTATTATAATCTGATGCAAAGTGAAGTAAGAAGACCCTAGAAAACAACATACATAAAGACTATAACAAGAAAATGGAAAAGACAACCACAAAATAATTAAAAATGAATGTTGTGAAATTACAACAAACAAGCATGACACCAAAGAAGAGGTGTGAACACCCCCAACCCACTCCTTTGCAGAGACAGACACCACAATGTGCATGTATCTTCAGGCTTTTTTAGCATATTGGTTAGCTTTTCTGATTTTTGTTCTTTTTTTCCTTTAAAAATAATACCTGTTACAAATAAGAGCTGCCTCTTTAAGAGGGAGAAGGGGAATGGATACTGGAAGAAATACAAAAGATATCAATAAAAGCACAAAAAAAAGAAAAGGTTGAATTGTAGAGCTAAAACTACAAGGGACAGTAAGGGTCTTTTAGTCCAACTCCCTCACTTTATAGATAAGGAAACTGAGTCATAGAGACATGAAATGGCTTGTACAATTTCAACAGGTAATAAGTGTTAATAAGACCTAAGATTCAAAGTCCTTTAACTCCAAATCCAGTGTTCTTTCCACTTCACTAAGATGAAGACTCAGAAAAAGTAGTAAGAAAGGTAGGAAAGCAACCAGGAGGGTATGGTATTTAATGAAAAAGACAGCACATAGTATTCAACAATATGCATATTCAACAATGGCAAAAGCTTTGAAAAGGTTAAAGAGAATGAAGTCTGAATAAAGACTGTCAAATTTGATGAGGAGGACATTGGTGAACTAAAGAGAATTTTATAGAGCAACAGTTCTCAACCTGTGAGTCGTGACCCCTTTGGGAGTCAAACAATCCTTTCACAGGAGTCACAGGGGTCGCCTAAGACTATCGGAAAACACATATTTCTGATGGTCTTAGGAACCGAGATACAGCTCCTCTATCTGTCTCCAGGCGGGTCTGCTGACATGCAGATTCGCCCACATACCCACATACGAGTATTAAAATGTCATGACATTGGGAAGATTGAGAACCACTGCTATAGAGCATTGGATGGCAAAAATTCAACTGCAAGAGACTGAGGAGTGAGTAGGTGGTAAGGAAATGGAAGTTTTGGATATGGACACTTTTTGAAGAGATTTAGTAGGAAAGAGAAAGATGGATGGAGTAGAAGAGTCAAGGGGAAGTGTTTTTTTTTTTAAACTAAATTAAGATTGAAGAGACCTGAGCATATCTGTAGGCATATGGGAAGGATCTAAGATGCATGAGGGGGAAGGGGCGGAATGGGGGAGAGGAAGGAGATATTACTGCCTCGTGTCAATTGATATAGTTCATCAAACTGAAAGAAAAATAGCAACTGGTAAAATTTTGTGTTGGCAACTTTGTTGTGGTGAAGAGTACTAGATTTAGAGTCTGAAGACTTGGGTTTGAATCCCAGCTCTTCCCCCAATCTCAGCTGTGTGATTTTGGACAAGTTATTCAACCTAGAGTTGGCACTGAGTAGGCAAAACAGGCAACCATCTAGAGCACGATACCTAAGAGGGAGCAACAAGGAAAACCTTTCAGTATGACTTGTACCTTCCCATCTTACTGTCAGATGATTCTGCTCTCTCTAGCACATGGGTATTTATTTGGTAATGCCAAATTGTATGTGTTAAAGGAAAAGCTCAAAGACTTAATTTCTTCCATTTGCACTAAAATTCATATGACCTCGCCATTTCCCTTTATCTCAGGACTATTCTATAATCTTGGAACCAGCAGTAATGGGCTCCAACAATGTATCTCAAGCCCTAAGGTGTTGCCTGACCAAATGAGTTTGGTAAATGATGCTCTAAATGTGGGTCGTGATCCCACAGTTTAAGAAGTGCTAAAGAGGTCACAAGTGGAAAAAATTTAAGAAGCCCTGCTTCTAGATGTCTTGAGAACAGACTGTATCTGCTTGCTGAAGGCTGCCTGTCTAACAGGACTCAGTGGTGTAATGAGAACATTGGATCTGGAGTCAAAAGACTTGGGTTCAAGTCCTTTTGATCCTTTGTAACATGTTGTATGACCTTAAGCAGTTACTTTTTCTGAAATCTACTGCCCTCATGGAAATAATATATCACACACATAGTTCGGATGTAACCTCTGGCTGCACATTATTTCAGAAGATAAAGTTTCTTTACAATAGAACAACAAATGAATAAAAGAAAAAAAGCATTTGTTAAACATGTGCCAACACTGTGCTTAGGTTCCTGACATTGGTATAACACGTATTCTTTAAAGAGTTTTTCATCCCTTTTATAATCACAGTAGTTAGGCATGGCAGGTGCTGTTAATACCAATTTACTGAGGAAGAAACAGATGAAGAGATGTTATCAGACCTAAGACAAGGCATTTGTGCACCCTAAAGTTTGGAAATGATCCATACCCACCCTCTGAACTATGTGTTGTGCCTCTTTGAGAAGCCCATGCTGCTGAAGCACACAATCCATAGTTCCTATTTTTGAAGTGCCTTATGGATTACAAAGTGCTTTCTTCACTCTACTCTTTAAAACTGGGCAGTACAAACATCATTATTCCCATTTTAGAAGAAGAAATTGAGGCTTAGACAGGGGAATTGACTAACTGAATTGAACTGAAAAATGAATATTAATCCATTCCTTGTCAAGCGTCAGATCCATGCTCTTTTTACCAGAAATGGAAAAAGAGGTTAAGAATCATAAATTGGCTGGGGCATGATGGTTCATGCCTACCATGTGGTTCCTGCTACCAGGGAAGCTTGAGGCCATGGTTTCTCTGGAGCTCAGTTCTGCATGGACTAATCTGATCAATGTATAAGCTAAGTCTGACATCTAAATGGTCAACATTCAGGAATTGGGGGTTGAGGATAGAGCTACCAGGTTACATAAGGGCAGGAAGACTAGTACAGGTCAAAAACCAATGTCAATCATTGGTGGAATTAGGCCCATGAGTGATCCCTGAACTTTCAGCCTAGGCGAGATAGGGAAACCAAGCTTTAAAAAAAAAAAAGAATCATGAAGTGAGTTGCCCAAGGACACACAGCGAGTAATTGGCAAGTTCAGGATAAAAGTTCATGTTCTCTGGCTCTAAATCCAAAATCTTTCTTACTTCAGCTTTTTGCCAAAGCTTTTCTCTGAGGAAAGATCACGGTGGTCCATTAGACCAACTTATTTTATGGACAATGACCCAGGCAGCTTCATTATTACACACAAAGGTGCTGACTTGACTTCAGCACACCCAGTCTCTGTCTGTCTGAAAGGCACATCATGAACGAGCCCCTTCAGAATCACAATACAAGCTTGAAAAGGAGCCCTTCCTCTACTCCCTCCTTGCCTACCTTCACAAAACTGAGGCTGCAAAGTTTGGCTTTTGCTCCAAATTGCCACTTGCACTGAACATCTGCATCATAGATCTGCCCCGGCAGCATGTCCGGGTATTTATATTGTCCTGTTTGCTTTGGTTCATCAACCAGGCAAGATGCTTGGGCTGTGCTGGAGGAAAAACAGATGTACATTAGGTATTGCGTCTAGTTTGGGATTTTTACATTAGAAAAATAAAAGCCCACACACACTCTACTCATACGTTTGTGCGACAGTTAGTTACTTCACCATTTCAAAGTATGTGAATCTCATCTTTGTGGAAACACCTTCCAAAGATACATATCATAAATCATCCACTTTGCTCCTTATCATGAGTGTCCCTTATCCCATGTCCTTCCATAAATCCTTTATTGAGAATTCGTTCCATGTGCTTGGGAAGTTCCTTTAGATCCCTTGACACTCCGTGGATACCTAAAGAAAAATGTAGCCTGTCCATCTGTTATCTCATGTGGGTTCCTGCTATATGACTGCACTGCCTTCTTTCTCAGCCATCCATCTTTCTGTAACAGTAGGGGTGGGAAAGACTGAAGCCACAGTGGGTGGGAGGACAACAAAAAATAGATCAGTAGTTCCCAAACTATGCTCTGTACAACTTCAGTATTCTTATTAAAGTGAGTGGAGAATCTGAAAAGGAACATTTCAATACTAGCAGTATTCTTCACAGTAGAAAATTCAATGTGAAATTATCCAGACTTGGAAACCAATTCATAGGATTTAGGGTTGGAAGAGACCTTAAGGATTGTCTAGTAGAGAGATGTCAGACTCCCAGTGGAAGGCTGGCAGTACTCCCAAGTGAAGCCCAAAACATATTAAAATATAAGATCCATTTCTATTTGAGTTTGAAGGATTGCTGGTCTAATGCCAACATCTTCATCTTACAGCTGAAGAAACTAGAGCACAGAGAGGAAGTGACTCGCCCATGGTCATATAGATAAGCAGTAGCAGAACACTTGAATGAACACTGCTGTAGACCCATGTAGTGGAGACAAGTCTCACTCAGTTTCCCTATAACTGTGTTTATATTTTCCAAAAAGTCTTTATCGACATCAATTCCTTGTACAAATACAACATAACTGGTGAACTGGAACGTCCCCATAGGTTACTGAAGCTAAAAGGTCTTCCCCCCTTCTATGAACATAAGATTTTAGCAAAGATAAGCATATTTAAAAGCTTCAATAATTGACCTGTATTCCAATATTTTTCATATGATTAGGCTCTTCCCTGTTTTTAATTATGATTCTAGAGTTTGAATTCAGCTCAATGATTTGAGGTCTCATCTTTGCTGATGAAGCAGTATGTTATGTTTCAGAGTGTTGGGCTTGGCATCAGAAAAACCAAGGTTCAGACTTGATCTTTGATATTATCTGTGTGACTCTGGGTGTCATTTAATGTTATGTGCCTCAGACAATTTCCTGAGGATTATCTACTAAATCATAATTGGGTTCTGTTCTAGATTGGTAGAAGGGATTTCCACACCAGGAAATATCAAAATCACAGATCCTGAACTCTTTATATATTAAGTCTCTATCCACTTTTATCTTCAGAGAATCCTCCAAGGCAAAACTAGTCAGGGTTAAAAAAAAAAATCAGTTTTCACTTTTTATATAGTATGTCTCCACCCACTTTTGTATACAGAGAATCCTCCAAGGCAAACTGTAGGCAGATTGAGAAGCCTATCTTGATTGAAATGATGACCAATGAGACAGATGACCCATTGAGTTAAATGATCACTTCGGTTCTTGCCTTCTGCTTTTTCCTACTCTTTGGCACGGAATTGACCCAACTGATGCTTTGTTTGTTGTTGGGGCAGGGAGTGGTGGTGGGGGAAACCAGATAATAACAACCAAGAAGTGAAGTAGTTCTCCTTTGGTCCAAACCAGGAGAATGTGTCTACTCAAGAGGCACCATACTATATAGAGATGAGTGCTGGTCTCAGAGTTAGATCTAGGTTCATATACTGGCTTTGCCACTGACCCATTGTGTAGCCATGGGCAAATCACTTAACTTCTCCTGAGTCTCAGTTCCCTCATCTATATATTGGAGATAATATTTGACAAGCCACTGAATCCAAAGCTGAGACTTAGAATTGGTACCTACTCACCTATATCAGAAGGCTGAGGAAGTCACTGAGCTATTGTCACTGTCATTGGCTCACCATTCAACAAGGCATCTGGGGCCATCTTTTGTGAACATTGGCCTCCACCCTATTTGTCACTGCTTGCAACACTACCCAGAGAAGAATTCTATTAGTCTCCTTGGTTTCTTCTGGCCATACCTGAGGAACTTGGTGAGATATTGCCTACTGCAAGAGGACCAAGAAAACACCCCATTGTTTCCAGTTAGAGTGGGGGACATGATGTTGCCTTCAGTCTTTCTGCATGGATTCCCTTCTCCATCATGAATCATGCCAAAGCTGAAAAATAAGGATTGTAATCATAAAATTTTTGTTGCTCAATCTCCCTATTTATCAGCTATGAATAATTAATAGGTATCCACATAGAATATCCAGGAATCAAAGAACCAAATTGGAAGAAAAGAACAAGACAAGTTATCATTTAATAGAAAGGTGTTACATAGGCACAGGGAGGTGCCACCTATTCTCTGTGTAACTTTGGTGAAATTCCTTGCCATCTCTGAAACTATTTCCCCATGTGCTAAATAAGGGTTTTAGACTAGAACAGGGGTTCTTAACCTGGGATCCACAGACCAATGGATGTGTGAAGAGATTTCAGGGAGTCCATGACCTTAGATGGGAAAAATTATGTCTTCATTTCAAGATAACTGGTTTCCTTTATGTCTTTTATGCATTTAAAAACATTATTCTGAAAAGGGGTCCACAGGTTTCACCAGACTGCTAAAAGGGTCTTTGATATAAAAAATAGATTAAGAAGCCCTTGTACTGGATGATTTATGTCAAAGGTCCCTTTCATTTCTAACATTCTATATTCTACAGTTTAGGGTCCCTTCTTGATCTAATATTCTAAGCCTTTGTTCTAAGGTCACTTAAAATCAATCAATCAAGTATTTTAAAGCATACAAATATAATGAATGTAACAATCCATCCAATACTCAGTGTATTATATTCTAAGGGCACTGGCAAATCTGGCATACCAGGTTCCATATTCTAAGGATCCTTCCAGCAAGACATACTATGTTACATGTTCTAATAATTAATGTACTAAGCTTCCTTTTCGTTTTGAGAGTCTCTGAATCTGTGAAGATTTTTTTACATTATGTTACAACAGTAAAAGAAATGAAATATTTTTTCCTACAAATTCAACTTAATTCAATAAACTCATATTAGATACCTAATGCCTAAAGGGCACTCTAGTTGGTACTGAGTAGAGGTGGAGGGGGCATGGCACAAAGATGAAATGTGACAGTTCCAGTACTCATAAAAAATTTATGTTCTATCACAGGGGATAAGACATGTACTTTTATACTCCAAAATCTAGAAGAAATCTATGCTTCCATCCATGGAAGTATTCCCCTCATGGATATAAATGATATTCATACCTTAGTAGAAAATCTCATGAGTTACTGTGGCCAAAATAATCTTGATGCAGTGGCTCAAGCTCAAGGTGATGAAGTTTAGCTGGTTGGTCCTTGGATGATAGAGACCTATCTCCAGGGCCACCATTTGAAGTCTTTACAGCTTGGAAAAGACAAATGCTCAAATTCCCTTGGCATAGCCTTGGAGAGTCTAAGGTCCTCTTTATACCACTACAAAGCCTCAGAGGAAGACGGGGTGGAGGCATACCAATCATTGTAACAGAAACTGAAATGTGGTACAATGTGGGCCAATAATGAGGTATGGTCCTAAAAGGGGGCTTTGAAAAATGTAAGTAGGCAGAGAGGTCAATAAATCTGAATAAGTATTACATAGAACTCTCAGGTATATACAGTTAAAACTAACTGAAAAGAGAAGATAAAACTTATCCAAATAAGAAAACAAGTTAGTTATCCTGGGGCTTGTTACAGATATTCAGGAATATGTTGCTAAAGACAACAACTAATCTCTTCTGCTTTCTATTTTCTATTGAGAAGGAGTAGTGGATGGGTATAGAAAGATTTTCTTAAATAATGATAAAAAAATCACATTTATATAACACTAAATATATCCACTCCCCTAAATGGTAGCCACTGAATCCATAAAAATTAATGGACATAGATTGTCTAAAACTGAAAAGAGTTGCCTCTGCACATAATTAGTTCTTTCACTACCCAAGGGGTTTTGAAGTAGAGGCTAGATAACCTTTTGTTAGGGATATTTTAATTGAAATTCATAACTTGGATTGGAGTCAGACTAGATGGTCTCTGTGAGTCCCTTCTAGCTGTTTTGAATCACTCCATAATTGTAATATTATCTTGCTTATTTTCACTACATATCCACAATTTTACACATTAAGAAACTGGGCATAATAGAGGTTAAGTGACAGAGAATCATAAAATGTTGGAGCTGGAAGGTGTCAGAACTATTGACACATCCAATCTTCTCCTTTCACAGATGAAGAAATTGGGGCCCAGAAAAGGAAAGTGATTTTCCCAACATGACACAGTTAGTCATCAGAGATTCAAAGCCAAGTAAAAGGATTATAGTATTATAAAATGTTGAAACTGAAAGACCTTGGAGATGATCCAATTCAGCTCCCACATTTTATAGGCAAGAAAACTGAAACCAAAGAAAAGTTTCATGACTTGGCCAAGGTCATGAAAGCAGCAAGTAGCAGAGATAGTACTCAAATTCAGTTTATTTGCCTGAACATCCAGGCCACTTTCTACTGTATTACACTTCCTCACTCATGAAATGTTGCCCATCACAGATCCTGGGAGAGATTGGGCAACCTCTACCACCCTGCCCCCACCCCATGAATCAAACACTCAATTGCTAAGACACAAGATCAGACCTACCCTGGGCCACTTTGATGTGGCTCCTCTGAGATTCAAATGAGGAAAATAATGGACCACAACATAAGGAGTTATAGACACTGCAAGAAATTGATCAAAAGGAATTTGAGGATGACATTCTGTATTGAGGAAAGGGAAGAACTGATGATTAATCTAATACTTTCAGATTGGGCAGCTAGTCATTTTGGAGCTTGGGGGAATGTCAGTGTTTATTTCTTTTTGTCCAAAAAAAGAGCCTAGCTGATAATTCATTAATTTATCTCAATAAATAATAATAGCTGGCATTTGCATAGAGTTTTTAAGGTCTGCAAATAGCTGCTCATAAATTGTTTCATTCAGTCCTGACAAGAACACTGTGAGGGAGGTACTACAGGCATTATGAACATATTAAATTCACATATCTATAACAAAATTACAAAATTTCCAACCTGAGAAGATCTCATAGATCATCTAATCAAGCCCACCTGATCAGAAATCTCCAAATCTTTCCTCCTCCAAACTACTGTTTCTATTGACGCCACCACCATCCTCCCAGTCATTAAGGTTCATGATTTTGGAACCATCATGTACCTTCAGTACATTTCTCCTTTCCCCTGATATATAATCAACTGCCAGGTCTCATCAACTCTACGTCTACAACATTCTTACCACCATTCTCTTCTGTAACATGACCACTACCCTGGTATTCAGGTCCTTATTATATTTTGCCTGTAGTGTGGCTATAGCCTCCTAAATGATCTCTTAGCTTCTAGTTCCTCCCCTCTCCAATCTGTCTTCCATATAGCTGCCAAAATAATCTTCCTAAGACCAAGATCTGACAGTATCACTCATCTGCTCTAAAACTATCTATGGCTATCTCTTGCCTCTAGAATTAAAATAGAAATTCTTTAACTTAACATTTAATATCCACCAATCTTGCTCTTACCTGCCCTTAAAGCCTTATTCCATACTATGTTCCAGAAAAAAATTAGACTATCTGTTGTCTGAATTCAACAATTTATATCTCATTTCCATGCATGGGCACAAATCATTTTCCATACCTGGGGTGCATTTTTTTCTTAACTTTATCTCTCAGAATCTGTCACCTTCTGTAGGAAATTTTGTCTACACAGAGATTTTAATATTTCCCTCATCAATTTACTTTTATGCTTATTTGAATAGTGTATTCAGTATTTATATAGCAGATGTTATATCACACACACACACACACACACACACACACACACACACACACACACACACACACACACACACACCCCTTGCTGAATATAAGCTCCTTAAAGATAAGGACATTTGTTTTTGTTCTCATATCTATTGCACCCAGAACAAAGCCTAATACATTAGTAGGCATCTAATAAGTATTTGATGAATGGAATCCCTGATAAGGAATTATCTAGTAACATCTTGTCTGTGTCATCATTAGAGAACTGTACCTGGAGTTAGGAAGAATTGGGTTCTAATACTACCTTAGATATTTTCTAATTATGCAAACCTGGGCAGGCTATTGGACCTCTCTGAGATTCAGTATTCTCATCTGTAGAATGGGAGCAATAATAGCACCTCTCTCACAGGATTATGGCACAGATCAAATGAGATAACACATAAAGTCCTTTGAAAACCTCAAAGTGCTATATAAATGCTGTTACTTTTAGAATCTGCTAGAAACCTTCCTATGATAGAGAACTCCTCTGGAACTCACTCTGGAGGAGGCCAATTCCATTCCATGGAATGAAGGATTTCATCCCTGGTTCTATTCTAAGACACTTTGACATGGTCTTTTAGACGGATAACAGTTAAGCAGTTTTGCCTCACATCGAATTGGATTCTGCATCTTCAGCTTCCAACATTTTTTCATCTTGGGTCAAGAAGGACCAGCTGAATCCCAGTTTCACAGCCTACCCTCCTAGTCAATTTTATTTAAGTAGTCAACACCCATGCTGTAAGGCAGAATGATGCCATGGAAAGAGCTTTGGACTTAATGCCAAGAGACCTGGATTCAAGACCTGACTCTCTCTCCCTGTATGACCCATGACAAGTGAGTTTTCCCTCTCTAAGCTTGTTTCCTTATTTGTAAAGATGAGGATAATAATTCTTATACCCTCTACATCACAGGGCTATTGATAGGAAAGTATTTTATAGTCTACAAAGTGACAAAGAACTGGAGATGTTATTATTCAAAATTAAGAATTTTAAAAGCCTGCTTTCTCAGATTCCTCAAAAAGAAGAAACTGTGGATATCTGGTGGGGGAAGGATTTCTTTACTGCTACCTTTTGTGATTCCATCACAAGGGGTGCTCCTCATGTCCCAGACCTCCACTACTGAGCCTCTCCGCAACTCCAGTCCATCCTGTACTCACCTACCAAGATGATCTTTCTAATGCTCTCAGGTCTAACCACGTCAACCTATTACTCAAATAAACTCCAGTACTTCCCTATTACCACCAGGATAAAATATGAAACCCTGTTTAGTTTTGAAAGTCCTTCATAACCTGGTTCTTTCCTGATCCTTTTTCAGTCTTGCCCTCTCATTCTTCTCCAGGATCTGTTTCTTACTGTCTGGACTTCTTTCTCCACTATACCAAAGCAGTGGTCTTGCTCTGGAACTCCACTCCACCCCTGGGGCCATCTCACCCTGGACGATCACTCTGCTCTCTGGTCCCTTCCTCTGATTAGTCAGTTGCTCCTGGAATCTACATTTTATGGAAAGTGCCCAGATCAGTCCCACTCACTCCTTCATTCCACTCCGGGCTCTGCTCCTAACTCTCTGGACTTCTTCCTCCACTTTTCCCTGATTCAGGTTCCTTCTCTCCCCTCCTCAGCCTGAAGCCTACTACATAATAGCACTTAATAAATGCTTGTTGACTTGATTTCTTATACTTGACTCCTTCCCACCTATTCTATGATATAGTCACACCGGCCTTCTAGCTGTTTCTTATACAATATATTCCATCTCTTGGCTCTGAGCATTTTCACGGGTTGTCCCTCATGCCTGAAATGCTCACTGCTCCTTCCTGGCTTCCCTAGTGTTATTCAGGACTCAACTAAAACCCCATGTTTTGCATGAAGCCTTTCCTGTTCCTCTTTAATGCTAGTGCCTTGCCTCTGAAATTCTCTCCAGCTTTTCCTGTCTGTATCTTGTTCGTACATAGTTGTTTGCATGTTGTGTCCCTCTTATAAATATGAGCTCCCTGAGAGCAGGGCTATGTCACTGCTTTTCTTTGTATCTCCAGTGCTTAATGTGACTCATAGTAACCACCATAATAATTGTTTGTTGACTGACCAGTAGACTGACCCAGATCACAGTTCCTCCACACTTTAGGATCCAGTCTTTGTGAGCTGGTGTGGTTGAAATAATTTATCCTGTGATGACCAACCCTCCAATGAGTCATTTCACATTTAGGTAACCAGGGCTGGTTATCAGATGTACTATCCAAAGCCAGGTCCAAACTTGAGGTCACAGCACCTGTCAGAGCATGTGCTGTACTGACAAAGCCTTCCAGATTCCAGAGTCACATTCCCCAACGAGAAGACTATGGAAAAGGATGATAGCAGATTGAATTCACAATGGGCAAAATTTCCAAAGAAGGGTCATGCTCTTCTCTCTCCTAACTAGTGACCTCAGGAATGAGCCTTCTCTCCTCTGATTGAAGTTAGGTAGAGGCATTTTATACCCAATGTCTTGGCTCTCTCATTCATGACTCTCACATGGGGCATTTCATTACTTCAGTTTGTCTTTAAGTGGGTAGAGTCCTATAGAGCTTAGGTAAAGTACAATGAGTTTGGAGTCAGGGGACTTGGGCTTAAATTCTATCTCTGTCACTATCTGTGTGATCCTGGGCTTTGGTTTGTAATATTAGAAGATTGGACTGGATAATCTCTAAGGCTCCTTTCAGAGCTGGAGACTATGGTCCTCTACCTTGGTTGGGTGAGGAGGCAGATGTACAGAACAAAATAGCTCATATTTAGAGAGTGCTGGGAGATCCCGATATAAAAGACTAGAAAAATGCAAAATATTCTTCTGAGTATGAGAAAGGTCATGATTTGGATTTCCTGCAGAGAGATGTGTCAGTGTTGTGGTCTCTAAGCAAATTTTAGCGTGGAAGTAGGATTTGTGGTTTATGAAAAAATGAACTTTTTTTTTTGCTAGAAATTAAACTGATGCTTTTAAAAAAAATCTGACTAAAAGTCTCTGGGGCTCAGTTTCCACTTTGGTACGATAATGGGACTGGACCCCATCATCTCTAAGGACCATTCCAACTCTGACTTCCTACATTCTAGGGTCTCTTTCAACTTTAGCAGTTTATGAATCTTGTTTTTATTCAGACATGTGATTTCATCTGGATAGGGAGTTCCAGGTGAGGAATTTACTCTACCAATGCAGATCATAATTTTCTTTGTAATTTATAGCCTTGGAGTTGCCTGGGGTCCCTAAGAGGTTAAGCAACCTGCCTGTGGTCTTATCGACCATACGTGTCCAAGGCAGAAACCTAACCTAGGCTTCTCTGACTCCAGGGCTGGCTCTCTCTCTGCTACAGTACACTGTCTCTCTTATGAGTCTAAGCAGAACAAAAAGTGACCTTCTTCTCAAGTATTCCACCTCTCTCCCACCTTACAAAATCCCTAACACAATCTGAAAACACATTTTACATGTCCAAGCATCTGTGATATCAGGGCTATATATTTTTTTCTTTTGTCACAATTCCAGGGATGTTAAAGGGGATCTCAAAAGACATCTGGTTCAACTACTACCTAAGTCATAAATGATAATAAGTGAGATTTATATATAATTTTACCATTTACAAAGCACTTTACAAACACTGTCTCATCTGGCCTTCAAAACAACCTCATGAGGCACATGCTGTGGTATTTTTATCCCTATTTTGTAGATGAGAAAGATCATAGAGACTGAGTGATCTGCCCAAGGAAACAAGGCAGGATTCAAACTCTTGCCTCTGAGTCTCTCTGCTGATACCACACTGCCTCTTCCCGCCTCTCTCTGATATCCAACAAGGGGTCATCTAGCCTCCACCAGAAGACCTCCAGTACAGAGGATTCATCAGCTCCTGAGGTAGCACATCCTATTGTGGGACAGTCCATGTCCACAGACTTATATGGACTCACTCTTATTTAGGGGCTTGAAAATGAAAATCTGTTGACAGTAGTTTTGGAAGAAAGAGCATCTTTGGTAAAAAACTCACTCAGTTATCCATTCCAATATTATCATCATGGTAACTGTATGCACATTCCCTATGAGAATGAGAAATAATAGGTGGATGGCCTAAATGCAAACCTGGGGGTCCCATGATACTACTAGGAGAACCATAAAAAAATTACTCCAAGAACTTTGGCATCTTGGATTTATGTTTTGGAAAGAGCACAGGATCTGAATTCAAAAGACCTGGTTTCAAATCCTAATTCTGACGCTTTCTAGCTCTGTGACCACAGGCAAATCCTTTGCATTTAATTCAATTCCATTCAACAAGAATTTATAAAATGCCTCCCAAGTGCAAAGCACTATGCTGGACAGTAGGGATATGAATGCAAAATTGAAACAAGAATCCCTGACTTGAGGAGTATGTATTCAATTTTACCATCCTGAGCTCATTTACACATCTGTAAAATGGGTAGCTGCTGTGGAGAATCATAGAATTGGAGAATATAGGGTCAGAAAAGACTTCAGTGGCTATGTATAACAACCTTAGTTGAAATGTATTCCCACTATACTATAGCCAGCAAATGATCATCCAGTGCCTGCTTGAGTTCCTCCACTGAGGAATAATCTACTTCATTCTAAGAGCCATTCTGCTTTTCAGACAACTCTAATTGTTGGGAAGGTTTTTCCCCCTAACATCTTGCCCAAAATGTTTTTGCACCTTCCATCCATTGTTCCTGTTTTTCCTTTGGGGCCAGACAAAATAAGTCTAAACTCTCTTCCACATGACAGCCTTTCCAATAACTGAGCATAGTCTTCATGTTTTGAAAACCTTAACATGCTAACAAATATAACTGTTATTATTATAACCATAAATCTCAGGATAGAAGGGACCCCAGAGCACAACCTCAGGTGCAACCCTGAACTGAAAAGGAATCCCTGGCAACTAAGCATCCAAAATCTAAATGTTGACTTTTATAGACAGGAAACTCACCTTCCTGGGTCTGAGTTTCTTCTTTCTCTCTGTAAATACTAATCCAATTCACAACAAGTGTTTATTAAATACCTGCTATGTGCAAAGTGCAGTTCTATATTCCACACAAGAGAGTAAAGACAAAATGTTAAGTCCCTGACCTTTAAGAGTTTACATTCGTTCTATTAGGGAGATGCAACATGTAAACAGATAAATTAATGTAATAGAAGGAGGACTGGATTTGGAGTCACAGGACCTGGGTTCAAATCCCAGCTCTGTCATTTATTATCTGTATGACCAAGGTCAAATCACTTAACCATTCTGGGCCTCAGTTTCCTCATCTATAAAATGAGAATGTTTGACTAGCTGTCTGCTGAGAGATACGTGGAATGGAAAAGGATTTGTAAGATTTTAAAAGCACCTAGAAAACGGAGCTATTATTGTCATCTACTGCTTTCAAAGCAATATGTGCAAATGTGCTAGGTGATCATTGAGGGAGTGACTGTGAGAAACACAGGTCTGACCATGTCACTCTTACTCAAGAAACTCCAGTGGCTCCCTCTCACAATTAGTAGAAAATGCAACATTTCCTCCACCCCACTCCTTTTAGGCTTTTAAATCCCTTCACAAATTGGCTCCAGTCTCATTTTACTTTAGTCTCCTTGGCTCACTTCACATTTTAGACAAACTTTCCAGTTTGCTGTTCCACATATACAACATTCTAAATACTCATTCCTATGCCTCTGTACCACTGTTCCCATGTACTCATCCCTCACCTCTGCTTCATAGAATGTTCAGGAGTCAGCTCCTGTTCTGGTCCTCCCAGTTTCTAATGCCATCCCCTAAACATTTCCTTATGCTTAATTTAGATTTAATTTTCTGTATACATGTAGTTTCCCCATAATAGAATTTATAAGCCTTCAGAGGTCAGTGATACACATTTTTGGCTCTGTACACCCAGCATATTATACATTCAGAGCCTGGCACACAGGATGCACTTGAATGCTTGTTGAATGAATGACAATGACTCAAAGCATCACTTACTTGTGGCCTGACTCATGAGCTATGGTGAATGCCAGACCAAGCCCTGTGTCTTCATTAATGGTGCAACTTCGATACTTGCTGCACATTCCACTGATGGGAGCAAAACCTATGGGAAACATCAAAGTCAATGTTATTCTAATTTTCTATGTATCATCTAAGCATGAGTTCTTTTCTTAAACCTAAGGCAGGGGTGGGGAACCTGCTGCCTCAAGGTCACATGTGGCCTCAGGGCTGCAGATTCCCCACTCCTGCAAAAGGGTTAGGGGAAGAGTTGGCTGTGTGTACAACTATATTGAGCTCCCTTCTCTATAACTAACATCATCCCAAATTTAAACGGTTCAAAACCTGCACTCTTCCATTCAAATTGCCCTACACTTCCTCAAAGCATGGAGAATTTCTTTCTGTTGGTTCTTGAAGGTTGTGCCATCAGAGTACATGCTTCTAGAATGTCTTAACTATCTGGAAAGGCTTCAAATAGGGCCTCTGGCGCCAATGATTCAGTTCAATCCAACAAGCATTTAGTAAACACCTACTATAAGCCCGTTGTGCTCTGGGGATACAGAATCAAAAATGAAAACAGCCTCTGTTTTCAAAGAGCTTATATTCTACTGGAAGGATACTATACACACATGTAAATAAATATACTGTATATACAAAGAAAACATGCTATGTCCATTTAGGAGGATTAGCTCCAAATAAATTTGTTAAAGAATTCTAACATGAATTTCTCCAGACCCAACCTCTTCTCTGAGCTCCAGTCTCTCATTTCCAACTCTCTGTATGACATCGCCACCTTGATGTCCTATTAGCCTCTCTAAATCAACATATCCAACATGGAGCTCATCATCTTCCCTCTAAAATGTGCCTCTGCTCCAAACCTACCAAACTTATTTCTGTTGAAGTGAACATCATCCTCCCAGTCACCCAGATGTTAAACCTGAATCATCTTTGAATCCTGTCTTCCCTATGATTCTCCACATTTAATCAAATGCCAAGTCCCTGCTGTCACTGCTATTGCCACAAAACCTCTCCCATCATTCCTTTCTCTATTTCTACACTGACACTACCCTAGTTCAACCTTCCATCATCTTTCCCCTGCATTATTGTACCAGCCCCACTAAATTGTCTCTCTGCCTCCCGTATCTCTCCTCTCCAATTCATTCTTTACAAAGCTGTCAAAATAATCTTCCCAAGGCACATGCCTACCCATGTCACACCCAGGCTCAAAAACTCTCAGAGGTTCCCTGTTGCCTCTAAGATGAACTACAAACAATCTGGTCTGGTATTTAAGGCCCTCTACAACCTGGTTTCAACTTACTTATCAAGCTTTATGTAACATATCTCCACCTCAGGTACTCTGAACTCCAGCCAAACTGGATTCTGAGTTGTTCCTGCCTTTTCTGCTCCTATAGCTACTCCATACATGGAACAAAATCCCCCCTCTTTCCTTCTTTCAAAAACCTCTTCTTTTGAGTTAAGCTCAGGTGCCACCTTCCCCATACAGCTATGGGAAACACCAAAGTCAATGCGATCTTTCAGATAAAAGTTATCTCTCCTTCCTCATATCTTCCTAGAGTATGTTGCTTCAATCTCCCCTTTGGCCACCCCCCCAATGCCATCACTCCTTTATATCATATGTAGTTATGTAAATGCCATAACCTACCACTCCTATCCAAAAATGTGTAAGCTTCTCAATGGCAGATGAGAAATAGATGGATGCATAGAAAGATGATTGATAAATATTAAGATAGATGGATGTGTGGATGGAGAGATCAATGATACATAAATAGAAAGATAGAGAATTTATTAAGAGATTGTTGGAGATGTTGTAGAAAGAATTCATGGGTTGGACAAGTTGGCCTCAAAGATCTCTTCTAACTCTGGGATTATCCAATCCTGTGGTTCACTCCTCAGAAGAAGATTAATGAGTTAGAACAGCAGTTTTCAAATTCCCACTTCAGGATAATTACTGGTCCTTATATGGTCACTATTTCTCTAGCTCCTGCTGTCCACTGGGACTGGAAAGGCTCAGGCTAGTCCTCTCACCTCCTTTTATGACCAATAGCAGTACATGGAAATCCCTACTCTTTTAGAGATAGTAAGTGATTGGGTATGAAAACTATTTTTACTTCATATAATAAAGCAATTTAAGCTATCTCAAACATCTTAAGTTAATAACAATCACTATTTCTATAGAACTTTAGAGCTAACTGAGAACTTTCCTATTAACTCGGTTATATAATGAAAGTGTTAATATTTCCATTTTACAGATGAAGAAACTAAGGCTTAAGAAGTGAAGTGACCTGGTGAGGGACACAGAGCATCAGATTCAGAGCTTAAATTCAGATCTCTTGATTCCAAGTATGCCTTATAGGCATTATCAGAAATAACACTAACATTTTTAAAAATTCTAAATATCTAATATATTGGTAGGGACTGGTTACATAATAACCGAGAAATATTTGCTGAATACCTAGAAGGTGTGGGCAGCTAGCTAGGTGTCACAGTGGATGGAATGCTGGCACTGGAGTTATGAAGACTCGTTTTCCTGAGTTCAAATATAGCCTCAGACATTTACTAGTGTCTTACTAGCTGTATGACCCTGGGCAAGTCACTATTATTATGATATAAGCATAAGTCAGAGTTTACCTTTCTTGCCATTGACAGACCAAGTGAATCACAGTGTTTAGCTAACTTGCCAACAATGGCACTGGTGGCTATGTAAGAATCTTGATGCCAGCTGAGTCAAGTTCTTCTCCTAGACTGCCCTTCTTTTCATTACACCAATGGTCAAACTCTGCTTCAGTGGAAAGAGCCTTGAATTTGAAATGAAAAGATCTGGGTTCAAGTGAGGATCCAACTGTCACATCTCTGCATGACCCTGGGCAAAATATTTAATGTTTCTGCATCCCAGTTTCCTCATTTATGGAAGAGGGATAAGTCTTGCAATTGATAACATAGGTACATTAAGTACCTACTCTGTGTGTGTGTGTGTGTGTGTGTGTGTGTGTGTGTGTGTGTGTGAGAGAGAGAGAGAGAAAGAGAGAGAGAGAGAGAGAGAGAGAGAGAGAGAGAGAGAGAGAGAGAGATGCCTGGGCTCAGACCTGAAGGAGTTACAAGTTTAGATAAGACTGCCTCTTTGTTAATAAGCCTTTAATAAGAGTCTAGGAGGTGTTGAGTCTGCTATATGGACATTGTGTGATATAGTAATTGAGCCCTGCATTTAGGCTTGAATCCTGAAGACCTGATTTTGAATCTGGCTTCAGACACTTACTAGCTGTGTAACCCTGGGAAAGTCACTTAACCTCTGTCTGCCTCAGTTTCCCCATCTGTAAAATGGGGACAATAATAGCACCTACTTCCCAGGGCTGTTGTTAGGAACAAATGAGATAATAATTGTAAAGGGCTTAGCTCAGTACCTGACACATAGTAAATTCTATATAAATGTTAGCAGTTATTATTAGCTATTATTAAACAAAGTTAACAAAGTTATTTAATCACTTTTTGCACCACCTCACTCCCTACCCCTTGACCCCTACCCAAATTTCCTCATCAGTGAAAGGTAGAGGTTGGCATAAATGGTCTTGAGGGTCCTTTCAAGGTCTAAGCTCTATGCCCTTCTAGCAACTACATAACACTCTAAGGACAATAAAGAATCAGTGTAGCACAATGTCAAAACAAGACTTGGATCTGAGTCCCAGCTTTGACATTTAATGATATTGGGCAAATCACTTGCTCTGAGCTTCAGTTATCTCATCTTGAAATAAATTGTGAGGAAATTTGAGAATTTGAGAAAATTTGTGTTACCTCACGGGGTTGTTGTGAGGACAGCAATTTGTAAACTAGAAAATTTACTACTCAATAGGTGCTTAATAAATACTTGTTGACGTGAACTGAGACTATAAATTTAATCATCTTTCACCTTAGAGTACATTTATTCCAACTGTTTCATTTTCTTATAAACTGAGATTGAAAGGAATTGGTCTTCCCAAAGTCACACAAGTACTGCTGCTGCTACTATTACTACCACTGTTGCTACTGCTGCCTTCACTGCTACTGTTGCTGCTACTGCTACTGCTACTACTATTAATGATAGCTAGTATCTATAGAACATTTCATGGTTTGCAAAGTACTTTGTTATCTCCTTTGATCTCAAAAATTCTCTGAAGAAGGTGTTATTATTACCTTCACTTTACAGATGAGGAAAATGAGGCTAAGACATTAAGTGATTTTCATAGGGTCACACAGCTGGTGTCTGAGGAAGAATTAGCATTCAGGCCTTTCTGATCCAGGTCCAACATTCTATCTATGCACTATGCCACCATAAGTGACATGGCATTTTAGGGTTTCCTAATCACTTTCTTCACAATAACCCCCTGAGAAAAACAATGCAAGTATTTATTATTCCCAATTTACAGGTGAGGTTAACTCAGGTTTGGAGAAGTCAAGTACCTTGCCCTAAGCCACACCTCAACCAAGGAGTACCACCTCTGCTTCAATCCAATGTATCTGGCTCCTAGTACAGGGGGCTTTCATTATAAAACATTCCTATTGGTCACTAGTTGTTACTGAAAAGAAAAAGGTCTAACCAGCACTGAAATTTTGTGAGGCATTTTTGGTACTGTACCTAGAGTGTCACATGGCTCATTCTTCCAGGAACAGATATCCAGTCCTGTTAGTAAAATAGCATGATCATGTCGCTTGTTGTTTTTCCCGATGAGAGCAGACTGCCACTGACAGAAGCTATTCAGAGATTGATCTGCATGGTGATTGATCAGTAATCCACCCTACAGGGAATCCACAAAAATCAAATAAGCAACAAATTATTGTAATAACTGAAACCTGAACTACATCAATTCAGAAGAAGAAAGGTAAACAAAGCTATCAATGTCACTCTCCTGCTCAAAAACCCTCCCTATCTCCCTACTCACTGTAAAACCAAATGCAAACTTCCTAATGGAGCTATCCTGAGGTCATTTCTGTTCATTCACCCAATAAACATATGTTAATTACCTACTACATGCAGAACACTGTGCTCAGCACTTACTAAAGTACAAAGATTAAATAAGAGGTGGTTCCATCCCTCATGGAGCTTACAGCATAGACATGCACAGAGACATAGAATACAAATTAGAACATGATGTGTACATAAGAGGACTCTAGAATTTAGAGCCTGAAGGAGTGTCAGAGATCTAATTCAAAGACCTCAACTGACAGAAAATGAGAGCAAAGACCCAAGAGGATGAGTGACACGCCCCTGGTTACTCAGGTAGTAAGTATCAGAACTGGGATTCAAACCCATAGCTCTTTTGAGTATATAGGAGGTATAAGGTCAGATGAAGAAGGATCACTTCCAACAAGGTGTATTTGTAACGGCATCATTAAAGAGGTGGTATCTGAACCATGCCTTGAAGGAAAATTCTGATACTTAATATTTACATAGTGCATGAAAGTTTACAAAACACTTCATTTACAAAATCCTGTAAGAATATGCAGTGGAATGATCTGGATCTCTGCTTTGTTCATAAGCAAGGTAAGGCTTAGAGAGATGAATAGACTTGACCACAGACACACAGTTGGTATGGGCTGGAGGAGATGAAGAGATGAAAAAACATTTAATTGCTCTTGATGATTTCAAGACACTAGTTCCAACTAGACTCCACAGTAATAACCATGATGATAATAAAGCATCACTTACTCATCCCACTATCCTCTGTGCCAAGCCAATCACCATGACAGTTTAGAATAGAGCCAGATTGTACCTCTATGCTACCCAATCTATTTCTTTGACTCATAGGAACTATTGCATCACTTGCTCACTTACACCCCCACCCCCTTTGTATAATGGGTTGAACTTCAAGGGGCAAGAGAATAATTAATAATAATAAAAATAACAAAAATATCTATCAATACCACTTGCATGAATTCAGCCAATAATGTACCAACAAAAAAAATATCAAACAAATGACTGAGTCCAGGGGATTTGTTTGAAGAAATTTTATGATAGTCATTCAGAACCATGCCATTGACACCAGTAATTATAGAAGCATTATTCTTAAGGAGTCTAGGTTTAGTGCTCAATGCAGATTGTGGAAGGAAAGGGGAGAAATTGTGCAACATATCACTTCCCATTGTAAAAACTTTACTACCTACCAAATGCCTAGCAAGACACAATTTGTCAACTAGAATTATGCATCAGAAGCTAGCTGTCTTTCATGGACTCACAGATGACAAATCACCATACTACAAATACAGACCTCAAAAAATCCTGAAGAACTCAGTCAAAAAACTATACTAATAGTGGACCATTATCACAGAACAAATAGTTATCCACAATCACCCAAACATAAAAATTTAAGGACAATAGTCTACAAGGACAATAGCTATCCAATAAATATTCATTCCAATACTTATATTGTTACCACAAGAAATACTCCAAGCTACCTGGAATGAAAAACTTTCAAAATATAGAGAAAGATTAGCAGATGTGATCAATATCATGGTGAAATGGCATGAGGCACATCTCACCCCTCTTGTCCTGTCTACTACTGGAGTTGTATTGAGAATGTTTTCAGTGAGTCTAAAGAAGATTATCTTCCACCCTAATATTTTCATTTAGCTATAAATAGTTATCTTATTGACCTGTACAATAGTCTGTAGAACATTAAACAGAAAAGAATAATAGTAGGATAACAATTTATACAAGGACCACTTCTATAACACCCCCCAAAAAAGCAGAATAATGATAGTGATGGTGGTAGTGATGATGATACAGCAAAGAGATTTATAATAGTGATTCAGGATCAAGTTGTTACAATCATACAATAACCATTGCATGATTGCAGTTGTTGCAACCATTCAGTGATTATCCTCAGGGAGCCCAGATTTATATAGTAATCCGGATGATATAATTATATAATATAAATTATATAACAATTTGATGTAAATAATGCAATAAATCATGTCAGCATGCCACAAAACTTTAATATCTACCAGATTCCTTTAAGAAGAAGATACAAGCAGGTGTTTAGAATCATACACCAGAATTTTACTATCCTTGTTAGACTAATTTGCATACTGCAAATACACATGCCAAAATATTCTTGCAAATTCAGCAAATAAACTATAATGAATGAATGTATCATTACAGATAGGACTGTTGCCCACAACCACCAGGATGCAATGCTAATTCATAAAAATTTAAGAACGTTTTAAAGAGCTTAGCACTATACTGAATACTCATAATCTCCAAACTACACGGAATGAAAAGCTTTCAAAAAATAATCTATGTTAAACTCTAAATCAGGGCTCCTTAAAGATAACCCTTCTGCAAATTGAAGCCATGTTGGCACATATCATCCCTTTTGTCCAGTTTGTCATTAGAGTTGGCCAACAATGTTTCCAAGTAATCTACAAAAGCTAAGCTCCCTTTCCAATATTTTGAATTGAATTACAAAAAGCAGTCTTAATCCACCTGCACAATAGTCTATGGAACATAACATTTCTATTTGAACACTATCAGAAAGGTGAGAACAAGATAACTGATGATGATGATAATGATGATGACAAATTTCACTTCTACACTGTTTTAATTTTTGCAAAATGCTCTACATGCATTATCTCATTTGTGCCTAAATGCCTAGCTCCTGAAAGGACTCGAGAATGTGATTACCAAGTCACTATTGGTGATCTTGGAAAGGTCATTATGAATGGCAGGAATGCTGCAGGACTGGAAAAGAGCTCATGTTTCAGTTACCAAAAGGCAGAAGAGAAAGGGGCGTGTAAACTATAGGCGAGTGAACTTAACTTTGATTTTTGGCAAAATTCTAGAAATAAAGGTTCTAGTCGGCAAACCACAACCTGAGGACCAAATCCTGCCTGCTGCCTGCTGCCTGCTTTTATATAGTCATTCACCTAAGAATAGTTTTTACATTTAAGTTTACAAAAGCCATTTTTAGCTTACTGCCATACAAAAGCAGGCAATGAGACAGAGTTGGCTCTTGAGTCGTAGTTCGCCAATCTCTGTTCTAAATATACTATGAAGAGATAATGAAAAATCTAGAAAGGAAATGGTGATAACAAAGAATTAGTACAGCTTCATTAAGAACAGCCATTCCAGACTCACCTCATTTCAATTTTTGAGAGACAGATCTGAAAAATCTCCTTCACTGGAACAACATCCATATCCAACTGCCTTAGACATGTCAAATTGGACATCCCAAGTCAAGTCGATGAGTATTTATTAAGTTTGTATTATGTGCTAGGCATGATGCTGAGCCCTAGGGTTACAAAGAAAGCCGCCCCCCAAAATTCCTTGCCCTCAAGGAGCTCACAGTCTAATAGTGGGAGACAGAATGCAAACAACTATGTACAAAAAGGTATACACAGGATAAATTGGGCATAGTCTCAGAGAGAAGATATTAGCATAAGAGGCTTCCTGCAAAAGTTGGGATTTGAGATGTAGGAAGTAAGGAGACAGAAGTGAGGAATGTAAGCCTTCCAGGCATGTGGGGCAGCCAGTGAAAATGCCCAGTCAGTAAATGGACAGCCTTGCACAAAGAAGAATAAGGAGTTCAGAGTCACTGGATTGTAAAACATAGAGTACGTGGAGGAGAGTAAGGTAGTAAGTGACTGAGATATAAAGCATTTTAAAAGTCAAATAAAAGATTTTATATTTTATCCTGAGGCAATAGGGAACCATTACAGTTTACTGAATAGGAGAGTGATCCAATCTGTACTTGAGGAATATCACTTTGATAGCTGAGTGAAAGATGGACTGAAGTGTGCAGAGACTTGAGGCAAGGAAACCAACTAGCAGGCTAC
This sequence comes from Pseudochirops cupreus, assembly GCA_028627135.1. Classification (NCBI taxonomy): domain Eukaryota; kingdom Metazoa; phylum Chordata; class Mammalia; order Diprotodontia; family Pseudocheiridae; genus Pseudochirops; species Pseudochirops cupreus. Next base: position 62,018,409 of record CM053581.1, on the reverse strand, counting down.
CAAGGTATTAAATGATGAGGGCCTGCATCAAGATGGTATCAGTGCCAAAGAATAGAAGGAGTCATATACCAAGAGATATTCTGAAGGAAGAACTGACAGGTTCTTGACAGCAGATTGGCTATGAGAGGAAAAATTGAGAAGTCGAGGAGGACACTTAGATTGAGAGCTAAGGTAACTGGGATGAACTTGATAGTGACAGGGAAGTTAGAAAGAAGGAAGGGTTTGAGGGGGAAAGATAATGGATTCACTCTGGACCTGTTGCTTAATATGCCTGCATGATACCCAGTTTGAGAATGCAGTAAGAAGTGGGAGATGAAAGACTGGAGGTCAGTAGTGAGGCTGGATAAGGATATGTGAGCATCATCATTATAGAGATGAGAATTGTATCCATTAGAATCAATGAGGGAAAAACAGAATAAAACCCAGGTTAGAACCTTGGGGGATATCCACAGTAAGCGGGCATGACTTTGATAAGGATCCAACAAGGGAGACTGAAAGTTAGGAGGAGAACCAGGAGAGAGTAGAGTCCCAAAAACCTAGAGAGAAGAGAGTATCAGGGATAGGAAGGTGACCAATTATATCTAGGTCTGCAGAGAGGTCAAGAAGGATGAGGACTAAGAAAAGGCCATTAGATTTGTGGATTAGTCGATTATTAGTAACTCTGGAAGAAGTAGTTTCAGTTGAAAGTCAAAAGCCAGACTACAAAGAGCTAAGACCTCTGTACTCTGCCTGGGTCAGATCACATCTGTAGTAATGGGTTCAGGTCTATAAGAGGAAGGACAATGATAAGCCAGAGAACTAAGAAGAGATTGAGGAGGACCTTGAGAGTATTCTATATGGGGACTGGTTAAAGGAAGAAAAAAGAAAGAAAGATTTAATAAGGACTGCAAGGATTCCCTACCCCCCAACCCTGCCCCAGCTCCTTTGCAAAAGTGAGGGTGGGACAGTGGGTTCCATGGATATGGAACATCACATATAGTTATAGAACCAGATTTTCTCAGGCTGTTTATTAGTTTTGACTGATTTTCTTCCTCTTCTTTGTCTTTTTTTTCCTTAAAAAAACTTTGTTATATGGTTTGGTTCTTTGGGAGGAGAATGGGGAGGGGTATAGAAAAAATTTAAGAAATGCAAAAAAACAAAAGATATAAATAAAAAGAATTTCAGAGGCTGTCACATGGGAGAGGGTAACTAAGAACAGACGAGTTCTGTTTGGCTTCAGAAGGCAGAACACTAAGACGATGGGTAGAAGTTGCATTAGAGGCAGATTTGGACTTGATAAAAGGAGGAAGAGAACCAGTATTTATTAATTGACTATTATGGCAAGCATTGTGTTAAGTGCTTAAAATACATATAGGGAAATATATATATTCAATACATGTGAAATATATATTAAATATAAAATATATGTCAGGAAAATCATCTTAAGAGTTAAAACTGTCTGAAAGTAGAACGAGTTGCCCCAGGGAAAATGAGTTCTTTCTCTTCAGAAGTTTATAGATAACCACTTTCTAGTTAAGACTAGTTTCACCCCGAGGTTACAGTGAAACCTCCAGGACTGGCCCTCATTGACTCCCTTGATATGTCCAAACTCATGACCAAAACAGTTCGGGAAATGCTATGTGAGGCTTTTTGGCCTTATTAAAGACTACACAGGAGTCTCATGTCTACATATCACACCTCTTTTCTTGGAAAAAAGATTTAGAAATATTGGACATGGAGGACAATATCATCACATAAAGTGAAATTAACTTTACTTTACAATAAATGAAGTTACCTAAATTATCTATTTGGGTATGTGAAAAATGAGGTGGTACAATGGATAGAGCCTGGATTCAGGAAGGCCTGAGTTCAAATCTGACCTCAGATAATTATTAGCTGCATAGCCCTGGGCATTTCATTTAATCTCTACCTTAGTTTCCTCTTCTGTAAAATGGGGGGGAAGGTTTAAATAGCACCTACCTCCCAGGATGTTGTGAGGATCAAATAGATAACATTTGTAAAGTGCCTGGTACATAGTAGGTACCATATAAATGCTAACTAGTTTGATGATGATGATGATGATGATGATGATGTTCATTGCATCAACTTCTTAGAGCAAATACCAAAATTAATATGAGACCATAGGAAAGATCAAAAATGAAGAAGCCCTGGTGTGTAATTAAAAAAAAATAACTCCAATATAAGCTGTTTAAACTGAGACTCACACAGGGTAACACAGAGGCATAACTTGAACCCAGATCCTCTGACTCCACAACTAGGGATCTTCTCACTGTGTTCTCCTGCATTCTGTACCAATGGAGAGCACATCCACACTGAAAAGGCCACGAAGGATCTTATGCATAGTAGGTGCTTAATAAATGTGGATTGCATTGAATTCAACTAGATTCAAAGACATATTCAACTGAGACTATAAAATGTATTTTTATACAGCTTCCAGAAGAAATATGTCAAATTTAGCAGGGCCACATTTTGATGTTGTTGACATCTGTTTAGCCAAATGCTATTTCCTAGTTTTACAGCACACATGAAAGCCAGAGTGGGCTCTTTGTGACTTCAAAACTCTTGCTGTTTCCATTACTCCATGCTGCTTGCTGATGCCATAAGGCAGAACCACATCCTTTCCCACTCCCCAAACACACATACCCATAATTTCAAGACAACATGTTAAACTTTATATGAGGTTAGTAGTTTGACATCTTTTCTGTCCAAGAGTGGAACGTGAGGCAGTAGCACATTCTGCTGCTTCGGAGATTTTTAAGAAAATGGACAGACATTTGGTGAGGCTGCCTCCTTGCTGTTCCATGAACAAGAGACTGCATCTCTTGGCTCTGGGCATTTTCTCTGACTGTCTGCCATGCCTGGAATGTTCTCCCTCCTTGATTATACCCTTGGATTTCCCTGGCTTCCTTTACAGCTCATCTTCTGCAGAAAGATTTTTCCAACCCCTCTTAATTCAAGTACCTATCCTCTCTTAATTATCTCCTATTTATCCCATATCTAACTTGTTTATATATGTTTGTTTGTTAATTATCCCCTCCATTAGATTGTGAGCTCCTTGAGGACAGGGACTATCTTACTTTTTTTGTAACTGCAGCACTTAACATAGAGTCAGATATATAGTAGGCACTTAATAAATGTTCACTGACTGAAAGAGAAAAAACCTATTGAGTACAAGTTTGGTCTAGTGCAGAGTTTCTTTACCTTTTTGTATCAAGGCCCCCACCGTCAGTCTAGAGAAGCCTATGGACCCCCTTCTAAAAAGAATGTTTTGAAATAATTAAAGGAATTGCTAAATTTCAATTAGTGGGTAATAGGAAGAAAAAGATGTATTTTATTTCCTTTCCAAAATCATAAACACCCCTGAAATCTAACCACAGACCCCTTAGGGATCCAGGGACTTCAGTTAAAAACCCCTGATCCAAATGATCTCTAACATCCCATGTAATGCTGAGATTCAGTGTTTATCATCTTCTGTTTGATTTCATGAATTCTACAATCTTAGAGTTTAAAGAGGCCTCAGAAATTAACTTTGCCACCTAGCTGCCCCAATTCTTAAATCCCTAAACCACTGGATGGTTGGGGAAGTGGATGGCAATTTAGGGATTTTCAGGTGTTCTTTCTTGTAGCAAAGAAAGATTTTAGCAGGAAATTGCCAATAGCAAGGCTAATGGCTTCAGACAATGGGCTATAATAAGTTAATTTCTGAGAGAAGAGAACATAGAAATGCATGACACAGTCTCTACTCTCAAGAAGCCTACAATCTAGCAGAATGAGATAAGGTTATATCCCACCACTTACAGGTTCTTGTTCCAGGAGAAGAAGGCTCACCACAACAATGTTTATGTCACTTCCAATGGTCCCATCTTTAAAAAGACTGGAAACCTGATTGAATAATGAAAAAGACAACAAAATCCAATAAGAAAAACTAACTTTTCCCAAAAGAGAAAAGAAAAAAATGACCTACTTTATATCAAATTATAATGAGAATAAATTTTACTACTGAAAATCAGAACTCAAAATACTTGTTGCATTCATTCATTCACTCAACATTGATTAAGCACCTGTGCTAAACTATATGTTAAAGGATGAGGGATATATAGAGATGGAGATGGATAGATAGATAGATAGATAGATAGATGAATAAGACACAATTCTTTCCATCAAGTGTCTCAAAGTTTAGTAGGGAGAGGGGCAGCTAGGTGGCACAGTGAACAGAGCACTGGACCTGGAGTAAGGAGGACCTGAGTTCAAATCTGGCCTCAGACATTGACACACTTATTAGCTGTATGACCTTGGGCAAGTCACTTAACCCCAATTGCCTTGCCTCCCCCCCTCCAAAAAAAAAAACAAAAGACAAACCAAAAAAGTTTAGTAGGCAGTTAATACATATGCACAAATAAAAACAGCTAGCACTTACATAGCACTTTAAAGTTTACAAAGCATTTTGCAAATATTTTATACTCACTACAACCCTGGGAGATAGGTATTGTTATTATCTTGACTTTGTAGATGGGGAAACTGCAGCAAACAAAGATTAAGTGACTTGCCCAGGTCACACAGCCAGTAAGAATCTGAGGCGAGATTTGAACTTAGGTCTTTCCAATTCTAGGTCCAGTGCTCTATCTACTATGCCACCCAGATGCCTATAATAATTTTTAACTAGAGTCAGGAAAAGAATTACTATGTGAGTTAAGCCTTGAAGCAAAGAAAGGCTTTCATCAGGTAGAGCTGGGGGGTTGAGGCCATTCAGAGCCCTAAGCAGGATGAAGGTTATATTATAAGTAAAGTACAGATATGGGACAAAGTAGAACAAGAAAAGCAAACGTCAAGTAGGTCTGTTTGGCTGGATTGTAAAATGTATAATGGGAAATATAAGAGAAAAATCTGAGAAGGTAGATTAAAGCCAGATTAGGGAAGGCCTTAAAAGCAAAGCTCAGAAGTTTGCACCTCTACTGAAATACAACCATAAAATGTCAGAACTAGACTGTCTACAGAAGTTATCTAGCCCAATCTGAACAGGAATCTCATCTACAAAATTCCTGATGAACAGCATTTATTGGGCAAGGTAGTAAAACAGGTCCAAAGAGATTAAGGGATTCTGTTTAAAGAACTTCTCTCACATGGACTATGCCCAAGGGAGCTCATTACTGGGGAAAAAAACCTCAGCATCCTGCAAGATCTCATCAGCCTTGGAACTCTACCTGATCATTGCTCTCTGCCTCTCTGACTGGAGGGTGGAGCCACAAACTCCAAAACATCCACTGAAGAAGGGAGCTGCATCAGACACCTCATTTCTCAGCTGGCTGCATTACTCTGGGACTTCCCTAACTTCACCACGCCTTGGCACGAACTACCTTTCCCTTCTTGCCTTCCCTTGTCAGCTTTCTTTTGTGTGTTGTCTTCCTCCATTACACTGTAAGCTCTTTGAGAGCAGAAACTGTCTTTCTCTCTCTTTTTTTTTAAATTAGCATCCCCAGTGCCTGGCACATAGTTTCTTAATAAATTTGCATTGACTACTGAAGAAGATGGGGGAACCAGGTCAGTTTGGATATTTCTCCCTCTAAGCCAGAAATGTTTGGGGTATTTGGTTAATGTTAAATTAATTGAAATTCTCTGACAGATTTGTGCTTAAAGCCACAATACAATATTAACATTATTTTTTCCTTCAATGGCACCCATATCTTCATCATCTAAAATTAGGAAGGGACATACACCAGTCATGAAGCAAGAATGAAAAATGGACAGTTCAAGTGCTATATAGGTATCCTACCACATATGAAAAACCAAAGAAAAGCCTCCAGTATCTTGGGCTCATCATGTTCAGAGGAGTTATAGAAAGATATAGAATCAAAAAGCACGGGGCTACTCTGATCTGCATTCAAATGGATGGATTGTAAGCTCCTTGAGAATAGAGTTTGTTTTGCTGTCTTTGTGACCTAAGGCCTCCATGGTGCCGGGCACAAAGTAGGTACGATACAAACGCTTGTTGATTCATTCATTGATTAATGTAAGATGCACCTACACCAATGTGACTACGGATTTACAATTTTTTTTTGTAAATATAGTCACATGAAGGTATATTTTCCAAAATCTTGTGCTTATGAATCTTCTGCAAAAGTTAAACTCTCTAATTCTTAGATGGAAGGAAGAAAGGAAGGAAGGAAGGAAGGAAGGAAGGAAGGAAGGAAGGAAGGAAGGAAGGAAAAAAGGAAGAAAGGAGAAGCAGTGGAAAGAGGGTAGAGAAATGGCGGGAAAGGAAAGTAAGGGAAGAGATGGGTGAAGTGGGAAGGAGGTACAAAAGAGAGAGAGAGAGAAAATAAGCATTTACTAAGTACTTACTCTTTAAGAACAAAGGACAAAGAACAACAACAAAAAATGGACAAGGCATTGTGCTAAGCACTTTACAAATATTATTTCATTTGATCCTCACAATGACTTTGGGAGGTAGGTGCTATTATTATCCCCATTTTACAGGTGTGGAAACTGAGGCAGACAATGGTTTAGTGACTTCCCCAGAGTTACACAGCTAGTAAGTGTCTGAGACTAGATTTGAACTCACATCTTCCTGATTTCCAGGCTCAATGTTTGATCAACTGCATCACTGAGCAGCCAGAAGTTGAAAGTTTGGTGTCAGTCCATGCTGGGACTTACCATATTCATTACAGTTAGGATGTATGTGGTCACATTTTCTTTGCCATGCTTTTCCACCATTTTCTTATCAGCCACAACAAGAGTCTCCACATTGAGGCCTCGCTGGGATTTCCCAGCAGACCTTCTAAGCCGTCCAGTGCTAATGTATTCATCCACCCTTACGTAGGTATCGTCTGTGGGGGGCTTGGGGACATCTGTAAAGAGACAAAGTCACTTTGGCAGAGGATCTGGAGGGAGCACATCTCCAAAGGATAGAGGGACTGCTGCAGGAAGACTCAAGCTTGATGGCCACCACTAAGTGCTGCTGAATGGCAAACTTTTCAGAAAGAAAAAAAAAAGATGATGGAAAATACTTGGGACAGCAGAATAAGTCAAGAATCAGGTTTTTAAATGCATAAAGTAAAATATAGGATTACAAAAGAAACTAATTATACTGAAATACTGTCATCAAAAAAAAATTGTTTAATCAAGTTCATGGACCTCAGGTTAAGAACTAGTATTCCCTAAAGATCTATTCTTGATCTTCTCTTCTTTCTCAACACTCTCCCTTGGTGATCTTATTCACTACTCCAGTGTCAGTCTCAACGTCAATGAGACAGTATGGTAGGATGCAAAGAGAGGGGACTCAGGAATCAGAGGAATTGGATTCAGAATCTTTCTCTGATGCTTCCCCCCAGTGTGACCTTGAGCAAGTCTCTTAATCATCTTGAGTATCAGTTTATTCATATGTAAAATGAAAGGGTTAGATGTGATGGCTTCTGAGGTCACTTCCAGCTTAAGATCTATTATCCTATGACCTTGTGCAAATAATTCCTAAATCTCTGTCTCTGGCCCTTACCTCTGTCTTCTGAGCTATAGAACCATATCTCTAGTGGCCCGTAGGTTATCTCCATCTGGATTTCTTACAAACACTTCAAATTCAGGACATTCAAAAGCAAGCTATTCACCCCTAAACCTGTTCTTCCTTCTGACTTCACTATTTCCGAGTACAGTACCAACAAGCAGAATCCAGTCTCCCATGTTCAGTACTTTGGCATTAATTCTGACTCTTCCTTCTTCCTTGACTCTCATATGCAATCGTTTACTAGGTTCAGTCAATTCCATTTCTACGATATCTTTTTCCAGCTGTCCCCTCCACATTTGCCTATACTACTATAACAGCTCTTTACATGATTTTTCACTTTTCTTTTCTCCAATCTGTCCTTCAGAAAGAATACTCTTTCTTATATTTAAATTTGGTCATGTCACTCCTTTGCTCAAAAATCTTCATTGGCTCCCTACTACCTACAAAATAAAATTCAAACTTCTTTGCCTAGCATTCAAGTCCTTCTACAACCTGACACTGCTTAACCTTTTCAGCCTCATTTCACATTATACCCCTTCATGATCTCTAAGCTTCTGGCAAATTGAACCCATAATCATACCCTGAACTTTGAAATGCACCCATGCCTGTACCCATATTGTTCATAATGACTAGGAGACCCTCCTCTGTCCCCTTTTTCTCCTATTGAATTACCTCTCATTCATTAAAGCCCAACTCATACATAACCTCCTCTAGAAAGACTTTTCTCCATCCAGTGACTGGGAACAGCTTGACCCCTCTGATTTCATCTTTGTCTTATACCATCATGATGATCCTTATCACACAATGTAAACTAGAGTTATTTGGATTTGTGTTGTATTCCAGCAGTAGACTATAAGCTCCATGAGGCTGGAGGCCATGTTTTATCTGAATTATCTATCTCCCTCAGTTATCAGCGTAAGACCCTGCACAGTAGATACTCAATACATTGGCTATTACTGTAAATACAAAATCTTCTCTTTGGAATTCAAAGCCCTTCATAACCCCTCTTACCTTTTAATCTTCTTCCACCTTACTCCCTGCCAAGTCCTCTTCAATCCAATGACACTGGTCACCTGGCTGTTCCATCTCTCAGCCCCAGGAATTTTCTCTCACTTTCCTCCATGCCTGGAATGTTCTCCCTCCTTAACTTCACTACTGCCTTCTTTTAAGTCCCAACTAAAATCTCATCTTTTACAGGAATCCTTTCCCAGTCCCTCTTAATTCCAGTGGCTTCCCCCTCTTAATTATTTCCTTTTGATTCTACATCTGTACGTATCTCTTTGCTTCTTGTCTCCTCCATTAGATTATATGTTCTTTTAAAGAAAATATTGTCTTTTGCTTCTTTTTGTATTCCTCAGTGCTTAGCACAGTGTCTGGCACACAGTAGGCATTTATTGATTGATTAACTGCCAGCACTTCAAATATCTGAAGATAACGAACATGGCTCCACTAAGTTTTCTCATAATTTTGTCCAGCACACTCATTTTACAAATTAGAAAACTGAGGCACACAGGAGAAATAACTTGTCCAAGGTCATATTTGTTCCAAAGTAAAAATTAATTAGTTAATTAATTAATGAACAGATAAATAAAAAATAATCATCCAGATTTTGCCAAGAGGGCCAGGTTTGTACTTTCAGCCTTAAGTCTTCACCTTTGGTAATAGCCTTTCCCCTCTGAGCACAGAAAGCACTTTGCTTTGGATTTCTCTAATGAGGCTAATTATGTAATTGTGTGACATTTTATATGATCATATCTGTGTTTGTATCTTATTTTCTTACTAGATCATGAGCTTCATTAATACTAGGACTATGGCTTGGTCTTATCTAAACTTTCCATCTCCCTCAGGCATGGCCCAGTGCTTTTTACACAGTAGATACTTGATAAATGTTTGTTATACAGTTGTATTGGTTGTATTTCCTTCCCAGTTTCTAATGGATTCCCTGGAGTGGGATTAGTCCCATTTTAAACAAGCAGCCCCACTCCCAGCCATGTCAGCACTGCTGTCTGCCCTTAAGCAAACACAGACACGTCTGCACAGGGTCCACATTTAAAACGAGAACAAGAGAATGTTTCCTTACATACATTTCTTGCGCCTTCCACAAAAGTGCTGCTTTTGCAGCCTTCGATGCTGAGAAGGCTTCTCCAGACTTGGAGACTCCTGGGGGCTGGAACTTCGGGGATGAGCAGGCAAAGGGACACTGGATCCAGGGAAGATCTGATACCGCTGGATTTTCTCCTCTGCTGTTCTCTTGTACAGTACATGAGGATGGTGGCCTGTGGGGGAGGTATAGTTGTGTTCCTGGGCTAGCAGTACTGGCAATGGAGATATGAGGAACTCATTTTCCTGTGTCCTGATTAAACCTGACTGAAAAAAAAAAGATAACTCTTTACCATGTGTCTTATACATTAAATGTATCATTTTCTCTATCTGCACTTATCACAGTCAACTTCAATCTAATACAAACAAATTCTTTTTGTTTACACATTCTGATATATAGAAACTCACATAAATCATTCATTCAGCAAATATTTAAGCATCTACCATGTTCTGTTTTGCGTTTTGTCTCTATGAGGACAGTTGAAATAATTATACACATACACACATACACACACACACACATTTTTTTTTTACTAAACCTGTGATTTCATTGACATAGGGAACTCTTGGTGGGTAAACTCCCTTTTCCAATCCAGATAATCAATTAATAGTCTTATTTATAGAGTTGCCTGGAGCACTGAGAGGTTAAGTTACTTGCCCACGGTTATAATGCAAATAGATATCAGAGGCAGACCTTGAGCCCAAGTCCTCTTGATCAGAGGGCTGCTCTCTTTTAGAAGGGCCTGAGTTCCAGCATGACCTAAGACACTTGCTTGCTGTGGGACCCCAGGCAAATCATATTTTAAAAAAAACCAAAATAAGCCCTCTCTCTGTGACTCAGTTTCCTCACTTGCAAATGGAGATAATAATAGTACCTACCTTCCAGGATTGTTTTAAGGATCAAATGAGATAATACTGGAAGAGTGCTTTGCAAACCTTAAAGTTCTCTATAAATGCTGGCTCTTATTATCAAGTGCCAACCAACTATGTTCCAGGTATTGTGCTAAGCCATAAGACTCTATGTTACCTCTGATAACAATACTGATAATGATAGTGATGAAAGCTTATGGTTATATGGTACTGTGTTTTATATGTACAAATGTTGTGACTGAGGAAAGCCTCCCCTTCTACTCACTATGCCTCCTCCCCAGTATAGCAAGAAAAACAGGTAACAGATGGACAGTTTGCATACTGAACAGATGGACTAGGGTATAGACTTTGAGAAGGAAGTTTATGTTGATCCACTGAAGTATCATGACATTAATAATTCATCTTTCTATAGCACTTTTCAGTCATTCACAAGCTACTTCACTCACTACAACTCTTCGGGACAAGAATAGTCCAAGCATTCTCACTCACATATTACAGAGAGGACAACTGAGAGGCTCAGAGAGGGGCAGTGATTTCCCTGAGGTCACATAGCTAGGAAGAGTCAAAGCCAAGTCTGAAACCCAAGTCTTTTGACTTCAGATCCAATGTTCTTTCCATCTCACACACCACCTCCTCCACCCTTGCCAGGAAATATGGACATGACAGTGCTGATCAACAACAAATATCTATCTGTTTGTTTGTTTATTACTGTTGATCAATAAACAAATATTTATTAAGTCTCTACTTTGCATCAGCCAATGTTTTCTAAGCCCTGGGGATATAGGCACAAAGAATGAAGTAATCCCAGCTTGTAATGATTAGAAAAGGCCAGACCTATGGTATGGAAGTTAGGGTGATTCTAGAGTGAAAACTGGATGCATCAATTTCATTTTAAAAAGCCCAACTGGGTAATCTCAGATTATGCCTGAGGCTGTGACGTCTTGACATAGAGAATTATACAATGTAGAATTTAAAGGGACTGGAAAGATCATAGAGTATAGCCCTCACATTTAGGTTCAGAAACTGAAGACCAGAAAGAAGAAGTCATTGGCTCCAGGTCACGTGATAAGTTGGCAGCAAAACTGGGATTCAAACCCAGATCTCCTTTACTTCAACCCCATGGTTCTTCCCATTAACCACTCTGCCTCTCTCTACCCATTCTCTATTCACCATTTGCATTCAAGCTGTACTGCAGGCAAGGTGTGCTGGTAAAGTAATAACTAGCAGAGTACTCTGACACACTTGTAAGGTTAATCTACATTATTAACACTTGCTTAAGTCTAGACAATAAAAAATAAAAATAAATCAAGCCCCAGTTGGTAACATTTGCTAATTGTAAGTGCCCGCACTGAAAATTTAACAACCTGCTCTAGCTGGCTCCAATACACTCCTGAATTCAGGAGAGGCAGCAACAAAGACAGGAAAGATCAGGAGTCTGGGGATTTGAGTCTGGACATTAATCATCTGTATGTCCACAAGCAAGTCCCTTCCTCCTCTCTGGGCTCCAGCTTCCTCTCCAGTGAAGTGAAGGGGGAGGAATATGTCTCTTTTATGAGACCTTTATAGCTAGAAGCCACATTGGAAACCTGTTCCACCTCTTTGTTTTTCTGATGAGGAAGCGGTTTTTGCCTTTCTTTCTATCCCCAGGGCTTAGCACAGTGCCTGGCATATTATCATAAATGCTTCTTGACCTAACTTGAGGAGCCTGAGGCCCACAGAGAGGAAGTGATTTGTCCAAGATAATAAGATTATTAAGGGGCAGCACATAGTTCAGATCCACTCGCTGTGTTCCAATCTAGTGCACCCTAAAGTCCCTTCTAGCTCAAATTATATGACATCTCAGAACATGTATTCATGAGGGTTTATTGAGTTTTGAAGTTCATCGAGAAAAACCTTATACACTCTATGCCAGCGGTTCTCAACCTGTGGGTCACAATCCCTTTGGGGGTCGAACGACCCTTTCACAGGGGTCACAGAGGTCACCTAAGACCATTGGAAAACATATATTTCCAATGGTCTAAGGAACGGAGACACCGCTCCTCTATCCATCTCCAGGAGCGTCCACCCACATGCAGAGACATCCACATAGAAGTATTAAAGAGTGGCGGCATTAGGAAGGTTGAGAACCACTGCTGTATGCTGATATTCCAGACCTGAAAAGTAACACATCAGTGAAATCACTCCCACATGTCTGAGTCCCTAGTTAAAAAAAGAGGGGTGATCACTAATTCTTTCCACATTGGATGGTATCACTTAAACCAGAGTTTCTCAGTTCTTCTCTGGGGTAAGGGCTGTACCTCTCTAAGTGGCTTCCACTCTTCAATCTACTGTCTCTTCCCTCCCTCTAACCATCTTCTCCACCCCTGCCACAGGCCCTTATAACTTTAATTCCATAATCATTTGCAAGGCTTGAAAGTTAAACGGAAGAGTAAAGCCCAGAAAGAGGTCCTACATAATCTTTTTCAGTGAAAGGTAAGCATGATTTTTAGATTGGGGAAGAAGATGAAGACTGGAGAGGGAAGAAAGGAGAAGAAAATTTAGATTAGGAGTGGGGAACCCACAGCCTCAAGGCCACATGTGGCATTCTAGGTCCTTGAGTGTGGCCTTTTGACTGAGTTCAAGTTTTATAGAAAAAAACCTTTAGGGGATTTGTTCCGTGAAGTTTGGAATTGGTCAAATGGCCACACTTGCGAACCTTGAGGGTCACATGTGGCCTTGAGGCTGCACATTCCCCACCCCTGGTGTAGAGTCTCTCTGATCCCTCTCTGGGTACCTAGTGTTGGTGAAAGGATTAAAAAATATATAGTTCCAAAGCTGAGGATCTAGAGCTTAAAGGGCCATATAGATCATCTTATCCAGTTGTCTCATTTTACAGAGGAAGAAACTGAGGCCAAAGTATTTGCTCAATGTCACATGGAGAGCAGGTAACTGAACTGAGATCTGTTCTAAAAGGAATGAGTTCAGCAGAGAACAATGTGAGGACCTCCCTGAATACAGAGTGCAAGAAGATGCCACTGGAACTCAGATCAACAATTTAGTGCTTATGAGATGCAGTACATCTCACAATGTAAAAGATCTGAAGGTCTTAACAGACTGCAAAGTCAATGTGAGTTAATGGTATGCCATAATGGCCAAAAAAAGTAAATATGATCTTTGGCTACATTCAAAGAGAAAAGATAGAGGCATTCAGAAGGAGTGTTTATTTTACTATCCTGTTTTGTTTAGACCACAGCTGGAGAAATTTGTCCATTTCTGGGCAACACATTTTAAGAAAGTCATTAACAAGATGGGAGGATGAAGAGACTAGAAACTGGAGATGCCTAACCTGGAAAAAGGAAAACTTAGGAGGAACATGATAACTACCTTCAAGGATTTGAAGGGCTAAATAGATAAAATATTTTATTAAGCTCTTACTCTGTGCCAAGTACTGTCCTAAGCACTAAGTATATAAATGCAAATACAAGACAGTGTCTGCCCTCCAGAAGCTTACATTATCACAGAGGAAAACAAAACACAAAGGGGACCTGGAAATTGGAGGGGGTGAACACCCACAGGAATAAGAAAGCTGATACAGAGGTGGGAGCAGACTGGAGAGTGAGTGTTATCTATAGGAATCTGAAGATCTTCCCTGCCCCTAGGCCCTTTGATAGGCTTAAGTGACTCTGAGAACCTTCCTCATTTGAAAATATACTCTGCCCCCTCCCTAATAGGCTGAATGTGGTCACATGCAGCTGGTGGCCAGAAGCTTGTTTTTCAGGAAGGCCCACACCTTATTGCTTTGTGATTGGGCAGTTGGTCAAGAGGGTTGTGACATTTTCTGATCCAGGAGAAGGCTATATGTACCCTGATGTGAGTTTTTGCTTTGGGGCTCACTTTGGAAAGAGTTGTGTGATTTGGCCAGAAGGCACTGTAATGGTAATTAATTTAGCAGGTACTTGGTCCTTAGTAACTAAGGACTAAGTATTTCTGTGAAAGAGGCGGAGGGTGTGAACTCTGTCTCCTGTTGCTGACATGGCAGGAGGGTTGGCTGAGAGGGAAGGCAGTGTGTGTACATAAGAAGAGTTCTAGAGACAGAGAATCAGAGTCAAGAATGTTCCTGGTGGCTCCTGGTGGAGGCTCCGAGCAGAATTGTCCCAGCATCTGGGAGCTGGGCTGTTAGACTGAGAAATGAGTTGGAGTTTTCTTGTAAGGGGGGGGAGGGAGAGAGAGAGACAGAGAAAGAGAGAGAGAGTGAGTTTCTCTTCCAGCATCTGGAAGGTGACTGAGAACTGAGTTGGAGTTTTCTTGAGACCAGAATCTGGTGAAGGCCAAAGTGGCTGCTTCGTGGAAGGCTGAGATTTCTACTGGGTCCTACGGCTAGCTGAACTGCTGGAGGACTGAAGAAGCATCACCAGAATAAGACTGTTTTTGTTTGTGGCTTGGTGGATCCTTGAGTTCCTGGAAACAGAAGTGGTGAAGGGTTTGAGATGTGCTAGACCCTGTGAACTTCAGTGTGTAGCAGGAACTGCCCAGAGGATTGGACAAGGACGTGGGAGCTGTCTGCCTCTGAATCCAGGTGACTATTTGGTGGATTCAACTAGGAACTGGGACCATGGAAGGGGATCCAGAGAATCTGAGAGACCACCCCCAGTCAAGATGAAGAAAAGACCTCTCCTTGGATATTGAATGAGTTTGCTGGACACTGAGGGGTAGAGGATTTGTGTGGTTTTCTAATGATTGTATTTAGTGATTAATGATACTTAGTAATTGTGAATCTAGATAAGTGACTGATTAAGTTAACCTATGATTGCCCCATGAGTGGAAGATTGATTATTGTATTGTGAATTGATTGAATGTTTACCTTGATTTGTAATGGAATAAATAGCGTTCACTATACTGTGTAATCTGAACCTTAAAAGCTGTTCACAGTAGCATTCTTTTGGGAATCTGCTTGTGCATGGCATTACAAGACTCTGGGCAGCCATTGAGCCCCCTGGCTTTGAAAACCCAGATGTTGGTGTTTCCCTCTCTGGTAACTAACTAGGTATGGATGTAATGGTCAGACAACTGGAAGCCCATCTGCTGATCTGTTTCTTCGTCTGCCTGTAACTTCTGTTTGTATTCTCTGAAGTTCAGGGTGTTGACTTCCCCCTGCCCCCAACTAAGTAAATGATATAGGTTTGATTGATTAAAGTAAGATTGTTAACCCATTTTGAGTTGCTTTGCTTTGGAAAAGTGGATCTAAGAACCTGTGCTAGCAGCCATCCTGGGGATGCTAGGGTGCTTGCTGCTGTAGTGAGTTGAGCCAGGAGTGATGTGAGTTCCAAGAAGTATAGATATGAGACAGGAACTCACCAACCAGTGAGGGTGCCTCAAGGTGGAGTCATTCATATTTGATGTAAGACTATTGTGAGAAAGGATTAGTTTAGTATTATTTCATCCCAGAGAGCAGAACTAGGAACAACCAGAAGTTATTCAGACAAATTATGTAGTAATAACATTTATAAAATACTTGCTATGTGCAAGGTGCTGTGTTAAGCACTTTATAATTATATCATTTGATACAGCAACCCTGGAATACAGGTACTATTATTAATCTCATCTTTATTATTATTATTATCCTCATCTTACAGCTAAGGAAACTGAGACAGACAGATGTTAAGTGACTGCCCAGGGTCACACAATTAGAAAGTGTCTGAGGCTAGATTTGAAATCAGATCTTACTGACTCTAGGCCTGGTGCTTTATCCATTGCCACCACCAAGCTCCTCTTTATATACATACATACATACATACATACATACATACATACATATAGATAGATAGATAGATAGATAGATAGATAGATAGATAGATATAATCTTTAACAGTTAGGTAGGAAAAAATGGAAGAAAAAACTTCTTAACAATAGGAACTGTCCAAAAGTATAACAGAATGCTTTGAGGAAAAAGTAAGATCCCTTAAAGACTTAAGGTCTTCAGAGATGTTCCAAAGGTCATTACTGCTCAAGGATGGATTAGTTTGGGTGCACTCTGAGGTCACCTCCAATTCTACATGATTGTATGATTTTGAAGGGTGAGGGGGCCAAGAGTACACAGGGCCCCCACAGGAAAAATCTCTTTGGCTTCAATTCAATTCAGAGCATTAATTCAATTCAGTTCAATCCAACAAACATTTACTAAGCCTGGATAGTATTCCAGGAGTGACTCTTTGAAATTGGGGGTACAAAGATGAAAATGAAAGATTCCCTGCCCTCAAGGGACTTACATTCTACACAATCTTGTCTAGAACCAGTCAAATATAGTTTTTAGCCTTAATCATAGACAAACCCTTCCTGGGCTTTATAATTATTGTTTGCCTGACCTGAAATACCCACTAGTCCTGTCTACCTCTCTAGACCTCAACTACCACCTGTCTGACCTACAGTCCTTACCTGGGACCAGCCTTCCTTCCTGGCCCCATTGGGCCAGACTTGTCCTGCAGCTACATCAGGCCTCAGGATGCCACAAAACTCTAACAGGCTTACAAAAGACTTATCCATACTTCAAGCAGCCATGATTTCATCAATCAATTGACAAGCAATTAAATCCCTAAAATATGATGAGTGCTGCACTACGTGTTAAGGACACAAAAACAAAAGCAACGCGACTACTCTTTCTACTGCCAAAAATTCCAGACCTTCCATTTTCCCCCAGAAAACAGTTCTATTACAATGGCTGCACCTCTGGCAATGAGACTCCCTGCTCTCAGCTAGGCTAGTCCAGGCGGAAGACACACAGTCTGTTGCTAGGCCCACACTCTAGACCTTTTCGGCTTGGTAGGACCTGCCAAAGTCCGTGCTTCATTAACCAAGCCTTAGTACACCCAGAGTCACCTCCATATACTAAGGAGACATCAAGGAAGAATTTAAGTGGAGGGGACATAACTCTTAACAGAAGTCAATACTTCTATAGAATGTGGACTTCCATGGCATTCCGAATACACTCAGAGTCAAAGCTTGTATTGTTCCTTGCAGAGGACACGCCAGTTCCTGACTCAATGCATTTTCTCTGGCTGTCCGCCATTCCTGGAATTCTCTGCTCACCTCCGCCATACGGCTTCCTTGGTTTCCTTCAAGACTCAGCCTAAATCTCACCTTCTACAAGAGGCCTTTCCCAGTTTGTATGGTCATCCTGGGCAGAGGTGTTGGCTCAGGAAGAGGACATTAATGGAGAGTGTTAATGTGGATGTTTCTACGTACCTAAAATAAGCAGAATGTGAGGGACTAGAACAGTCATAAATCTGAGAGCTTTATAATGAAAACAGTACCTGGGCCATGGGGATTCCAGAAAGATAAAAACCAAGACTGGAAGTTAACAGATAACTGATCAATCCTAAGATACCAAGGCTGCTTATTCAATCCAACAAGCATTAATTAAGCATTTACTACTTTCTACAGGAAAAGTGACACAGTGGATAGAGTGTTGAGCCTAGAGTCAGGAAGATTCATCTTCATGAGTTCAAATCTGGTCTCAGACACTAACTAGCTGTGTGACCCTGGGCAAGTCACTTAAACCTGTTTGACTCAATTTCCTCATCTATAAAATGAGCTGAAGAAGGAAATGGCAAACTATTCCAGTATCTTTGCTAAGAAAATTCCAAATAGGGGTCATGAAGAGTGAGATACAACTGAAAATTACTAAACAATAATTCACCAGGCACCATAGAGAGAAACAAAACATTGTTCTTCCTCAAGAAGTTTATAGTTTACTGGAAAGATACAAAAGGTATATAGGTAAGTAAATAAAAAATATGAACAAAGCAAAAATAAAGTAATGGGGGTCAGGAGAAACCACCAACAAATGGTTAAAAATGACTCAGGAAAAGACTGTCACATGCAACATACAACAGGAAATATGCCTCCTCTTTTTCTCCCGCTGTGGCCGCCCTTCATCCACTGCACCAGATCTAGCACCAAGGAGACTGAGAACTGAACAGAATGAGGAAACTCTTTCCACCTTAACACCTACATAGCTTCAGAGAGTGAGGGTTGGAAGGAGCGTTAGAAATTCCCCACCCCTTTATTTTACAGAGGTGGGAAATGAGGCCCACACAGGTAGGACATAGCAGAGTCTCCAAATAGATTCTTCCCTAAGATGCCTCATCACAATGTGAAGAGTTGGGGAGTACTACAGAGTCAGGCAAAAAGAAAGTAAGCACTAGGGTCAGTTGTCCCAGGCCACACATGCTAGGCCTCCCTTCACCACTCTCCTCGATGTAAGAAGCAGGCAATGTGAGGTAATTCATTGCATTGTACCCCACAAGGGGACATCAGGGTGTCACAGAATAGGAAAGGGGCTGGTGTATAAGTGGTTTAGCAGATACAGAAACCAGTGATTATTTTTGAGGTGTTTAGTGGGTGCAGTGTGTTACTTTGTGTGAGAAAAGTATTAGATGAGGGTTAATAAGGGCATGGGACATTGGAGAAAGACCAGAAGAAGTTGGGAGATCTAAAGGCAGTATGATCTGTATTTGATCCTGGATCTTCAGCCCTTGTGTCATTACTGTGGTGGTGGTCAGATAGAGGTGGGTGCTCACTGTTGGTGTGTGAAGGTACAAGGTCATACCTTTGCTGACAATTGAGCACATATACCCTACGTGCTGGAAGAGCAAGCAAGCACTCATAAAAGCTGTGAAATCAGATTTTGTTCAACCCTGTGGATCTAAATGAAGTCATTTGAGCCTTTTTAAGATGTGCATTGCTACAGCTGTGAACTCAGGAGCATCTAGCATTCTTACCTCAAGCAAATTAATGCATATACCCCCTAAGACCAGGAGTCACAGACTTGGGGCAGAATCAAGAGGTGCCAGTTTGGTCAAGAAGACAACCCTCACCTAAGTTCCAATCTGTCACTATTTCTTTCCATAATGTTCTCTTTGCGGGAGAATGTATATCTCCAAATGCTTTCATCATTAAAAGAGAAAGAGTAGATCAATGAGTCAGCATGCAACTAAAAAAACAACTAGAAAAGCAACAAACCAAAAAGCCCAAGTAAATATTAAATTAGAAATTCTGAAAATCAAAGAAGAAACTAAAAAAATTTTTTAAAATGAAATTGGTAAAACTAGAAGCTATTTTAAAAAAACTAACAAAAAGTGATTTAATGTGATTTTTTAAAAGAGAAAGAAACATAAATTGCTAGTATGAAAAGTGAAAAGGAGCATTAATAACAATTGAAGATGAAACAAAGGAAATTATCAGAAATTATTTTGTCCAATTATATGTCAATAAAATTGATAATTTAGATGAAATGAACAAATATTTATAAAAGCAAAAGATACTTAGGTTAACAGAATAGGGGATAGACAATTTAAATAAATAAATTTCATAAAATGAAATTGAACAAGCCATAAATGAGTTCCAAAGGGAAAAAAAGAATCTATAGTGCTACATAGGTTTACAAATGAATTCTACCAAATATCCAAGCAATTAATTCCAGTATCACATAAATTACTTACAAAAATAGGAATGATAAGAATCCTACCAAACCAATACTATGACACAAATATGGTCTTAATATCTAAACCAGGAAGAGACATCACAAAGAAAACTACAGACCAATATCCCTATTGAATATCAATATTAAAACAGTAAATAAAACATTAGCATAACTTCCTCTTTTCCTACTTGTTTCTTTCTGCCATAACCTGAAAATGGGCTCTGAGACAAAATTGAGTTAAATTAAACTCTTAAATTAGCTACTGAAAATTTCAATAGAATGTAAGTTCCATGAGGACAAAAATTATCTTGTTTTGTCTTTACAACCCTAGTGCCTAGAACAGTTCATGGCACATAGAAGCTGTTAAAGAAATGCTTCCTGAATTAATGAATGAATAAGAAATTAATTAGTTATTTCTCCTTCCATTCAGGTGACCCAAGGGTCTCCTCTCTCCCTCTTTTCTCTAGGCCCTTCAGAATTTTATGATTTCTAAGGAAAGTACAGGATGCCATTTGAGATAAAGGTGAGAGTCTCGATCCGCTAAAGGTTAATGTGTGCCTACTCAATTGCTAACCACAAGTAACAAATTGGGGGATGCCAGAATTTAATGAAAACCAGCCTTTCAATAAACTTCAGCTGGGAGCATATAAACAGCCTTCCTCCCTGGATTACTACAGTCTGTAGGGATGGGCCCAGCTATTAACAGTCCTTTGCACATGTTGGCATGCACGGGATGAAGGGACCCAAAGTGCCCCAGAGAATCACAGGCCATAAAATATCAGAGCTGGAAGGCTTCTTCAAACACAGAAAATAGAATGTAAGAGCTGGAAGAGATATTAAAATATAGGCATGAAATGCCAGGCCTGGAAGGGGCCTTAGAGATCATCTAATGATCTAACCAGTTCATTTTAAAAATGAGGAATCTGAGGACTAGAGGAAGGGAAGTGACTTGCCCAAATTCACACAGTCAATCAGCAGCAGACTTAGGTAGGAGTTCTGGTCCTATATTCCTTTCACTTCACCACAAATATTTGGAATACTAACAATGAACCACTTAATAGTTGAATTGATCAATAATTATAGGAATAATATTAATAAGTCACATTACTTTGGTATTTTAATTCTTATAAAATTCAATTCAATGAATGCTAATTAAGCTGCTACTGATTGTGCAGCACACAGTGCTAGGGCTAAAGAAGATTCAGTTTAGATAAAACAAGGTTCCTGTACTCATAGAGCTCAAGGTCTTCTAGGGGGATAAGAGAAAATCCATAATACACATTACATGATTTAGGAGGCATAAAAAAAGTGACACCTATGTGACATCTGAAGGAAAGATTTCTTCAGGGAGATGATATTTGAGTTCAGCTTTATAAGATGAGGGACACAGAGTTGTTGAGTTTGGCTGTAGTGGCGGTGAATAATAGGAGACAAAGCTAGAAAAGCAAGTCAGTATCAGCCTGTGGAAGCCTCTGAATGCCAGGCAAAGAGGTAATAATAATAATAATAATAATAATAATAACAGAAGAAGAAGCATGGTATTGGGATGGTGGTATTGGAATAGAGCAGAGGGGACAGATGACAGAAGTATTGAGAACATATAAGAGTTGGCAAAACCCTTGACTAGACATGCAAGATGAGAGAGAAGGAAGAGGCAAAGATAAACCCAAGGTTTAATATGGGAGGATTGGGGCAATGGTGTCATCACAAAAGAAAGGGGAGAATAAAGTGCAATTCTGTCAGAATTCATTCTAATTCCCAACATTTATCTCTAAATAGCTTCCATTTTTTCCCCTTCTGGTCTTATCAAACAGGTGCTCTGTCTACTTAACCCTGATCTTAGAACCACCATTGCCAAGTCTTGGACCCTGTCCCATTTCTTCCTTTCTTTCTCCTCAAACTCATGCTCTACTCCTTCTTCATTATACATGAACCTCTGACTCTGACTTTCTCCTTCTCCACATGCCTCTTCCTTTCCAACTTTCCTCTCTTACCCATCCTCTCCACCTACTCCCAGGCCCCATGATTAGCCATACCACTGGAAAGGCAACAGAAAGATGCATGATAGGCATCAGCAAGATGTCGTATGTTACCAAAGACATGTATATGGATAGGTCATGTAGCAAGAGTGAAAGATAAGAAATGGACAGTCTGAATACACCATTGGCACTCTACAGATATGAAAGGAGCAATCCAAATACCTACTGGATTTAGAACTTAAAGGGACTTCGGAGAGCATCTGGACCAGCCTCCTTACTCTACAAATGACCCAGTGCCATACAGGAGATAAGCTGTGGAGCCAGGTACTAAAGTCAGAGTCTGTCTCCAAATTCTCTTCCTCCTATACCAGAGTACTTTACTTGATACTTCTTCAATGACACCTTTTCTGGTCATCACAACTAAAAATTATCTCTAGAGATGGCTAATGGACAAAGTGGATCAAATGCTGGGCTGAGAGTCAGGGAGAGCTGAGTTCAAATTTAACCTCAGACATTTGCTGACTGGGTGACTGTGGGCAAGTCACTTAACCTCTGTTTGCCTTAGATTCCTCACCTGCAATATGAGGGTAATAATGACACTTACCTCCTGGGGTTGCTGTAAGGATCAAATGCATTTTGCACAATGCCTGGCATATAGTAGATAGATGCTGTATAAATGCTTATTCCCTTCTCTGGGTTTCTTAGGGCACTTTCTGGATCTCTCCTTTTCTCCTATCAGCTCCTTCTCTGTATCATACTAAACTGTGAAGTTTGTATAAAATCTATCCCACCCCCGCTCCCTCAATATATTGCAAGATCCTTGAGGCCAAGACCTGCTGTTTTCCCTCTTTGCATTCCTAGCATCTTGCAGGTGGCCTAAAGCTCACTGGAAACATGCGCGATGGTTGGAAGCAGGTGAGCCACTGTGTGTTACCACCTAATAGACTATATACAAGAAGTGACCTAAAAGAACTCACTGAGGGACATGTGTGACTGGGAAAGAAGGCAGACCTTTCACATGATTCATGAGAGACGCAGACAGTCTGAGGGATGTGCTGGTATTCATGAATTGCCCAGAGAACCCAAAGGAGGCCTTCATGTTGGTCAGATTCTCTACAGAACAGGGGTTCTTCACCTTTGTGTGTGTCATGGACTACTCTGGCAGTCTGGTAATGCCTGTGGACCCCTTCTCTGAAAAATGTTTATAAGTTCATCAAAGGATTACAAAGGAAACCAACTATGTTGAAATATCAAAAAAAATGTTTTTAAGTTCACAGACCTCAAGTTAAGAACCCTCGCTATGGAGGATATATGAAAAGACATAGACAAGAACTAGACTGGCTAGGAAGATATGGAAGGTGTACAATATACATCTGTGGAGAGAGTGCCCACACAGATGAGATAATGAATTTATTAAAGCACTATCCCCAGTTAATAAGTGTCTGAGGCTGGATCTGAACCCAGATCTTCCTGACTCCAAGCCCACCTAGCTAAAGAACATACACTATTCCAAGAACAGCCATTTCACTCTGGAGAGTTCCAATGGTGAGAAAATTTCTCCTTACATTAAACTTCAGTCTACATCTCTACAACTTCTTACATTGTTGAGTTTCTAGTTCTACCTTATAGGAACAAGTAGTCTAAGATTAACATCTCTTTCATACGATAGCCCTTCAAATATCTGAAGAAATCCTCTCTAACACCATCTCAAGTCCTTCTTTTACTAGGCTAAATATCCCCACCCATTTCCTTCAACTGCTCCTCAGATGGCATAATCTCCAGACTGTCTGCCATCTTGGCTACTCTCTCCTACACACACTCCAGCAAGCAATGCTCACTATATGGTCTGACCAGGGTCAAGTATAGACCTTGAACTCAGTAAGTACGTATTAAACATTGATCGAATTTAGTTGAATTCATAGAGTAAATGTGACAAATTAAACTGAGAAGTATCACAGCAGCCAGAGAAATATTCAAATTTAATAGAAGAGTATTAACTCCTGGTGATATCTATTCAGTCCATTGCATTCTGTTGAGTGAATTGGGTAGATACCCTATGGAAGTGTTATGGAAAGTTCAAAGCCAGTAATTACACAGAATGAAAAGGTGTCGGTGGGTTGTACTTTGTGTCAGTGAAAGGACACAAAGGAGATCACAGATCTAACAAAATCCTGATATCAGTCACCCCAGAAAGATTCATCTCTGTAGTCTCTTCATTGAAGTGGACACTTGTTAAATAGTTACTGATAAGACTGAAAATTATGGGACCACTACCTTCTAACTATAATTATGCCACTGACATTTTGAGAATTTTGCACTATTCTCATCATCAAAAAGATACAAGTTATGAAAAAACTGGTAACAAAATTGATGCCTATCCATGGGAGAAAGGATAAAACAAATGGTGGTACATGACTGTAATGGAATATTAAATGTGGGCTATGAGGACTATGCATTTAATGAATACAGATCTGCAGGGGAAGATGTCATTGAACTAATGCCAAGTGAAGTAACTAGAAACAGGAAAATATATAATATGTAAATACATGCGTGTGTATATGTATGTGTGTGTACATATATGTATATTTATACATGTGTCATTTTAATAATATGTGGTCAATGGAGTGAAACAAGGATGTGTGCTTGCTCCCACACTTTTTAGCTTGGTGTTTTCAGCCATGTTGTCAAATGCTTTCAATGAGGATAAACACAGCATCAAGGTCAGCCATCTCATTGATGGCAAATTCTTCAACTTGAAAAGATTACAAGCCAAGATCAAAGTAGAAGGAGTGTTGGTGCACGATTTTCTGTTTGCAGATGATTGTACACTCAGTGCAGCCTCTGAAGCTGAGAGACAACAAAGTATGGACCAGTTCTCTGCTGCTTGTGCCAATTTTGGCCTAACAATATCAAGAAAACACAGGTGCTCCATCAGCCACTACCACACCATCCATATGTGGAATCATCAGTTACAGCAAATGGAGAAATTTTGAATGCTATGGATAAGTTAACTTACCTTGGTAGTTTACTTTCCAGGGATGTACACATTGCCAGAGCTAGTTCGATGTTTGAGAGGTTCCAAAGGAAAGTATGGGAGAGAAGAGGTATTAGACTGACTACCATTCTGAAGGTCTACAGAGCCATGGTGTTGATCTCATTGTTGTATGCCTGTGAAACCTGGACAGTATACCAGTGCCATGCCAGGAAATTGAATCCCTTCCATTTGAATTGTCTTAGGAAGATTCTAAAGATCACCTGGCAAGATAAGGTACTGGACACTGAGGTCCTTACTTGAACTAAACTGCCAAGCATTCAAACTCTACCCCAGAGACTGCAACTCTAATGGGCTGACCATGTTGTTCAAACATGAAATGTACTGGAGAACTCACACAGGGCAAGCGTTCACGTGGTAGTCAGAAGAAGTGATACCAGGACACTCAAGGTCTCTCTTAAGAACTTTGGAACTGATTGTGTGACTTGGGAGATACTGGCACAGGACTGCCCAGCATGGCGTACACATATCAGAGAAGGTGCTGTGCTCTGTGAGCAAAGCATAATTGAAACAGCTCAAAGGAAACACGGGATGCACAAATTTGGTGAATCCACCACCAATTGTTCACATAGACTATTTGTGCTCAACCTGTGGTAGAGCATTCCAAGCTTGTATTGGTCTGATCAGCCACAGTCAGACATATTGAAATCTGATTCTAGCATAGTGATGTCATTTTGGTCCTCTTCAAGAACAAAGGACAATAACCACGTGTGTATGTGTATGTATGCATGTACGCATGTATAATATCAGACTTTTTCCAAGATGTTAGTCTGGCTGTACTAATTTTTTTACCCTCTTTTTTGTTCTGTTTTATAGTTCTCTGAGAGTAGACAGGACATGTTTGGAAGTGCAGGTGGTGTAGAAAAAAATACATTAATAAAACTTTATTTTCAAAGAGGCATGTGGCTTTGGGGTGTTTTTGAAGTGATGCTAGATTCTGTTGGGCTACTTCCTCTCTCCTGCCCAGATCCTGAGCCTGTTAGCACGCATTTTGTTAGAGAGCCACCTGGAATTAAGAGCAGAGCCACATAACCAGCTGTTACAGATGTGATGAGGTAAGCCACCACAAGATTCCTCTCTTTCTGTAATCTCACTAAAGGATAGAAAGGTTGACTGCATTTCATTAAAAAAAAATGTGTGTGTGTGTGGCCAAGCCAGACATGAACAGCAGGTCTCTAGCACCCTCCCCATTATAAGGTCATCTAATCTAATCAACCACCCAGGATAAAATCATAGGATCTTAGAGTTGGAAGAGGCCACAGAGATCATAGGATCTAGCTCTGGAAAGGACTTTTAAGACAGAGATCATCCATTCTGTCCTCATCATTTTCTAGATGAAGAAACTAAGGGCCAGAGATATGAAATGATTTGACCCAACTCACACAAATAATGAGTTGGCAAAGCCAAGATTTGAAACCATATCCTCTCACTCCCCATTCAGTGCTCCTCCCATGACAACATATTGCCGTTCAGTTCAATTGCTACTGGAAAGTTTGTATTAACTCCAATTCAATTCAACAAGCCTTATTAAGCATCCACTTCACGCAAGTCAACAAGTATTTCCTGTGAATCAGTTCCATGAGAGACACAGGGCAAGGGTCTCTTCTAAATGAAAAGGAGCATGTGCATGTGACACCGTAAAGCATTGTCTAGATAGACCCTAAAATGAGAGAAAGTTATTTGTGTGGAAGGAAGAAAGGCTTAGAAGGGACAGATGGGAGCCTACTAGCTCTCATTTCTCTATGGCTTTGAGGTTCACAAAGTGCTTTCTTCTCAATAGCTCTATGAGGCAAACTATACAAGGGTGATTTTCCTCATTTGACTGATGAAGAAACTAAGGCTGGACAGGTGAAGTTTCTTACCCATTGACTGCCACACAGCCAGTAAGTGCCAAAGGAGAGATCTGATCCAAGGTCTTAAAGCCAAAACCAATGATTTTTCTACTATATTGCAGTACAGAATCCCCACTATACCATTCCTAGCTTAGATGACTCTATCATTGGAGAAGCCATTACCTCCTGAGGCAACTAATTCTATTTTTGTATTTAGTCATTTTTTAGTCATGTCCAACTCCTTGTGACCCCATTTGGGGTTTTCTTTGCAAAGATAGTTTGCCATTTCCTTCTCCAGTTCATTCTACAGATGAGGAAACTGAGGTAAATAGGGTGAAGTGACTTGCCCAGGGTCACATAGCTAGTGTCTGAGGCTAGATATGAACTCAGATCTTCCTGACTTGAGGACCAGCACTCTCCATTGCACCACCTAGCTGCCCTAAATCCTATTTTTAAACAGGTCCAATTGTTAGAAAACTTTTCTGTGTATTGGGCAGAAATGACCCTCCCTGCAATTTTCACCCATTTACTCCTATATTGATCTTTTGGGCTCAAGGAGAACAGTGGGTTAATAGAACTTTATGTACCATGACCTTCATTCTTTCTCCCATCATGATTATCTTCTGGCTTTGTCAATAACTTTCCTACAATGTGGCACCCAGAACAGGACTCCAGATGTTGTCGATCGCAGTAGTGGATTGTCAACCCATTACTCATTCTGGACAATCTAAAGTCCACCACCCTGGAGGCAATTTCTTAGAAGACAAAAAGATATTTAGATTTGTACTCTGTCACCTCTTCCAGTTTCCTCCACTAAAGCTCTTTGCCATACTAATGAGGCCTTGCCTCCACATCTGACTTAAACATTCAGAGGCTGGAACCTGTGGGAGCAAAACTTGATTTATTTACTTTAACACAACCAACACAGCTATTTCTGAAAAGGATATTCTAGGAAATATGCCTGTCTAAAAAAAGAGGATAGCATAATAACATAGATAGATGGATAGATAGATAGATAGATAGACAGATAAATAGGTAGACAGACAGATAAATAGATAGACAGACAGTAGCTTAAGGATTGCTAAGTCCTTTCTTCAAAACAACTCTGTGAAATATTATCCCAGTTTTAGAGATGAGTAAACTGAAGGTCAGAGAGGTAGGCCATGTGCCCGAGGTCACACAGGTAGTACACCAAGAATACTCAGATAATATCCCCCATAATTATCTAGATGGCCTTAATGGCCTACATCATCTCAGTTTTCCAATCTGCTTTTCTTCCACAGAGAGAAACATGGCTCGGGTTTTGTTCACACGCTGACCCTGAAGGAGCTGTGGTGCCTCCTGCCTTAGGTATCCATTCCCTCTGTGTTCATATACAATTGGACAAAAAGCTCACAACTTTAAGGATGATAACAGAATCTAGCATTGCTACAGCACTTTAAGGTTTGTAAAGTGCTTTACACACATTGTCTTATTTGAGACTCACAAGAACCCAATGAAGTAGCTGCATTTAATAGCCCCATTTTACAACTTAGTAAACTGAGGCAGGCAGCAATGAAGAGACTTGTCCAGTATTACCCAGATACTAAGTGTCTGAGGCAAGGTTTGACCATGGGCACTACAGATTCCAAGTTCAATACTCTCACCCCAGGGTCTGAGGATTAAGTGGAGCCAGCAGGGATCTGAAAGGAAACCAATTGAATCTGGAGCCAGGTACCCAAGTCTGAATGCTAGCTCTGCCCTTTACAAGCCAGGCAACTGATGGCTTAGCTCTGACAATTACTTTCTGTGTGATCTTGGATAATTCACCTGCCTCCTTGACTTTGACATTTCCTTATCTATAAAATAGGCATAAAAATACAGGTACTGACTACTGAAAAGGATCTATATGTGAAGAAACTCTGTTGTCAACCTTTAAAGGCACAGAGAAATGGGAGTTGGCATTATGACTGATTGTCCAGACCGTCACCCCCAAGCTAGCCAGGGGAAAAGGAGGTGGGTTACTTGTATTCAATTGAATAATAACTTCCTGCCTGACTCAAATGGAGGAAAATTAAGTACAAAAAGACTTTCAGACAAATACGTATTCCCTTAATTTGCTAATGTGGAATTCAGGGGTTGAGGGAACACTCGATCTTTATTTCCAAGTCCCTTTTGCGTCTTTCTGAGCTTTGGCTACAGGAACAGCCTTGCTAGTTCCCCTAGAACCCAAGAGAGGCTAGAACATAAGAGAGAGCAGGGCAGGGACTTTCTCACCAGATTTTGGGCTTTTGCCATTTAGTGTTAATGATTATATCTGAGTCTGCCACAGACCACAGGTCAAGCCCAAATTGCTTAAAAAGTTGTCAAAATAGAAGGTGGCCCAGGCCACCCTTGTTCTATGAGAAACTGTATTGCAAAATCCTAAATTAGGCCAAGATTTCCTGACTGCCAATAAGAGTCAGTCAGAGCAATAAGGGATCTTAGCACATAGAACAAAGAATACAAGACCTAGAGAAAACAATATATAATATCAAAGCTAGAAGCGATTTTAGCACCTAGAACATAGAACGTTAGACTGGAAGGGACCTTAGAACACAGATTATAGAAAAAAAAACACTCTACCGGAGGAAGAAGTCTTTTTAGAGCTCATCCAATCTAGCCCCTTCACTTTAGAGGGGGTAAATTTATAGCCTAGAGACTTGTAGTTATTAGTCCCAAGGTCGCATAGGATCCTAGGATTTTAAAAGTATCATTCTGTCAGTGGTTCTCAATCTGTAGGTTGCGACCCCTTTGGGGGTCAAATGACCCTTTCACAGGGGTTGCCCAAGACCATCAGAAAACACATATTTCCAATGGTCTTAGGAACCAAGACACTGCTCTCCATCTCCAGGCGGGTCTGCCCACATGCAGATATGCCCACATACGAGTATTAAAAGGTCGCGGCATTAGGAAGGTCGAGAACCACTGCTCTATATGAAAATACAACCTTGTCAAAAAATTAAGGGGTAGTTTCTCTTGTTATAGACAGATTCTCCACTCAATTTATTCCTTTAAATGGCAGTTTACTTGTACAGTTAAGTGTTGTTTATTCATAAATGAAAAGCTATTGGACAGAGAGTGAATGAGAACGGAGGCAGGAAGCAAGTAAAGAAGTCTATGGTTGTGGTGTGCTCATTCAACCAATTGTTAAATTTTCAATGTGAGCATTTACACCTAACAAATCAGAAAATGCTACAAATCAGGGTTCAATTTGTTTCATTAATTGTCTATTATTCATTTTAATAATACACTTTTAAAAGTGATGGAAAAAAATGTTAACCATGCAGACTAAGCTTAAAAGTATGTTGGGAATTTTCAGAAAGCTGGTCGTTAAACATTTACCAGTATATCTTTGGTGGTTGGGTTCCAATCTGAAATTATGATCATATATTTGCATGTATATATGCATATGTACATATAATCATATATATGATATATTATTATAGTATTATAAAATTATATACATGTGTAAGTGTATATATGAAATATATAGTACATATATAATTTCTATATAAAACAAATACAAGATAATTTGGAGGGAGGTACTATCAGTGGCAGACACCAGCATATTTAATGCCTTTGTTAGCCTTACAGAGGAGCTAAAATCCCTTTGTTAGAGAGCAAAATGAGTATCATAAACTGACGGGTAAGCCCTGGGTGTAGGCATGAACCATAGAGATTACTACTGGGAGGTCCCTAAGATTGTATCTAGCAGAGTCTGACACATAGGTTACAGCAAAATGGTGGCAAAGTCACTTGACTTTGAGGCAGAGGACCAGAGTTTGAACCTCTACTCACGTAACTTTGGGCAATTAATTTTGCTCTCAGTGGGCCTCGGTTTATGAAGAAATTGTACTAGGTGATCTCAAAGGCCCCTTCTAGCTCTAAGTCCCATGATACTGGAATTTATGGAAAGACAAAGATGCAGATCACACCATAAGAGAAGATGTGTGTGGTAGGATTTTGCTCCATACCAGAAAGGGTGTGTCCAAGTCCATGATCTCATAGAGCCATCAGGATTTAACTACCATTCCCCTTAACTCCACCTCCCCCATATCCTACCTAGAGACAGAAAATTCTGGTCTGGCAACATTCCAGTCAAGCCAATACTATCGTTTCTATATGACATGTGGGGAAGCCGAATGGTTAAGTGAAGGGGTGAATTTGTCATGAAAGAAAATTTTAAATATCAGCAAAAAAAAATTGCATGGCTTCCAACTGCTCAGATTAAAACCAGATTACAGACTTTCTCCCCCTTAACCCCCCTCCCAAAATGATCAGACTTCAGCAGAAAATCATTTGACAATAACTATTTCCAGACAGGCCCATGGGTTATATGCCAGATTCACATGATCAGGGTAATTTTTGTAGGAAGTTGTTATCAGAGCCAGACAGTCAAAATCATTCTACATTATAACCACAGGAAATGTTCAAAGGTAAAATCATAATGTAAAAACAGGTGTATGGGGGTGGTGAGTTCCCTATCACTAGTAGTCTGAGTAGAGACTGGATGAACATTTGTTTGGGTTGTTTCAAAGTGGGGTCATGATTTATGCAGTGGCCCATCTATTTGGCCTCTGAGATTCGGTGGTTCTATTATTTCAATTGTCAGACAAAAGACTGAGAAGGAAAAAAAAAATGGAAACTTCAGCATGTCAGTGGAAATCAAACTTATGGGAAAGATGGTGAGAAAATGGAAATGGCTTATTGAGAAAAAAATCAGGTTTATAAAGATCTAGAGAATTTTAAGAGCAACGTTACCCTGGGAGAGCCTCGCATTAAAAGATATCCCAGATTCAAGCCAATTTCTACACAAGTACATAGTACCATTTAACCATATTCTCTAAGGCTCAATTTCCTCATCTATAAAATAAGAATAATAACTTCCTGTGTGGTTGTGAGGAAAGAAGTTTGTAAGCTGCAAAGGCCAACTATAAATGTGAGCTGCTACTAGAATTATTATCGTTATTACTGCCACCTATGGTATTAATTTTACTTTCACTCTATGATGGTGCCTGGCACACAGTAATCTTTTAAATGTTTTGTCTATCTAATTCACCCTGAACCCCTCACCACAATTAGGCAATCCATTCCCAAAACAGAAATGAGGAAACATGAAGCTCAGAGGCCCATGATTCAGATACAGTGTATGAGTCACTCTAATCTTGTAGACTTTTTATCTAGCACTGCTCATTCTTCTTGTTGTCGTTGAGTTGTTTCAGTCATGTCCGACTCTATATGATCTCATTTGGGGTTTTCTTGGCTAAGATACTGGAGTCATTCACCAGTTCCTTCTCCAGCTCATTTTACATTTGAGAAACTGAGGCAAACAGGGTTAAATGACTTGCCCTGGGTCACACAGCTGGTAAGTGTTGGAGTCTTCTTGATTTCAGGTCCAGCACTCTACCCACTGTGCCACCTAGCCACCTCAGCATACATTCATTTCCCCCTATATACAGCTGAAATCGCCTCTTATGAACCCATTACCCAAAGCACTGACCTCTCCCTCTCTAATCCCAACGCAACATACAATTAGAAAATACTCTACCCATAATCAGTAGCTCTTCTTCCACGTGTCCTCAACGACTGCTCCCTAGTCACTGAATCATTATGAATCAATCCCAAGCCAACTGAATCAACATCAACCAGAGGCAATGTCCAGATATTTAAAAATATCTGTGGATCTAATGATGTGCCACCTCATCCATGTCTTCCCACACCCTGTCATTCTTATCCATACCTTCCCATTAAAGCATCTACCTAACAGGTTGAAGGCTTGATCCCAGGTCATGGATACCTTCAGTACTACATTCCAAGTGGCCTTTGTTCTTGCTGCGTGACTAGATGTCCTCTCTTCCTGATCATACGTTTCCTAGTTGAAAAAGAAGATATAACAAGAAAGAAAGAAACAGACAAAGAAACAGAGAGACACAGAGAGATAGAGACAGAGACAGGGAGACAGTAAGAAGCAGAGAGAGACAGAGAAAGAGAGATCTAATTCAACAGACCATCCATCCAGCTACAAGTCATAAGTAACAGACATTTTTTCATCCGTTTGGTTTTTCCTGTATTGATAGTTAAGCTAATGTGTTTTGAGTGATCATGGATCTAATTAATGAGATTTTATCTAGTATTGTAGAGCATAATGTCATTGGCAAACAGAAGCATCTGATGTTTATCATTCTAACGCTTTCCCAAACTTTTGCTTTGCTCTTCCAAATTGCTCTTCTCACAGAGGAGGTCCTGTCCCACAGGGGTCTTCCTCCTCCTCACTGGGGAGTACTGCCTATATCATTAGATTAATTGTCCCAAGATTGTACATTACAAGTACGGGCATGAGCAAATCTAGTACGGATATCCCCTGGAAACTAAAGGCTTTTGTCTGACTCCAAGTAACTGATTCTTCCCTTTCTTCCAAATCTCCATCATCCTAAGCCCAGAATCTTGGGCAAAACTGGTAGCCTCAATGACAAAGGGTTTCACATGGAAAGTACAGTCTCTGGCTAGCATGGCTGCCAACAGCATGACACCTGATTGTTCCTGGTGGCTGCCAATAATAAGGGCTAATCCTTACTTATCTGTTCCTGGATCCTTCCATCCCCCGTTCCTAGGACTGTAGACTCTAATCAGTGAACTTCCATCTTATCCTGCCCAGGACCAAGTCACCAAGTACTTCGTAGATATCTCCAAACTTTGTCTCCCTCAACACTCCTCCCATTCCCATTCTAACTCTAGCTCCCCTTTATTTTGTTTATTTCCTCTGTTAGAACATAAACTCCTTGAGGACAGGGACTATCTTGTTTGCCTGTATTTGTACCCCTCTCCCTCAGCAAAGCACAGTCTAGCACAGAGTAAGCCTTAATGAATTTTTTCACTCATTTACACATCCCTTCTTTTGATATTGTAATCTATGGCCCTGCTGGGCCATCATACAGATCAGGTTGTTAATGATAACCTCATAGATCATCTTGAAGTTTGATGCTCTTCCCTCCCTTAAAAGTCTTTCCCAAAACTGCCTCCTTCCAGCACAAAATGGCACCCAAATGGAAGAATTCATTCCTGTGCTCCAGCAGGAGCCTCACACCCTGTGTGCTGCTTAGCCCTGATGCTATAGCATCTTGCATACTGTGAGGTTGACCAAATACTTCCCAGAACTCTGCTTTTATGTGCTGATAGCAATGGCACTCTTTGCACCATGCCATGATTCAGTCAGCATAACGTCATCTGCAAAATGAAGCATCTGGAAGAGTTCATTATCTATACGGAGTCCTTCTCTGCCATGTGTCCTAATTTCCTCCCATCCCCACAGCGGCCACTTAGCAATAAGTGAGCATAAAGGTCGGTGAGTCCTCCGGGTATGTACAAAAGCACGTATGTATAAGGAAAGTACCCTTTCCTCTCTAATCCTCCATCCTCTCTCTGCTGTTTACCTCACTCTGTCATTCCCTAAACAAGGATAACCAAAGTCCAAATGAACACCACAAACACACACACACACACACACACACACACACACACACACACATTCTCTCTTTCTCAAAGACAAAAATAACTCATTTCTGCAGCATTTCAAAGCTTAAAAAGTACTTTCCTTACAATAACTCTGTGGGATAAATAGTTCAAATTTAACTCTGAGGTGGCATGACTAGTCATTAACCTGATCATAATCATACAGAAAAATCAGGAAAAAGTGTGATGCTCATCCTGGAAGTTATGTCCTTTACTCTGCTGAGTGGACAAGTTGGAGAAATGCAAAGTTCTCTGGGATTCTAAGAGAGTAAACAGACTCCTCTCCTCTGGCTCTTCATCTCCCATCTCTGGACTGCTATACAATCACATATGAACCTGAACCAGATTAATTTAATTGGGAAGAATTTAACAAAATAAAAATTTTAAATATAATAAAACATAGATGATGTTAATACATGGTTTTCTATTTCAACATGTGGCCCACAGAGAGCCTTATTTTAGAGTTTGACATCACTGATCTAGAGGGTATGAGTGACGTGGATTTACCTAATCAGGTTAGCTCTGAGCCTCCCACTCACTAGTCCTCCCTTATTTCTTCCCTGAATTGTTCTATTTCACTGAGTCCTGGCAAGATGACCTTGACATAATGGTGCTGTTTCCCATAGGATGAAACAAAACACAACTGAAAAGTGTTTTATTCTTTTACTCTTTATTCTTTTAGCAGCAAAAAATAATATGTAATAAAAATAGCTACTTCATAGCTGAACATCTGTCAGTCAATCAGTAAACATTTATTAAGTGCGTACTATGTGCCAGGCTCTATACTAAGTTCTGGGCATACAAACAAGGACAAAAGACAGTCCCTTCTCTTAAGGAGCTCAATCTAATGTGGAAGACAATATGCCAACAACTATGTACAAACAAGATATAGACAGGAGAAATTGGAAATAATCATAATAATAATTTAAAGGAAGAGGAAAGATGCTAGACTTAAGGGAATGGGGAAAGGCTTCCCGTAGAAGGTGGGATTTTTACCTGGGACTTGAAGGAAACAAGGGAAGTGAGGAGGGAGAACATTCCAGGCATGGGGGACAGCCAGTGAAATCTGACTGGAGTCAAATAGTCCTTAGACCAGCAGTTCTCAACCTTCCTAATGCCATGACCCTTTAATACAGTTCCTCATGTTGTGGTGACCCCCAACCATAAAATTATTTTCATTGCTACCTCATAACTGTAATTTTGCTACTGTTATGAATCATAATGTAAATATCTGATACACAGGATGTATTTTCACTGTTAAAAATTGAACGTAACCCACAGGTTGAGAACCACTGCCTAAAACCATGGTTAGATAAGCTACTCCAAGTCAAGGAGTTCTACGGAAGATATAATTTGCATTATTTTTTAGTTCTCCTGGGCCACTCCTGCTGTGAATGGGCCAAGAAGTATAGAAAACACAGCACGGTTCCCAAATGAAATTAGACTCCCCCATTCAGTGCCCTATCACTGTCAGGAACCTGTCTGTTTCTTGCCTTGACTTAAACATGACTTATGAAACGATGAGGTAGCAAGGGCATACCAGATGAGAAGAGAAACTTCTTTTGCTCTAATCATCTTGCATCCCAATCTCTCATCTCAAACCTTCAATCCAAGTTTCTAGAGTACAAGAGATGTGTGCCACCCCCTCTTAGGCTCCAAGTCCTTGACCTTGTCCACAGCCTCTCTTCATGGCTACCATGTCTTGTCATGTTTACTTGTGTACTTTTCTCTCGCTATCCAACAGCCACCAAATTCTCACCATTATTCCAAGCAGCAGGGAAGGAACAGAGAGAGAGAAAGAGTTGTTACACGAGTCCAAACATGCTCACTTTATTAAAAAGAAAGCAAATGAGTCTCAGGGAAAACCTGCAGCTTTCCTGGAATTATATAGTTAATAAGTAAGTATCAGAGCAAGGATTCAAGGTTTCTTTTCATTATACCATGTTGCATCTCTGCTGTATTAGGAAGAACTAGAATCAGATTCCTCAACATGGACCCAGTCCCTTTCCCATTTAATTCTAGGGAAGAAAAATCTAGAAGGAAGGGTATTAGACTGAGATACCCAGCATTAGAGTTTCAACTGACAATCAACTTCCATTTATTAAGCACCTAATATGTGCTAAATCTTGTGCTAATATAAAGAAAGGCAAATAAAAAGCAGTCCCTTCTCTCAAGGCATTCACGGACCATTGGGGGAGACAAAATAAAAGCTATTTATAAACAAAACTTAGACAGGATAAACTGGAGATAATCAACAGAAGGAATGCAGCATTAAGAGGGATTAGGAAAAGGCTTCTCATAGAAGGTGGGATTTTTAGCTGGAACTTGAAGAAAGGCAGGGAATCCAGGAGTTGGGGATGAGGAGAGAGAATATTACAGGCATGAGGAGCAGTCAGAGAAAATACCCAGACTGTCTTGTTCGAGGGAAAACAAAGGGCCCAGATCACTAGACTGTATAGCATGTGAAGGGGAATAAAGTGTAAGAAGGATGGAAAGTTAGGAAGGGGCCAGTTTAGGAAGGACTTGGAATTATTTTCTATTTGATCCTGGAAGCAAAACAGGAAACCACTGCAGTTAATTGAATAGGTAGCGGCATGGTCAGACCTGTACTTTGAGAAGATCAGTAAAGACAGCTGAGGGCAGAGTGGACTAGAGGCAGGCAGACCAACCAGCAGGTAATTGAAATAGTCTAGGCATGAGGGGATAAGGGACTGCCCTAGAGTGATGGGAGTGTCAGAGGAGAGAAGGGGGTGTATCTGAGGAATGTGGCAAGGATAGAATCAATGAAACCTGACAATAAACTGGATGTGGGGGCAGGGGAGAGTGTGAAGACTTGTGGACAGCATGAGTGTTGCAAGCCTAGGTGACTGGGAGGATGGTGGTATTAGAAATGTAGTAAAATGTATATTCTGTTTAGGTTGAGTCAGAAATTAGAAATGTAGTATGATATATATTCTGTTTAGGTTGAGTTTGATGACTTCTGAGCTCCCAGTTCAGAGAGAAGGAAGCCCTGCTTCCAGTCTAGTCTCCACAACC
Organism: Pseudochirops cupreus; assembly: GCA_028627135.1. Lineage (NCBI taxonomy): Eukaryota > Metazoa > Chordata > Mammalia > Diprotodontia > Pseudocheiridae > Pseudochirops > Pseudochirops cupreus. The sequence goes on along the minus strand of CM053581.1, from coordinate 61,981,058 downwards.
ATTGTCCAGGAGAGTGATACCTGTGAAGAGGGGATCTGCCATCCCCTTCACTATCAGCACCAGTTGCTGACCAACTGTAATCAGTAGGGCAGGTAAACCAGCCTAGCTGAGGCTGCAAGGAACCCTAACGGAGATACAGGAGGCAGCAGGTTCCAGGTGAGTCAAATCACTCCAACCACCTTCCTTCAGACCCTGACAAAGACAGACCAGGACCCTGAGCCCAAGGGCACCAGGAATAGCAATACCAAGCAGACCACCAGTACTGTTCCTATCCTAGCTTCTGTAACTACCATTAAGGGGAGCAATGCTTGTGGAAATAAGGCTGTTGTCCTTACCACCACCAAAGCAAACTGCCATCTAATGGCCACTGATGGGCAGATGAGCACAAAAGTCACAGATTTAGCAACAACCCTCCAGACCACTGGCCTTGCTTCCAGCCTGACCACCATAACCATCACTCAGGAAATCATGGAAACCAAACAGGCAGCTGCTTTTTCGTCTGCTTAAGCCTCTACCCCCTAAGCAGCCACAGCTTCAGAAGACCCAGAAAAGAAAGTTCTCACCCCCAAAAGCCTTGGAACTGACAAACATGTCAGTGCCAGAAACAAATGGAGACACCAGTAAAGAAGATGCATTACCATCAGCTTTGTTGTTGCAGCCTGAGGAGCACTGGAACTTTCCATCTGCCCTAGAGCTGGATCCTCATGTATGTATCATCAGCCCCTTTTCTATTTGTATCTCCAGTACTTTGCACATAGTAAACCCTTAAAAATCTTTTTTCATTCATTCAGGGTATCTTGAGACACACAAATTAAAGGTTCTTAAACTGGAGCCCATTAATTAGGGATTTTTTAATGTTCTACTTCAATAGAATTGGTTTCCTTTGTCATATTATATATTTTATTTTGTTCATTTAAAAACAGTATTTTGAGAGGGGGTCCTTAGGCTTGACCAGACTGCCAGAGGGGTCCTGAAACAAGAAAGGTGAAGAATCCTTAAAATAGATAAAAGAATATAGTATCTGGACAGGTCGAGCAGCGGCAATGCAAGGAAGGCCAAGGAAAGATATGAACTCACAAAAGACAAGTATCTGTCTCTGTCTCTCTGTCTCTGTTTCTCTCTCTCTGTCTCTCTGACTCTGTGTGTGTGTGTGTGTGTGTGTGTGTCTCCTACCCCTCTCCCCATTTCTGAGCTCCATGGAAACTTCTGTTTCCTACTAACAGCAGAGAATGAGTTGAATGACCCTTTCTATGCCCAGCCACTCTCCTCTAGGAATTCAGGAAGCCATGATTTCATCAGTGTATTTCCCCCACCAAGGCAGATCACAGCTGCTACATGCCTTAATAGATGGTTTCATCAGCTACTGTGGTCAAAATAATTCATCCTCTGATGATGAGCCTCTCCACCCTTAGCTAGGCTGGTCTTGTGACAACAGACACTGTCTCTTGCCCAGTCCCATAATCGAAGCTTTGCAAGCCTCCCAGAATTTGTGCTCCTTTGGCATGGCTTTCAAAAACCCAAGGCAATATGTGCCATGATGAGGCATCCAAAGGGGGTTTTAGAGGGACATCTTCAACATGTAGATAATCTACACGGACAAACACTGACACATCATGGGTGGGCCTAGAGCTGGGAACAACTTGACAAGAGCATAATGTGTGGCCCTTAAAGTAATTGTGTGTGTGTGTGTGTGTGTGCGTGTGTGCGTGTGTGTGCGTGTGTGTGTGTGTGTGTGTGTGTGTGTGTTGGGAGGGGCAGTGGGGAGGTGCCTGGGAAAGGAAGAGAAAGGGGGTGGGGAGGGCATAACTGCCAACAAAGTGGGAAAAAAAACTAGCAAACCATTTCACCAACTACTGAAGAAACAGATGAACAACAAAGGCATTCACTGTATTTAGTCATCATAATAAGTAAATTGGTTATTACACTAATTTGGAATACAAAAGAGGATGGCCCTTTGTCAAAAACAATGGTGAATTTTAATATCTATAAGGGACAGTTTTAATCTCCCACAGTAGAATGTGAGCTCCTTAAGGTCAGGGACTATTCCATTTTTGCGTTTGTACCCCTGTAACCTAGTAGGGTGCCTGGAACATAGTAGGCACTTAACATATGCCTGCTGAATTGAATTTCACTGCCTTGGTCTATTGGAAGGGCAAGTTATCCCAGATGAAAAAGATAAACAGAAAGTTTTGTGGGAGGCACAACATGGAGAGGGAAGAAGGGGAAAGCTCTGTATAGAAAGCACCTAAGCAGTCAATCATCGAGTCAACAAGCACTTATTAAGTGCTTACTATTTACTAGGTACGATGCTTAACACTGGGGATACAAAGAAAGGCGAACACACCATCTCTACCCTTGAGAAGCACATATTCTAATGAGAAAGACAACATATAAAAACTGTACATACAAGATATGCCATTAATAATAGCAGCTAGCATTTCTGTCAAGCCTTCTATGTGCCAGGCACTGTGCTGAGTGCTTTACATATGTTTCATTTGATCCTTACAACAATACTGGGAGATAGGTGCTATTGTTATTGCTATTTTACAGCTGAGGAAACTGAGGCAAGTGGAGGTTAAATGATTTGCCTAGGGTCACACAGCTAATAAGCATCAGAGACTGGATTTGAACTCAGGTCTTCCTGAGTCCAGACCTGGCACTCTATCCATGGTGTAACCCACTTGTTCTATATGGTACAAGTAAAAGGTAGCCTCAGAGGGAAGTGGGATGGAGACATAGAAGGAACAGGGGGAAGGAAAAGCACAGCAAAGGCTTTGTCTACTTAGCCCAGCTGAAGTTTGTGACAGTTCTTTCTCTGAGATTAGAGAAGCAAACTTTCCTTGCCTCAGGACAGGGGAAACTGGAAGAAAAATGAACCCTTGAAAGAATAATGGCACATATTGAAAATGCCATGGGCCCTCAGGGCAAAAGAGAAATACATCCAAGGTTGTAGGGGCGTACAACTTTCACCTATTCCTCAGACATGTGTAAGGGCAATAAAACCCTATCCCAGGGCTGGAGTTGGTCATCAGCAGTTAGAAGCCACTCTTGGGGTAGTGAAGGAAAAAGCATTGGCTAAAAACATTTGTAGTCAGTGAGATTTAGTGTTCAGAGAAGGGGACAGGAGCATGAGTGAGAGATGGTTTGGCATGAGAGGGATTCCATCTGAATACAGGATAGAGCAGTGGAACAGCAATAATGGGAACCTAGAAGAGTAAGAAGAGGATGAGTATGAAGTGAGTGGATGGAATATATGGAGGAGGGAGAGGGAAGAGACTGGGAATCAGGAGGAATAATGAAAGTGTGTGTCTCCTGAGAGCCAGAACAAGTGCTGAGCTCTTGAATGCTAGTTGTGCACTGTGCCCTGATCTGAAGGAGACAGTATCCATATGGGCATGGGGAGAAATGAGGGCAGAAGACTGAAGCCTAGGAAGTTAGAATATGATAAGGTGATGAATTGATTCATACCACCCTACCTTGCTCCATGAAGAAATTATAGTAGAAAAATGGTAATAACAAATTGTCTATTCAATATTCTCTTGTGTAGTATATCTAAATTTAGTTTTTTTTCTGAGGTCTTAGCTCCTTTCAGGAAAAAGGAATTTCTGGGAGGTACCGGTAATCTAGGCCAAGGGGTAAGCATGACTAAATAACAATGGTGTGACATGTAAGGCTTGTCAAAATTAAAACTAAATTCTCTGCATGGGATAGGGATCAAGGGATCATAGTTTTCAGAGCTAAAATGAGTCTTGGGGGGGGGTCATCTTGTCAGACCCCACCCCTCTCCTACTTTACAAAGAAGAAAAGTGATGCCCGAAGAGATTAAGCAATATGCCTAGTCTTGCAGCTGGGATGTGATCATGGGCTAACTCTAGATTCAATATTCTTTTCACTACAGATGGACAAACATTTTTTTAGCTCTGATTTCTTGCAGATTATATGAATTTTTGTACAGCTCTGATTGAATTCTATTAATTCTTGGAACACAGAGAGAACACTGCCATCCAAGAAAAACAGTTCCGATGAAGAAGAAAGGGGGAAGATGTTTAAAAAATTGCATGTGGATGCATAGTCAACTCAATGGTCAACTTAGATTTCTAAAAGATCAAAACTATGGAGGCCTGTAATACAAGAAGAATAGAAAATGTGTAGCATGGAGTCTTGCACAGGATGACCAGATCCCTAAAGCTTAAAGTGATCTGTACATGGTGAAGAAAGCTAAGAACAACTAAGAGGGCTGTTATTTGGGTGTGCTTGTTTTAAAGCTACAATGTGAGTGAGGAACATTTTGCTTTGGCTCAAAGAGATGGTGATAACTGATAATGGAGAGAAAACAAAGCTGCCTTTCGCTTCTTTCAGTCCTATTCCTTCTGATGAAGAGAATGATTTTGGTTTTAACAAAACAATCAAGTTGGTTAAGAAGGAGTTGAAAATTCAGGTAAATTCAGAAGTAGTTGGATGGTTAGACCCAAAGACCATTAGTCATTAAATGGTTTAATGTCAGCTTGGAAAGTTAGCTATACTGCCAGTTAAAATCCCTGCCTTCTACCAGAAGCCTTTCCCAATATCCTTGTACTAATGCCTTCCATCCGTTGATTATTTCCAATTTATCCTGTATTATCCTGTGTACAACTTGTTTGTACATAGTTGTTAACACGTTTCCTCCATTAGACTGTGAGCTCCTTGAGGGCAGAGACTGTCTTTTGCCTTTCTTTGTACCTCTGGTGCCTGGCACATAGTGGGAGCTTCATAAATGTTAACTGACTGATTGGTAGTACTCTCTCCTGATGAGGCATCTGGAATATTGTATTTAGTACTGGGGTACCATATTTTAAGAAAGGCACTGATAAGCTCTAGCTCATCTAGCAGAATGTGACCGGGATAGTAAAGGGTCCTGAGATCATACCACATGAAGATCAGTCAAAGAAATTGGAGATGTTTAGCCTGGAGAAGAGAAAGTTTAGGGGAAACATAATATCTCTCTTCAAGTATTTGAAACATTATCCGGTGGAAGAGAAATTACACTTGCCTCTCTGCTTGACCCCAAGAGACAGGTAAAAGAGGCTGATTTAGCACTGACATAAGTAAAAACTTCCCAACCAGTAGAGCCATCTCCAAGTGAAAATGGATTCAGTTTATAGTGGACTCCCCTTCACTAGAAGTCATCCAATTGAGGCTGGGTGCTGGACCAATCATCTGATATGTTCTAAAAAAATATTCTCGCTTACATAAGGATTGAAGATGGTCTTTAAAGTTCCTTCCAACTTGGGGATGCTGTGACTGCTTTGAGGCTATGACCATCCTTTCATTATTAGCAGAGCTCTTAACTGGCTTCCCATTCAAGACATGGCTTGTTTTGCAAATCAAACCTGTCATGGAGCCACATAGTAAATGCTGTACAATGTTGATTTAAGACTTTTGGTCATCAAGTCTCAAAATGAGCACATGGTTTTTGATCAACCCAGCTTTCAGCTCTCCATTGTCAGTCTGTCAGAGACTGCTGGTGAGTCAGTCAGCTACCAAGAGCCAAATGTCTGCACTGCTGCTCATCCTGTCAGAGAGGCTTAGGGGAAAGGGGTATCCTTTGTCCCTGTGCCTGACTAAGCCAGACTATTGTTAAACGCGACATTTTACTCTCATGCATTTTTTAAAATGCCCATTTCCTTCCTAGGATATTTTAATGGCATTGGGGCCCCAATGAATATCACAGAATTCTAGAGATGGAAAGGACCTTATAGGTCATCTGTTCTAATCCATATTCAAAAAAGGAATCTTCGCTATAATATACCTGATAGGGGGCCATCCAGCCTCTACCAGAATGCTTCCAGTAAAAAGGGTCCCACTGTCTCTAGAAGCAGGCTATTCCATTTTTGGACAACTCTAATTGTTAGAAAGTCTTTCCTGACATCAAGCCAAAAGCAACCTCTTTGCGACTTCCACCCATGGCTCTGGGATCTGACCTACAAGGTCAAACAGAACAAGCCAAATCCCTGATCCTACTCAAGTCCCACCTTCTGTGGGAGGCATTAACTGGTCCTCCCAGATGCTAGGGCTTCCCCTCTGATTACCTTCCATCTTCTCTATGTATATCTTATATGTACCTAATTATTTACATGTTGTGGCCCTCCATTAAAGTATGTGCTCCATGAGGACAGGGGCTGTTTCTTTCCTTTATTTATATACTCAGCACTTAGTACACTTCCTGGGTAAGTTCTTAATTGTAAATTCTTAATAAATGCTTATTGATAGACCAACTGATTCCATGTGACAATCCTTCCGAATCCTTGAAGAGAGTTATCATGATGTACTCTTCTTCATGCTAAACACCCCCAGTTCCTTCAATTGCTTTTCATACATCATGGACTCAAGGTCCTTCAACAGACTAGTTGTTCTACTCTAAACAGTCTTCAATTTATCAATGTCTCATCTAAATTGCAGCATCCAGAACTGAAAATTATATTTCACCTGTTGTCTAACCAGGGCAAGGTATGAAGCAAAACTATGATTCTTTGTTCTTGAAGTTTTTTGCCTGTCTTATAGATTTATAGAGCTAAAAGAAGACCTCAAAAGCCCAGGGGATAGAGTAAAGGACCCAGATCAGATAGCTAATAAGCATCAAAGGCTGGATACGAACCCAGATCCTTCAAGACTCCAGAAGCAAGTATACTTGCTACATAGTATTACTGTATCACAGTGCTTCCTTTAAGGAAGTCTTAATCTAATCCAAGAGCATATAAGGTGTTTTTGGTTTCCATATTAGATTGTTGACTTATTGGGCCTGTAGTTCACCAGAGCCTCTAGATCTTTTTCAGAAAGAAAAAAAAACTTCTATATGACCATGGCTTCCCCATCCTGTATTTGTAAAGTTGTCCTTGTCTTTTCTTTCCATCCTTATATGCTTTAAATGTATTTCCCATTAAACATAAATTTTAAAAGCCAATCCCCAAAAAAATCATAATGAAAGAGAGGTGCCATATAATTTGACTTATAGGCCAGTGGGCTTGATGTCAATTCCTGATAAAATTCTAGAACACAGCACTAGAGGAACAGTTTGTGAATAGTTTAGAAAGGAAATCAATGAACATTATGAGTCAGCCTAGGCTCATCAAGAACAAGTCATCCCAGGCTAACCTTAATTTTTTTTGACAGGTTACTAGACATTAAGACCACTACAATGTCAGATAGATAGATAGATAGATAGATAGATGGATGGATGGATGGATGGATGGATGGATGGATGATGTATATATATATATATATATGTGTGTGTGTGTGCATATATAAAATTAGGTTTCATAAAAAACATTTGACAAAGTCTTTCACACTATCATTGCTAGGTAGATTCAGAAACAGTTGCATTGCCAAGACCCAAAGAGTGATGCTTAGAAGGAGATGTCTAATTAAGAATCACAGTTCTTGGACTCACTGATTCATTCTTTCTATCAATTGCTTGGATACAGGAATTGGGGACTTCAACCTCTCAACTTTAGTTACCATTTTATGACACCAAGAACTTACAAACATGAGTTTAACATGCTCTAGTGGCAAAAGCATTAGGTTCAGAGTCAAGAAATAGGGGATTGAAAACCCAGGTCTCCTGATTAATATTTGTGTGACCTTTACTTCTCTAAAAAGTATCGTCAGCTCTAAAATGAAGGTATTGGACTAGCAGACCTCTGACGTCCCTTTCCAGCTCTGAATTTATGATCCTGTGGCATCCTGTGTCCTTTAAGCACTGACAATTTATGGCTCTCTCATTCTAACAAATTCCATTAATTAGGGTTTGTGTAGCAAGTCCTTCAGAGTAGATCTGATTTGCCTAAGGTTGCTATTTATTTCCCAGTGTTTACATCATTTCCATTTTTTTTTTTAGTTTTCAGGTTTAATTTTTACTTAGGCATCAATCATTTTTAGAGGCAGAATGTAGTATAGGGTAGAGTGCTAGGGTTGGAGTTAGGAATATCTAGTTTGAAATTCTACCTGTAATGTTATCTAAGTGACACTAATAAAATCCCTTAAACATTATATTCCTCAGACGACTCCCAGAACCTTATCTACTATGTCAGAGATGGGTTCAGATCTAGTGGAAGGAATTCCACAGAAAGCGTTTCCCATCATGATGATAACATCATAGAGCCTCCAAATATACCAAGTATGATCTTTTAATACTTTTCCCCCATAAATTCCCCAAAGCACAAGTCTGCTGCTGCTGTGTGAAAATCATGTGTTCCCAACCAATCTGTATGATGCTTCAGGAGAACTCCAGAGCTAACTCACAGAAGCAAGTCTGTTTTAGACAGTTGGGGAAACCTGAGGATGTTTATAAATGTCAATTTTTAGATTATAAACTAAGAGAAAAACTTCTATTTAAATTACAGTTCATTGTCTGAGACAGGCCTCAAAGGAAAGAGGGGCTCCTCAAAGAAAGAGGATTTCATAGAAGGAAAAAAAAGAAAAAAAAAGTTTTGTTGTCATTTTAAATAAAAATCCATTGCAAACTAAAATTAGATGCTTTAAAATAAACTTTTTCAAAGACACAAAATGAAATGCATATGAACAATGAGCAATGAAACACATCAATAAGCATTTTTGTTATACAACGTTACCCCCAAATGTCATCACCCAAAACAATCAAAGGAACAAAAAGTGGTGACAGAATGTGAAGTCACCATAGGAGCCAACCATGTCAATTTCAACCCTGCTCTGATCACTCAGTGACAACCACATAATGTGGTTGCTTGTGTTTTACCCTTGCAAGTCATCTTGCATTATTGTTGACATGCATGGAGAGGTGTGTAACAACAATGCAAGTAACAGGCAGAATTGTAAAGTTACAAGATCAATAACATGTGTTGTTAGATGTGTGATTCAGCAAACCAACACATGCAGTTGAGAATCCATGATTCTGATCACAGTCTCTATATCTTAGAAGACCAATCCAAGGCAACAAGCAATTATTAAGTGCTAATTTATTAAATATGCTAGGCATTGTCTATACAAACACAAAATGAAAATCTACCCTCAAAGAGCTTATATTCTGATAGTCATTCATTCATTCATTCATTTCTCCAACACTAATTAACTGAGTGCCTAGTATGAGAGAGACAGCATGACAGAGTGAAGAGTGCTAGACTTGGGGATCAGAAATACCTGCATGCAAATCCCAACTCAAACACTTAGTAGCTGTGTGATCTTGGACAAGCCCCTTAACTTCTCAGTGTCTAAGCAACTCTCTACTGAGACCATAAGTTACAAAGGTAACAATAACCTGCATGAGTGAAAAAGAGTTTCCTCTTCCAGGAATTTTCTATACTTCCAGTCTCTTTCTTACTTCAAATACCCAAGATGGAAGTTCATCTTCATTAGATTGTGAACTTCTTGAGGACAGGGACTGTCTTTTGACTTTCTTAGTATCCCACTTAATAAAAGCTTATTAATCAACTAATCTCATATCTTACCATCACTAAAAACTTTTCTCTCTCCAAGATTCTGCATTCCAAAATCTCTCTCTCCCTCTGTCTCTCTCTCTCTCTCCCTCTCTCTCTGTCTCTCTCACACTCTCTTTCTCTCTCTCTTTCTCTGTGTCCCCCAACCCCCTCTCAACACTATCTCATGCCTTTCCACTTCATTTCCCCCTAAAATTGTCCTTACCTTCATTGGGATTCCTGGTCCCTCAGTCCCGTCCTATTCTCCCAGTCCATCAATCCTATTCTAACTTCACTTGCATCCCTTCACAGTCCTGATTCTATATTTACCCAGTTCAACAAGGCATTGTCCATTATCCTCAAGTTTCTTTTTTTTAAATTTATTTTATTAAATTTTTTGAGTTACATATTTTCTCCCCGTCTTTCCC
>CM053581.1:61935419-61970705 GCA_028627135.1 Pseudochirops cupreus | reverse complement strand
GATATGTTGCTGCTGCTATGCCGCCATCTTGGCTCCGCCCCCCCTATCCTCAAGTTTCTTGCCCTGGGCCTCCTGCTCTCCTATTCTCTAGTGGCTTGTCAATACAATGATCTGCCTTCTCTACTCTGCAACCTATTGTTTTCTTTTTTATTAATTTTTTGAATTAAAAATATTATATCTCCCACTCCTAACTTCACCATTGAAAAAAACCATAAAGCAACTTTTTTTAATAAACATGCATAATTAAACAAATACAACTTCCATATTGCCCATATCTAAAAAAAGGTACATCTTATTCTATACCTTGAGAATTCTGTCTCTCTTTCAGGAGGTGGGTAGCAGGCTTCATCACCAGTCCTCTAGAAACATAGTGGGTCATAATACTGATCAGAATTCTTAAGGTTTTGAAAGTTGTTTGTTTGTTACAGGGTTGCTGTTATTTTTATAAATCATCTTGATTCTGCTCACTTTGCTCTGCATCACTTCATATAAGTCATTCCAAGTTTCTCTGAAATCATTCCCTTCATCCTTACTTATTAAACCACAGTAAGATGGGATAACTTAGGTTTAAAATACATTCACTACATTCATATACCATAATTTGTTCAGCAGCTCCCCAACTGAAGGACACCCCCTTAGTTTAAATTCCTTTACAACCACAAAAAGAGTTGCTATGAATATTTTTGTACATGTGGGTCCTTTTCCTCTTTCTTTTATTTATTTATTCTATTTTATCCATTTTGTCAAATTTTTTACAACTCTCACTTTCTCATAAACACCCAGAAATCTCACTTCTGTCTATCTTACATTTCTCTACTAACATAAATTTTTCTAATGACCTTTTAAATGCTGGATCCAGTGGTATTTTCTCTGCCCACAACCCTTTTGATCTCTACAGAGATAACTGACCAGTACCCTTACTCAATTTCTATGATGCTACTTTCTCTTGGTTGTAGTCCTACCAGACTTCATCCTTCTCAGTTGACTTCAATGATACACCTTCCTTCTCTTCCTCTTCCTCCTCTTCCTCCTTCCTCCTTCCATCTCAAAAATGTGGGTAATTTCCCAAGGCCTCAACTTTTTTTACCTCTTCAGTTCTTGCTACACCCTCTCAGTGATCATGTCTACTCACATGACCACTGTTATCAATACAGTTATGTATATAACTATCCAAACTCTATTTCTACTCAGATCCCATCTTCAACCCTTAATCTCACATATTCAACTGTCTAGTTAACATCTTCACATAATTATTTCACTTACACTTCCAATTCAAGGCATCCAAAACTAAACTTAACATCTTCCCACAAAAATCTATTCTTCCTCCCAACTTACCACCACCACCCTTCCATTCCCCCAGGCTTGAAGCCTCACAGTCATCTGTGTCTGTTCTGTCTCATTACCCTCTAAATCGAATCACCTGCCAAGTTTTATCAGTTCTAACTTTACAATATCTCTGACAACTGTCCTTTGAAATTGTTAGTCTCGACAACCTCTAAATTCTCTTACTTCTCTAAATCCATAATGGAACCTATCATCCTGTGATCTTCTCTCTCCGATAATTGTAGCCAATCACACTAGTTCAAATCTTCCTCATCTCTTACTAGAACCTACTGTAAATAACCTCCTAACTTGCATTTCTTTCTCCAGTCTCCCTTCCTCCCAGTCCAGCCTTAAATAAGCGCCCAAATAATTTTCCTAAGCTACAGGTCTCACCATATTGTTTACCTGCTCAAAAATTTTCAGTGGCTCCCTATTACTTAAAGGATAAAATATGAAGTTGCTCGCCTGGCACTTAGGCTCTTCTACAATCTGGCTCCAACTTATCCTTCTATGTATAATTCACATTATTTCTCTTCACATACTCAACCACCAAATCAAGTTACTTGCTATTCCCCAAACTCAGTATGTCATTGCCCACTTCTGTGTATTTGCACAGGCCATCCCCCATGCCTATTATGTACCCATTCCATTTCTCTGCTTACTGGTATTTTTCCTTTCCTTCAACCTTCAACCTTCCTTCATCTCTTGCTTGAAACCTTCCTTGATCATTGCCTTCTCCACTATCATACAGTGATTTCTGCTTCTTCAGTACATCTTACAATATTTTTCCTGGATTTTTCTTTACCTGAAGCACAATGTACCTTGTATATTTGTGCTAATGTCATATATTCCCTGATAGACTGAAAAGTTTTTGATAGTGTTGTCTTGTTTAATCTTTTTGTCCCTAATACCTAAGCAGAGTTACTTTGTACAAAGCAGATATTTAATAAATGCTTATTGAATTGGATTTATGGGTATCTAACAGCTAAGTATTTCCATCAACGGAAGTATACATAACAATGTTGCATCAATCTTGATATTATTTTGCCTACCACTGAAATTTGAATGCCACCACCATTGTAGTATACAAAATTGACACGGAAATTCTACCCAAGAAACTGTTAAGGGGAGTTTTGTGTATTAGAGTATAAAGAACATCAGAATGGGAGTCAGGAAACTTCAATTCTGGTCGCAGCTGTGAAACATTAATTTCACTGTGTTACTGTGCCAAGTTCCTTAACATCCCTGGGCCTTTATTTGCTCATATGTAAAATGAAAGCATTAGTCTAGATCAAGGGTCCTTAACCTGAGGATCATAGAGCTCCAAAGAACACATGAATAAATTTCAGGGGGTCCCTGAACTTAGGTAGGAAAAATATATATCATTATTTTCACTAGCCTTTGGTTTCTTCTGTAATCCTATTTATTTTGTACTTGGTATTTTGCAGGTGGCACCATACAGTGGTATGGGGGCTAGAATACCAGAACTGGAATCGAGAAGACCTCAGTCCAAATCCTGCCTCAAATATTTACTGTGTGACCAAAGGCAAGTAATTTAACCTTGATCAGCCTCAATTTCATTTGTAATGTGGAAGCAATGACAGCACCTACCATTCAGGGTTGTCATAAGATAAAATGAGAAAATTTGTGAAGTGTTTTGCAGACCCTAGAATACCATGTAAATGCTAGCTATTATTATTTTATCTTATGAATTTAAAAATATTATGAGAGGGAGCAGACAGGTGGCATGGTGAATAGAGCACTGGCCCTGGAGTCAGGAGGATCTGAGTTCAAATCCGACCCCAGACACTTCACACATTTTACTAACTGTGTGACTTTAGGCAAGTCACTTACAACTGCCTTACCTTCCCCCCTTCAAAAAAAATTATGAGAAAGAATTTATAGGTTTCCTGGTTGGTTATAGGGAGGGAAAGAAGGAAGGAAGGAGAGAAGGACCCTTAACTATGTGCCAGACATTGTATTAAGCACTTTACAAATATTATCTCACTTCGTCTTTACAGTATCCTGAGAGGTAGTTGCTATTATTATCTTCATTTTACAGTTGAGGAAATTGAGGCAAACAGAGGGTAAGTGACTTGCCCAGGGTCAAATGTTAAGAAATGCCTAAGCCTGAATTTTAATTTGATTCTCTTTGAGTCTAGGCCCAGAGTTCTATCTATTCTGCCACCTAGCTGCCTATGAACCAAAGTTATGAAAGTTATATATCTAGATCCTAGTTCTTTTGCAGCTCTAGAATTTTATGTTCTAAAGCCCCTCTACTCTCTGACATTTTATGTTCTAAGGTTCCTTCAAGCTATAATGACTTATGACTACCAACAAATTCAGTGCTTCAATTGAAAATGCATCAGAAATTGTTTCCTCTGTCCCCTTTCTTATAACTTAAGAAAATAGAGGGCAGCTAAATGTCTTTAAATAAGATCAATGGTCAAACTAGGAATAGAATACACAGCTACAAGGAAATAGTCCATTCTGTGTCCCCAGACAATGCCACTTCCTTGTTAAGAATTCCTGTGCATTTTCTCATAAATATAGACTTTTTTTTTCTAGAAACCCAATTATTTTCAGCAACTTCAGCTGGCATGCTATGGAATTCAAAAACAAACACACATGTCTTCCAAAATATTTCCAGATGGCCACACACACACACACACACACACACACACACACACAGAGAGAGTACTTCTGCATAAGCCGTCCAAAAATCTCACCAGATCAGCTCCTCACTGTTAGTGACAATACCTGAACCGTTCCCAGAGGCATTCAGAATGAAAATTCCCCCATTCTCCAAAACGAAACATGAAAAACCTCATATAACAGTTCTCCAAACTGAAAGCCAGTTTATGGCTACTTTGAAAATAGCTATCATTTGGAAATATTAAGGAGGCAACTATGCTAGATAAGGACTAAATACCTACAATACTTTTTTAAAAAATCCATGCAGTCATAAATATGAATCCTCCCTCCACCGAACCAGACTGAAATTTACTAGATAGTTTCAGGAAATGTTGCAGGAAAAAAAAAAATGCATCCCCTGGTGACCAGCCCTATGGTAATGAGCTTCTATTCAGTAAGTGAGGCTGATCTTCAAACAATAGACATTGAGTCTGTTCATCACAGGGCCCCTTTTGAAATTCAACAAATATTTATTGTCTTTGTTGTTTTGTTTTTCAGTCATTTCCAACTCTTCATGACCCCATTTGGTGCTTTCTTGGTGAAGATACTGGAGTGGTTTGCCATTTCCTTTTCCAAATCATTTTACAGATGAGGAACTGAGGCAAAAAAGGTTAAGTGCCTTGCCCAGGGTCACATAGCTTAGAAAGCGTCTGAGGCTAGATTTGAACAAGCAAGATGAGTCTTTCCAATTCCAGGTTGGACACTCTATCCACTGTGCCCCCTAGCTGCCAGTGTCTATCATATACTATATATGTATACACCTATGCATAATGTGCTGTTCTGGGTACTATGCATTCAAATATTTTAAAAATCACATAGCCTTTGCCTTCAATGAGTTTGTGTTATATACATTAGGATTCAACATGTACTCAAATCCATGTTGAGGAAAATGCCTTCCCTTCTCCGATTACATTCCATACATTCTGCTAACTTCTATATAGCTAGTAATTTACATTGTCTCATTCATTAGAATATGAGCTCTTTGAAGGCAGGTACTGTTCTTGCCTTTCTTTGTAATTCCAAGGCTTAGCACAGGGCCTGGCACATAGTAAATAGTTAACAAATATTTGTTGACTTACCAACAAAATGATTATAATACAAAGCAGGATGTGATGAGGGAAAAGGAAAATTCCAAACAAAATGCCCCAGGAAATTTGGAAGACTAGAAATCATTTTTTCAGTGGGAAATCTACATAAAGTGGCAATTGAAATAAGTCAGAGTTTTCTGAAAGATAGAGATGAGAAGGAACTAGATTCCAGGCATGAGGAACAGGGTGTATGGATGCACCAGAGCAAGAAATAGTGGGACAAACTCAGGGGACCATCAGTTGTCCAACATAAGTATATAAATGGAAAGTGATGTGAAAAGTGTCTAAGCAGGTAGGTTGAAGACAGATTGCAGAGGGTCTTTAAATTCTGAGAGAAATGATTACTAATAATCAATATCTTGGGGAGATTCAGAGTTCTTTCCTTTTTCCAAATCCTGATTTTAAAAAATTTCAGTCTCTTAAAGGACAATACTGATAATGAGATTGAATTAACTCTTCTCATCTGGGTCAGACCCTACCCAACTTTACAAGGAATTTAATCTAAAGTGGGGAAACCCATTGTGCTATACTCAAACTTGAGTAGAGACAGATTCTTTTGTCTAGCTAGCCCAAGGCTGGGGGGGGGGGGAGGATGTCTGAGCATAGAGATCTTTTTTCTGTCCAAAGATGACATGAGGTCACTCACTCACAACCCCTCATTGAACACCTACTCTTCGTTTTTTGGGTTTTTTTGTTTTGTTTTGTTTTGTTTTGCTTTTTGGAGGGGGGAAGGCAGGGCAATTGGGGTTGTGACTTACCCAAGGTCACATGGCTAGTAAGTGTGTCAAGTGTCTCAGGCTGGATTTGAATTCAGGTCCATCCTCCTCACTCCAGGGCTAGTGCTCTACTCACTATGCCACCTAGCCACTCCAAACACCTGCTTTTTGAAGAGTATATCAACCGTGAGCCAACCACCATGACTTTCTTTGGTCTGTGAGAGATAGCCAAATGGCCATCCTTTTCTTAATAACTTGTTGACCTTATTAATAAAACGATTAAATTACCCAGAAACTATGTCTTTCAAACCTTTTTAATCATCACAATGCCAGACTAAGGAGTTCGTATTTACTCCTATAAGAAATAGAGGACCACTGAATGTGGGAACGATATGGGCAGCCCTATTCCTTACAGAGGTTATTTTGGCATTTGTGTGAGGGACAAATCAGAGGGGAGAGTGACTAGAAACAGAGAGCTCAATTGGGATGAAACTGTGCTACTATAACAGATCAGGTGAGAGATGTTAAGGTCCTGAACTGGGGCAGAGGTCTTACAAAGGAAGAGGAGATAAATATATGAGATGTTGTGGGCAACTGCAGCTGGAAGGTGTGTGAGATGGAAATATAGAGAGAAAATAGGGCCTAGGATAGAACCATGGTGGACACTCATTCCTGGGAGATGGAAGATGGATTATGCCCAGAGATATTTTTCTTAGTATTCTGAAAAATGAACAGGTTTTATACCTTGAAATTCCTCTGAAACTTAACTGTAGAGTTTTCTAATTTGCCTTTTATTTTCCTAAGCAGGGAGCTAGGAATCTTATAATAAAAGTGACCACCCTGTAAATGAAGACATAAGAAGTTTTGCTTGTATATAATGACAAGAAGACTGAAAAAGGGCATGTAGAAAGGTATGAGGAGAACTAGCAAAGCAGAACATCACAGGGCACAAAGAAAGAGAGAGTTTCTGGAAGGAGCAGGATGTCAACAGCTTCAGAAGTTGCAAAAAAGATCAAATAAACTCAAATCCTAAAAGAAAACTGTCAGATTGCACAGTAAAGAAAACTGACATACTTGGGGCAGCTAGGTGGTGCAGTGGATAGAGCACTAGCCCTGGAGTCAGGAGGACCTAAGTTCAAATCTGGCCTCAGACACTTAACACAAAAACTAACCATGTGACCTTGGGCAAGTCACTTAACCCCAACTGCTCTCAAAAAAAAAGGCAAAAAAGAAAAAAAAGAAAACTGACAACCTCAGAACATTTAGCATGGTACATAGCACACAGAAGGCACTTAATAAATGCTAGCTGATTGACTGACCAATGAGAGCAATTTCAGATTGGAGCTAGGATCAGAAGCTAGATTCCCAGGGTTTGAGAAGTATTGGAAGTTAAGGAAATAACAGCAACAAACACAGCCTTTTTCCAGGAGTTTGGCTGTGATAAAAAGAGATATAATTAGGGAAAAAGGAAAAGAATCTATATGTTCTTGTAGCAGCAAGCCCCCTAGCATACCCAGGATGGCTGCTAGCACAGGTTCTTTGATCTGCTTTTCTAAAGGAAAGCAACTCAAAAAGGGGTTAATGGTCTTACTTTAATCAAGTAAACACATATCATTTACCTAGTTCAGGGGGAAAAGTCAGCACCCTGAACTTCAGAGAATACAAACAGAAGTTACAAGCAGACAAAAATACAGACAGAGAAAATAACACAACTCAGCAGATGAACAGACAGGGCTTCTAGCTGTCTGACCCTTACATTCATACCTAGTTAGTCACCCAGAGAGAGAAGCACCAACATCTGAATTTTCAAAGCCAGGGGGCACAACAGCTGCCCAGAGTCTCATCTGGCCAAATTGTACAACTCTTCCCAAAGTGAGCCTCAAAGCAAAACCTCACCTCAGGGGTATATATAGCCTTCTCCAGCCTCAAAGAACATCACTTGACTACAAAGTAACAAAGTAACAAAAGTTGTGCCTTCCTGAAAAATAAGCCTCCCACCACAGGCTCCATGTGACCATATTCAGCCCATTAGGGGGGAGAGTTTATTTTCAAATCAGGAAAGGTCCTTAAATTTGCCTAGGCCTATCAAGGGGCAGGGAAGATTTTCAAATTTCTATTACCATTACAATTCTAAAATATTCATAGCAGTTCTCTTTGTAGTGGCAAAGAGGAAGAAATTGTAGGAATGTCCATCAAATGGGGAATGGCTGTATAAGTTGTAGCATATGATAGTGATGGATTACTACTGTGCTGTAAGAAATGATGAGCTAGTTGATTATAGAAAAACATGAATAGACTTGTATGAAATAATGTAGAGTGAAATGAGCAGAACCAAGAGGACATTGTATGCAGTAACAGCAAAACAACTTTGCACAACTAAGTCATTATGCTATTACAAATTCCCAAATTAATTAGATAGGACCTATGAAGACACTATCTGCATCCAGAGAAAGAACTGATAAATAGATGTATAAAACAATTTTATATACACATACGAACACACACACACACACACACACACACACACACACACTTACATATTTGTGTCTAATGGTAGCCATCTCGAGTGTGGGATGGGGGGAAGAAAAAAATATGATAACTTTGTTATATATTTAAGAAGAATAGCAAGTTGTACATAATGGATTCTCAGTTTCACATGCAATCATCTTGTTTTATTCTACTATGTTATGGAAATGCTTCTGTTGTTTCATAAATTAAAAATAAAAATATATTTTAAAAAGAAGAGACATGACAACAGTTTAAGGAAAGAGTAGGATCAAAGGAAGATTTTTTTTAAATATGGAGAATTCTAGAGATAGTTTCAGCAAAGAAGGAGCTAAAGAGAAACTGAATATGAAAGGAAGAGAAGTAATTATCAAAGGGTCAGGCTCATGAGGGAAATGGAAGGACACAGAAGGGAACAAGGATTAGGATTGGCCTTGGCAAGAAGAGCCACCTCTCCCTGAGAGCTGGACCAATACAGTAAAAACAAGAAAAAGTATAGTTAAGTGAAGAGAGTCCCATGACCAAATGGTTGGGCACCAAGAGGTGAATCTTTTTTGGCCACAGAAACTCACAAACTCATCTACTGTGGGGGAGGTTGGAATCCGCATGAGTAGATAGAGCATCTACACTCATAAAATTATGGATCTTTGGGGATATGAACTCTTTGCCTTACTTGCATAGCTAAGTTTAAAGCAGTTACGTGGTACGGGGGAGACGGGGGGAGGCAGGGTAGTGTGTTGGACTTGATGTCAGGAAGACCTGAGTTCAGATCCTACCTCATACACTGACTAGCTAGCTGTGAGATCCTGGATGAGTCATTTAACCTCTCTCAACCTCCATTTCCTCATCTGTAAAAGGGGGATAAAAAAATTTTTGAGTCATTTTCAGTCACATGTGACTCCTCATGACTGCATTTGGGGTTTTCTTGGCAAAGAGATTGGAGTGATTTGCCATTTCCTCCTCCAGTTCATTTTACAGATGAGGAAATTGAGACAAATTAGGTTAAGTGACTTGTCCTAGGTCTCACAGTTAGTATCTGAAGCTGGATTTGAACTCAAGTCTTCCTAACACCAGGTCTGGTACTCTATCCACTGTACCACCTAGCTTCCCATGAGGATAAAAAATAGCACCTGGCAAACTTTAAAATGCTATGTAGATGCTAGCTCTTGTTATAAATGAAGACAGAGATACATTTCTATGGAGATATATCTATAAATATACATTTGTTTGATATACATATATATCACACGGGTATATATAATATATAATTTATTCATATACTATACTACTTATATCTATAATACTATAATATCTATAATATATTTAGTGTATATATAATACATAATATATAAACATTTATGAATATAGACCTAAAAACAATTATGTGATTCTCAGTACCCTCTACCCTCTTTTCTACCATTCTCCACCATCTCTGAAGATGCGGGAAAAGGATTGGAGACCATTTTGTACTTTTTTTGTGTGTCCTCCCCTAGTGGCCAAGATACTAATGATGATCCTCTCCATAATTAGCTCCTCACAAATCAAACACAGTCTGTTGCCCGGTGTATACTGGAAGCCTTTCTAGCACATTAGAATGCGATAGAACATGTTGGAGCTGGCACTATCTTAGTCACCTCTGTACCATAAGATGTATCATTCAGACTTTCTGACACGCTGGATGAATCCCCTGTAGTGAGCTTTGGAGAGGAGATCCATAAGAGCCACACCAGATGGGCAGGCATGGATGAAGAGGAGTTTGCATACTCAGAGAAATGGTACTGTGGTTTTCATGTGTCATGAAAAAGTGAATATTGTCTGAAATCAATGTTTGTTTTTAATTGGAATGTTAACACAAAAGGTTACAAAATTCTAGGGAATTACTAGTGAATAAAAATGTATTTTATGTTACAATTTTATTTTTTGTACTGTATTTTATGGGTTGTTTCATGGTTACTGTGTTAGAAGAAGTGCATATTTTCAGAACTGATGGTTTATTACAAAGAATTGTTTGCAGAAAAGTATATTTTCAACAATATCTAGCAAAAGATATCAGTTTTTGGTGGTCATAGAGACCTAACTCCCTATTTTCCATAGGTTCAATGTATCAACATTTGTTTCTTTGAATTTTGCCCTATTTTTTAGGAATATTACCTCTATCAAAGTTGAGGACTGTCTGTAAGTATACATGTTATCTATCTATCTACCTATCTGCCTATCATATATTTATCCAATTTGGTCTGCTTAACCAGTCTATCACCAGTCTGTCTACTATGTACTTTTTTATAACAATAATCATGAAATAACCCATAAAATGCAGTACACAAAATAAAACTGGTAACATATAAAATATTTTCCCCATTAGTAATTCCTTAGAATTGCATGACCCTTTGTGTTAACATCAATTTTAAAAAATTATTTCAGATAATAGACACTTTTCATAACTTATGAAATCTACAGTACCACAAATACCATCAGCAGATAAAATTCTTAAAACTGAAAAGAGAAACAATAATCTTACTTTTTACAGTGTCAGATGGCATTGTGAAGGTGTTATACTGCTTATTATACTACTTGAAACCTTTCTGTCTGGGCTGCCCTATAAAAACCAAAGAAGAGTTTGCTAGACTTCAGTTGCTTCTGTTGGAAGGCACCAAGGTTGGCAACATCTTGCCATCACCTCTGATACTCTGTCCTTCATGGCTGGTGTATGATGTTGGAGATTGTTAAGAATGCACCAGCCTGAAATAATATATCCTAGTAGGATACCAACCACTCCACAAACTTATACACATCACACCTTTCGTTTTTTTTCCCTATCGTTCATACCCACAAATGTACCTGTTGTAAAATGAGTAAATGAGAGTAAAAATGAGGTTACTAATAAAATTGTGTGAACACATGAAGTCATGAAAGTTAAACAGGTGAATGTTAAAGATTGTACATAGGCATATAGAGATGGATGGATGGATAGGTAGATAGATAGACAGACAGATGGATAGATAGATATACAGACAGATAGATGTGAGATAGAAATAGGTAGATATAAATGTGAGGTAGAGAAATAGATGATAGATAGATGGATAGACAGACAGAAAGAGGTAGATAGGCAAATGTGTGGCAAATACCCACTATGTAGTGGAAAAGATAGTGAATTCAGAGTCAGGGTTTTGGCTCTGCTGTGTGAACACGAACAAGTCACTCCTCTCTAAACCTTAGATTCTTTTTTTCTCTATAACAGGACTTAAGGTAAGTTCCCCTATAGCTGTAATATTCTGTGATCTCTAGAAATAAAATGTAAAAACCTTCAAGAAGTAAAAGAAAAATTGCGAAACTTCAAACAAAAAATGATGAATATGCAAGATGCTGCAAAAAAAAAAAAAAAAGGAAATCAGAGTTGGTTTTCCATGCTCTGTTTCAAATGCACACTTCTCCCAAGGTATGGTTGGCTTATTTTACAGTAACGGTGTGTACTATACAACTTTCAAAAGAAAGATTTCTTTTAAAAATTGTTTTCTCAATAATAAAAGTAGAAAAATTCTAAGGCTCAGCAATGACAGATTTTTAAAAAGTCTCAAAAGAACCCAAGGGAAAACCAAGATTTATTTACATGAAAGGCATCTCCTCACAAGAGGTCAGCTCTCTGTCCAGACAGACCTCTCTTCCCAGGCTCCTAGTCTGGTATTTGAGTATAATCTCCCCTATAATTGGATAGAAAACTGTGGGAACAGATTTTCATGGGAAGTACTGGATATAATAAAGAAGAACCAAGTGATTTTGCAGATACTAAGATATACCAGAGAAATGTTCTTGGTACTTTTCAGATCCATCAGTAGATACAACATATTGAGACTTCAACAGGTGGTCACTTGTGAATATGAAGAATTCAGAGAAACATGGGAGACTTGTATGAAATGGTACAGTCTAAGAAAAGCCAAAAGAAAATCTATATGACCACAACAATGCCAAAGAAGACAATACTAAAAGGTCATAACAATAGGTCAAACACCATAAACAACATTAGTATCAAAAACTTGAAGCTGAAGCTCATGACCTTCCTGCTAGCAAGCAATAAATGACCAGAGTGGGAAGTGACATCTGCCACTATTTACAACCGCTCTGATTGGGTGGTTTTTGCTTAACTCTTTTTTGAGGAATTTACTTTCAGGAGGGGTAGGGTGTTTGTATGACTGTTGGATGCATCTGATGGTTTTGTTTTCCAAAAAGTTATCAGTTTTGTCTTCTACAAACCTGCTTACTACCAGAGGTGGAAACCCACATCATTTTTATCTATGTAATGATAAAAGTGTTGGTTCTGAAGAAAAAGTCCTAAGAATCAGGAATTCAGGGCTAAGAATTAGGAGAACTGGTTTTAGTTCCCAATTCTGCTACTGAGTCATACTGTGACCTAAGTCAAGTTATTTTTCTCTGGGGATCAGTTGCTTAGCCTGTAAAATGAAGGCATTGACCTAGATGAGTCTTTGAGACCACAGCCAGTTCTGACATGCTTTGTTCTAGATCAGTGGTTCTCAACCTTTCTAATGCCGTGACCCTTTAATACAGGTCCTTATGTTGTGGTGACTCCCAACCATAAAATTATTTTCGTTGCTACTTCATAACTGTAATTTTGCTACTGTTATGAATTGTAATGTAACTATCTGATATGCAGAATGTATTTTCATTGTTACAAATTGAACATAACCCACAGGTTGAGAACTGCTGCTGTAGACTAAGGTCCATTTTTCATTCTAACATCCTATAGCCCGAGTTTCCTTCTGCTTCTTGCATTCTGTGTTTTAAGGTCTCTTGACCTTTTGCATCCCATGTTCTAAAGTCTCTTCAAGCTCTAAATTCATATTCTCTAATACTAATTCACAGTAAATCTGGCCTATTACTACAGATCTTGCTACTAGAGATTAGCTATCAAACAGTGAATCTAATAACTGTTTTAAGGTTGGGAAGGTTTAAGCTATGCCTTTTCAGTGACTCTTATCCCCACTATGGTCTTCCCCATGAGCTGGGTCCCATTCCTGGAATATCTCCCTGTTTCTTCCTAGCCATCTAATCTGGATCCCACTCATTCTTCAGGAGGCCAGTTCAAGGCAGCTATGTGGAAAGAACTATAGGTTTAGGATTAGAAAACCTAGGTTCAAATTCCAGCACTGCCACTTACAATCTGGATGTGACCCTGGATATAATAACTAGTATTTATAGAGTGTTTCAAGGTTTGTTATCTCCTCTGATGAGGTGGCTGTTATTATTACCCCTATTTTATGAATGAGGAATTTGAAGCTAAGAAGTTAAGTGACTTGTCCACAGTCAGTAATTGACTGAGAAGATTCCTCCTTAACTCCAAGTTTTTAATGCTCCATCTACTACTATACCACTGACTGCCCCTTGACCTCTTTAGGCTTTATCCTTCTTTAATTAACCTTTCCCATGCACTAATTAATTATATTCTGACATATTTAATCATTCTTGGCCCAAATTTTATAGATGTGAGAAAACAGGCAAGTAGTAGTTTACTGATATCCCTTCTGTTACTTTTCTTTTTCTGACAACAATGTCATCTATGACTTTTTTCTAATCATTAGGTATCTTCCTTTTCAAATACCTTGGAAATTAATTCCTTGAGGCTTTCAAACTTTGCTGTCTCCTGAACAGATTTCTTCTTTGTGTCCTTGGACTGGTCCACTGGCTATGTCTGACTTCTTTTTTCTAGGGTCTGTTTTTACAGAGACTGCGGTGTTAGAGTCCAAGTATGGTTTATTCTGCTCTCATTCTGAATCTCCTGCCTCTTCAGCAGCCCCAGCAATTAAAAAGTCCTTGCCACCAAAGTTCTTGGTGGTTCAACATTGGGTATGGATATGGTTTTAAACAGTGGAAATCACATAGGAGATGATACAGGACAATCACCTCTGCCACTGAGCTCTAAAGATGATGGAATCTTTCCATCTGTCCTATTGCTGATGCTTCCTATATATGTTGTCTCGCCCATTAGTGCACCTTGAGATCTGAGATAGTCTTGCTTTTCTTCTTAACAGTCCCAATGCTTAGCAAAGAACTTTCCACATAGTAAACACTTAATAAGTGCCTTTTTTTCATTCATTCATCATTGGTTAGAAAATATTCCTATAGGAAGGCCAGCAAATTTGTCCCATTTTTTATCCTTGTGCAGTCCTACCTTGAACTGAAGAGGGTAGACTAGATTTTATTGCATAACATAAAAAGTCACGTTTTCAACACTAATATTTTCTCAACAATGCCATTATTCTGCAAATTATGGAACCCCACAGTTTCTGAAGAATCAAAATTGCAGGTGATGCCTATTCTTTTCTATCCCATCCCATCCCATCCCATCCCATCCCATCCCATCCCATCCCATCCTATTATATTCCATCCTATCCCCTTCTATTACATTCCATTCTATAGCCATTTACTAAGTACCTGCTCCACGCAGGGCACTGTGCAGAATTCTGTGCAAAGATTAAAAATGATACTTCCCTTGCCCTTCAAGAGCTTACATTCTACTGTGCCTAGCACAGAGTGCTTGATAGATGTTTCTTGAATTAATTGACACATCAACTATTAGAATACAGGGTTCCCATTTCATGAGTTTACATATCCCCCATAGCACAGGGCACCCACAAGGAAGTAAAGGCCCTTACTAAAAACTGTTTGAAGAACCTTCAGGAAGAAATAGGTAGTCATCTTAAATTTTTCTAGAACACTTTTCTAGAATACTTCCACCAGCCTACTAATTCTTTTAAGGCATTAAAGTCAATTCAGTATATATGAAGTATTTACTATGTATCAGGAACTGTGCCAAGTGTTGAGAATAAAAAGAAAGGCAAATGCAGTCCTTGCCCTAAGGGAGCTTACAATCCAATCGGAGAGACACCGTGTAGGCCACTGTGTACAAACCAGATACATACAGAATAAGTTGGGAAAAATGACAGAGAAAACACTAGCATTATAGGAGGTCTAGGAAAGACTTCCTGCAGAAGGAATTTTAGCTGAGATCTGAAGGAAGCCAGAGAACCTTGGAGGCAGAAACAAGGAGGGAGAGTATTCCAGGTATGGAGGAAGCCAAGGAAATGCACAGAGAGAGGACCAGTGCAAGGAACAGCAAGGAGACCAGCGTCCCTGGAAGAGAATAAGGTGTAAGAAGATGACTCAGATATTGTAGAAATAAGAACTGCTCGTATTATTATTGAAAGAAAATTATGGCAGCCTAATCTCTAGCGTATTATAGTGGAAAAACAATTTTCCTTCCAACAACTCTGTGAGCTAAGTAGTACAAAAATTACCTCCATTTTACAGCTGAGGAAACTGAAAGGAATAAATCGATTTGCCCATTCATTCACCTAGAAAATATCCAAGTCAGGATTGTAATAGAGACTTTCTGACTCCAAATGCAGCCTTCTTCCTATAAGAATGGACACTTGTGCAATGTGATAATCACAGAGACTCCTGGACAATTAATTTGAAACCATGAAAACAGAATATCACATCTGAAAGGATCTTTCAACTCCAACTCTATCATTATACAGATGGGGATACTGAGGCCTGGAGAACTGGGGGAAAAACTAAGACTCAAAAGTCATAATGTCTGGGCTCCCATCAAGGTCCTGCCACTGACTTGGTTTGTGACCAGTTTCCTCATCCATAAAATCTGAACTCAGTTTTTACTGATGCCAAGACCAGCACTTTATCCACTGTTCCCCCCAGCTCCCCTTATGACAGGGAACCTTGGGCGATGAAAGTGAAACAATGAAAACACAGAATGTTACAGCTGGAGGGGATCAGATCCACCACCCCTCACATTATACATTTGGGGAAAATGAAGCTCAGAGAGTTAGTGGAAGAGAATGATTCAAAGTTGTAGCACCTGAGATTAATACTAGGTCCTGCCACTAATTTATTCTGTGACTACAGGCAATACCCATAGGACTGCTGTGAGGAAAATGTTTCATAAACCCTAAAGCAAGATATAAACAGGAGCTGCTTTTGATATAATTTATAAAATGGAAACAATGATCTTTGCACAGTCTACCTTTCAAGGTTATTGTGAGAAAAAAAATTCCTTTGGAGATAGGTACTGTGTTTTAATGGGGAAAGCACCAGGAGCCAGGAGAAACTCTGGTTGGAATCCCAGCTCCAGCATTTTGTGACCATCAGCAGCCCACTCAACCTATCATAATAGCCTGAGCAGACTTAAGTACAAAAAAGGGGATCATGATGCTTGAGCTATCTATATCACAGGTTTGTGAGAAAAGTGCTTTGTGAACCTCAAAGTGCTACTGAAATTTGTGCAGTTCTCTCTCCCAGGGTTCAGCACAAAACTAGTTGCACATACACCAGGTAGAGAGGGGTTTTTTTAAGGATCGCTGCTAGAGATAGGAACCTCACTGGTCCTGCAGTCAACCTTGAAAAGAGCCCATTCGAATTTAGCTCAGCTGGTCCTCAAACGACAGATCTACTAATGTCTTTGCCATACTCAAAGCCTTCCCAGCTTGGTAGAATCTTCCTGAGTTTGTTGGCATGGCCTTGCATCCTCACCACCCCCCTGTACCTCCACATCACAATGAGACACTTCAGTGAAGCATTTGATGTGCTCTGATCATAGTAGGCACTAAATAAATAAGGAACAAATGAATGAATGAATGTGGTTCAGTGTCAGCTGCTCACAGCTTCCCAACAAAGCCACGAACCCCTGCTCCTTTCTGCTACACACTAATGCCTTTCGGTTCAGTAGCCCTTCACAAACGGACTTTTCTCTCCAAGCTCCACTATGGTCAACAACAGAGAACTCAGTGATTGAATCCTCTGAGGCGTGAAAAAGACAACCCAGCCCAGATCAAAGAGTGTCTGGTGCCTACGGAAATGCAAGTGCTTCACAATCTGACTGCCCTTCCCCATTCCTGGCTTGGCAGAATGAGTCCTTGCCCTTAGAGCACACAGTGGTCCCTGCTAATGAACAGTCCATCCGAAGGAGGAGTGGGGCCAACCATGGAGGAGAAGGACAGCTTAGGACTTAATTGCTGGAGAGCAAATCCAGGGATGAGGAGGGGGAGGCTAAACCACAAAATGAGGTCTAGCAGGGAATACACTAACTACAGCCTGGACATGAGATAGCTGCAATCTGAGTAGATTCCGCACAGGACCTCTGATAACAGGGACCAGGTCATGATCCAAGATTATCCTGCTGTCAGTACAAACAGCACATAGCACCATTGAAGTCATGGAATGAGAAGCTCTCTGGACCTGGAGCCAAGAGTCCCTTGGTCAAATCTCAGCTTTGATGCTTATTGACTGTGTGACTATGGGCAAGTGGCTTTAAGTATCTGAGCCTCAGTTAGATGCAGATAGCAATATTTGCCCTTGCTGCCTTGTGGGGTGGTTGTACTTTGTAAAGCTTAAAGGGCTGCCACAACTCAATGGGAATTGCTATAGTCAATAATCAATTAAGATTATTAACTAAAAAAATTAATTCCAGCCAAAAGTTTGTAATCAGACGTAATAATGAAAAGAGTCCTGTTTTTGTGGTATTTCACAGTTGATATGGAACTTTTCTCCACAATAACCCTGTGGTTATAGGTAGGTAGAAAAAGGAATAGTGCCCCCATTTAAAGATGAAGCACCAGGGGCACAGAAAGAGGTTGGTGTCTTATCCATGACACACAGCTAGTAAATGCAGAGCCATAAGTCAAACACAGGGATTCTGTTAACTAGTTTGATTCTAGTGGATGCTCAATTCATTACTGCTATCCTTTTCTAATTTAACGTGCTTATCATGCTTATCAGAGATGACATTTTTCCTCTGAGGACTGCTTTAGCTGCATCCTCAAAAATTCTACTGTCTTGGGGTGGCTAGGTGGCACAGTGAATAGAGCACCGGCCCTGGAGTCAGGAGGACCTGAGTTCAAATCCGACCTCAGACACTTAACACAAAAACTAGCTGTGTGACCTTGGGCAAGTCCCTTACTCCCAATTGCCCTACCTTCCCCGCTCCAAAAAGCAAAAAAAAAAAAAGTTCTACTATCTTGTCTCAACAAAGACCCTGAGACATCAAACCACAAGTTGTTCATTGTTTCTGTGATTTCATCTTTCATGAGTTCATTATTTGGAGTGTCATCCTTAAGAGCCACTTATACCTGTATCTTGGCTCAGTGCAGTCTTCTGCCTCCCCGGTGGAGGGTTCCTTCCATCCCCTATACTGCCTCTCAACGAAATTCTGATTCACTGGTTCCCAAATCTTTTTTCCCCTGCTTTGTTTAATAGCAGAATGTGCAAAGGCTGTTCAACTGCAGTGAAGGGAGCCCTGAATTGGAGAACTGAGTTCAGATCCCAGCTGACATTTACTAGCTGTGTGACTCCATCTCTCGGGTTGTTTTTCTAAAAAAAAAATGTTAATAATAATTATATGTGCACTACCTACCTGAAAGGCATGTTGGGAGGGAAGCACTTCATAAACCACAGAGCACTAGAGAAATGGGAGCAATTACTTTTTTTTTTAACTTGTTTTAAATTCTAAATTAGACTTTTTCCTGTTCTCTTTCCATCTGGCCATGATGTTCTGGCCAACATATTTAGCACCTGTATTTCAACACACATTAAAGTGTTCTGTTGGTGTGTTAAACAGTTCAGTGGCACTTCAGACTCAAGCCAACCTCAAGAAATGTTTACAGTCTCCTACAGTCAATCAAATCCCACAAGTGCTATCCCTCTCCCCAACACTGCCCACCCTGGCCCCCAGCAGAATTTACTGCAGAGGGGAAATCTCACTTATTTCAAATGCTTTCAGGTGTACTGACTCTCCAGCTGCTGTACTGAATGACAGTATCACATCATTACAGCTGTTAGCCATTGGAAATAGGCCTTGATCTTTTTTATCAGAAGACCTGGGTTCAAGTCCAGACTCTGATACTTAATAGATGTATGAACTTAGGCATGTCCCAGCTCCTCTGAACCTCAATGTTGTTCTCCACAAAATGGAGATAATCATTGTACCAACTTCACGTTGTTGCTAGGAGGACCAAGTAAAGTAATTTATTTACAGAAGTATGCAAACATTAAAGTGTTATGTAAATATCTATTACTACTATTATTACCATTATAATCACCCATCCCATTCTTTCCTATTGGGGTTCATATAGAAATTGTCCTGGGACAAGTCGCTATCCTGTTGTGATTCTTTTATATTTCATGTTCCGCAGTCAGTTTCACAGGTGGATAAAATAGCTGTTTTTTCTAAGTGAATAAAAGTATTAGGATGTAAGCTTATCTTGCGTGGTTGCACTGAAAGTATCCTTGGAACAACTCTGGTGGCAGTGAGGACAAGAGGGGGTAAACACACACATCCTCCTAGTCCTATGGGATTTTTTTTATTCTATATTTGGAATGGACTCCATTTTTGGAAGTTTTATAAACTCCATTTGAAGTTCACCTCTTTTGGTTACATTTTAGAAATCCAGTGATGGAACCTTGTTATCAGTCTTCACAATTGCTCAGTAAAGTGATGTCTGCTTGTTCCAAAAGTATCTCTGTAGGTTTTTTCAACTGATTATCATGTGCTCTAAGAATTTCTATCAATCCTATAATCATTATTATTTTTTTTTAGGGAAGGAGAAAGAGAATAAACATTTATAAACTGTCTATTGTGTACCAGGTGCACAGCTCGGTAAATCAGTAGATAGAGCACCAGGCCTAGAGTCAGGAAGACCTGAGTTTAAATCGTGCCTCAGATTCTTAATAGCTGTGTGACCCTGGGCAAGTCACTTAACCCTGTTTGCCTCAGCTTCCTCATCTGTCAAGTGAGCTAGAGAAGGAAATGGCAAACCACTCCAGGATCTTTTTCAAGATAATCCCAAATAGGGTCACAAAGAGTCAAACACAACTGAAACAATGGAACAACAACAAAAACATATGTCAGGACCTCATGTGATCCCCAAAACAACCCTCTTATACCCTTCAGGGTTATTATTGCCCTCACTTTACAATCAAGGCAATTGAGGCAAACAGAGGTTAAGTGACTTGTCCAGGGTCACATAACTAGTAAGTATCTGAGGCTGACTTTGAACTCAGGTCTTCCTGACTCCAGGACCAGAGCTTTATCCAATATGCCACTTAGCTGCCTTATTATTATTTCATACTCATTTTTTTCTAATAAAAACTATCCTGGAATAAGTTATAACCTTATAATCATCATCATCACCATCTGCAAAAAAAAGGCATAATATTACTTGTAGCACCTCCTTCCTGGGGTGGTGGCTGTTGTTTCATTAGAGTGTGTGTGTGTGTGTGTGTGTGTGTGTGTGTGTGTGTACGTGCACACATACACACAAATAGGGAGAGAGTGAGAGAGCATATTTTAAGGGTTGCAAAGCAGTTGATCCTCACAACAACTTCAGGAAGTACTTACTGTTATTATCTTCATTTTTCAGATGAGAAAACTGAGGTTGCAGAGATTAAGTGACTTGCCCAAGGTCATATAGCTAGGAAATGTCTGAGGCAGGATTTGAACTCAGGATTTCCTAACTCCGTGCCCTATACTCTTTCCTAGCTACTATTGTGAGGGAAATGATTTAAAAACTTTAAACATCATAAAAATGGGAATTGTTGACAGTAGTAATCAGAGTAATTTAATAAAGTTCTGTACTTGGAGTCAGAAAAACCTGGAGTGAAATCTCAGCCTTGACACTTGCTACTTAGGCTCTTAGCTTTTCTCAACCTCAGACAACTCTTTTTTTTTAAATTTTTTGCTTTTTGGAGGGCAGCTGGGGTTAAGTGACTTGCCCAAGGTCACACGGCTAGTTTTTGTGTCAAGTGTCTGATGCTGCATTTGAACTTAGGTCCTCCTGACCCTAGAGCCAGAGCGCTATTCACTGTGCCACCTAGCCGTATCCAGACAACTCTTTAAGATCATTAAGTTATAGATGGACTACAATATGTAATGGGGAAGCGATTTAGAACACCCCAAACTGATGATTCAATCCAATAAGCATCTATTAGGTGCCAAATATGTGTAAGGCACTTTCCAGGTACTAAGAGTACAACAATTATGAAAAACAGTCCCTGCCCTCAAGACCCTTACATTCTAATGAGAGTTTACAATTCATAAAGAGGTAATCATACGTGTAATATATGTATATGTGTACATATATACATACATATATGTGTATGTATGGGGACAGATAGATACATAAATAAATAAACACATAGATAGATCCATGATTATTTGAAGAAGATAACACTAACCACCAATGGGACATGGAAAGGCTGTCCCTAAAAGGCTTTCCTTCATGAGCTAAGCCTTGAAGGAAATCAGAGATTCTTAGACTTGTAGGTAAAGGAATGTATTTTTGAAATGGGAAAAAACATAAAGATGAGGGACAGAACGTCAAGTTTGAAAATAGCAAGGAGATTTGTTTGGCTAGAAGATAAAGTAAGAGAAGGGAAGGAATATCAATCAGTCAGTCAATAAGCATTTGTTAAGTACCTACTACGTGCCTGGCCCTGTGCTAAGTGCTGAGGATACAACGAAAGGCAAAAGCATAAGATTCAAATTATTGACCAACAGGCTATATACGAGATAAATGGAGAATGAGCAACAGAGAAAAGACACTGGAATTAAGAGGGAAGGGGAAAGGCTTCCTGTAGAAGCTGGAAGTATACTGTGAAGGACTTTAAACGCCAAGCTAAAGAATTTGTATTTGATCCTAGAGGCAATGGAGACCCCTGAGGGTTCATGAGCAAGTGAGTGACATGCTTAGACTTGTGCTTTAAGAAAACTATTTTGGCAGATGTATAGAGGATGGACTAGAATTGGGAGTGACTAGAAGCCAGAATTCCAATTAGGAAGTTGCTATAACAATACAGGAGAAGGGGAATGAGGACCTGAACTCCAATGGTGGCCATTTTTAGTGAAGAGAAGGGAAATGAATACAAGATATGTTGTAGAAGAGGAACAAAACTTATCAACTGAATCAGAAGAACTGGGTTCAAGTCCTGCCACTTAATCTAACAAGCTGAATAACCTTAGGCAAGGCACATAACTTCTTTCAGCCTTGGTTTGTTTCATCTGTAAAATGGGCACAAGACTCCTTGTACTACCTTTTTCAAAGGGTTGTTGTGAGGAAAGCATTTAAACTTAAAACACTATGGAAAGGGAGTCATCATAATCTACTATCAAAATAGTAGAGAGGCAG
Source organism: Pseudochirops cupreus (assembly GCA_028627135.1). Taxonomy (NCBI): domain Eukaryota; kingdom Metazoa; phylum Chordata; class Mammalia; order Diprotodontia; family Pseudocheiridae; genus Pseudochirops; species Pseudochirops cupreus. Next base: position 61,948,172 of record CM053581.1, on the reverse strand, counting down.
CATGGTGTACTGAATACAATCAATGCTAGACTAGTAAGCAGGAAAACCTGGGTTCAAATTCTCCCACCAACACTTACTAGCTATGTGACCTTAGGCAAGTCACAACCTCTCTGAACCTCAGGCAACTCTTTAAGGCTATAAGCTATAGACAGGTCACAATCTCTGTTGGAGGAAAGGTGTCCCCATCATGGGAGCTCCCTACTCCGTTGAAATCATAGGACCTTGCCATTCTGATGGATATGTCATCATCAGTGATTGTAGTAGTATCACAGAAACCTGGATACATCATGGAGCATCCCAAACACCTGATATGGCAGGATGACATTTGATTCAATAACAATTATTAAGTACCAACTTTGTGAAGGTAGTGTGCCTGGTAGAGTGAAAAATGACACAATCCCTGACCTTAAGAAGCTTACACTTTCCTAGAGGTTTACAACATGAACCTAAATAAGTACAGTACACATCAGGAAAGATGGAGGCAAAGGAGAAGTGCAGACAAAGTACGCCAGGATGGGAAATGAGGAAGGAGAGAATACTTTCAATGGCAAGGAATCAGAAAAAAAAAAAAAGCTTCGCAGAGGAGATGGCGCCTGAGCTCAGCCCCAGTGAAGTGTTAAGGTTAGACTTAGCATATTTCTAAATACAATTAATATTTTCCATGCCTCTGGCCATGCTGTCTTTTCTGCCTTGAGTGGCCTACCTGGGTTTTCCCCCACCTCAGCCTGTTGAACTCCTAACCATTCTTCAACAGCTCCAATGCCACATCCCTGGTGAAACCTCTCCTGAACAACCACCACCTGTAATCCCCCAACTGCAGGATTCTTTTCTCCAGTCTCAAATAGCACTTTACTAGAGACTTCCCCTTTCAGATGACCTTCATCTGCTCTGCCTCTTCTGTGCCTCTTCCATTAGCTTGTGAGCCCTTTGAGGGGCAGGAACCATGTTCCTGACTTTCTTTGAGTCTTCATTGGTCAACACAGCACCTAGTATATAGTAAGTATTTCATAAATGCTTATTGATTGACATCTCTCTAAAGCAGTTTTATTCTAGTCTTCATTACAATAATTAGATAACTAAGAGGTAGTTTAGTGTGGTGAAAAGAGCCTTCCTTTGAAGTCTATGAATTGTAGAAGAGAATAGAAAACCCTATGATTTAGGAGTGTAAGGAACCTTAGTTATCACCTCTTGTTCAATCCCCTGATGTCATAGATGAGAAAACAGAGTCCAGAGATGTCAAGTGACTTACACTCCCCAAGGACCCAGGCTTTATGGCTGCCACCCTCCTCAAGGTTCTAGCAAGGGTTCGAGCTCCCAGATTCCCCTATCCTTCCTCCAGGAAGCCTTCCCTAAAGGAGTTGAATCCATTAGAGTAAGGGAGGATAGACAGTCTGAGTGACGTACTGGATTTGTTTTGTTTGCTGGTTTTTCAGAGTGCAGAGGTGGAAGGTAAAGAGCTTGGTCCAGACCTGTGATTTCACTAATAAAAGGGACTCACTTCCAGGGAGGGAAGCGACTTGGCATAATAGAGGATAGAGCACTAGATTTGGTGCAGGAAGACCTGAGTTCATTCTAATCCTGCCTCAGACATGTAACACTCATATGACCCTGGGCAAGTCACTTGACCTCTTCCACTTCAGCTTCCTCATCTATAAAATGGTGGTAATAATAACACCTACTTCACAAGGTTGCTGTGAAATTGAACCAAAGGTCTTTGTGCAGTTTTAAACTGTAATAAGGATATCCTTAGACCAATTACATAGCTACATAAATGCCAGCTATTATTGCCAATGAAAATCTGCAACTCATAATCTAGGAGAGTTATCTGAGGCACCAAGTGAAGTGACTTAAGGAGGATCACAGACCCAGACACTCATCAGAGGTCTGGGTCTTCTTCCTGACTGCGAGGCAGAGCTTTCTACCCATGATGCCAAGGCACCTCTGCCTGCCCTGATACCCACTAAATTTTGCAAGAATCAGAAGAGAGTGTCTGAGGGAATGGGCAGGGTCTTCTGTTCAAAAGGACAGGGACAAAAATCACAAAGAAGGAAAATGAGATGACGGGGGATCTGGAACTGGAAGCCAGCTTAGAGATCATCTGGTCCAAGCTTCATCTTACAGATGAGGACACTGAGCCCCAGCGAAGAGAACATCTCTCACTATCAGTCACACAACTAGCAAAAACAAGATTTCAATTCAGTTCTGACCCCAAATGGTCACCTTTCTACTGCACCACAACACTGACAGTAGACTGATTCCCCAACAAGAGGGAATGAGATCAAATATCCTCAGTTGAAGTAGCAACCCCAGTGTCTTTCACAGGGCACTCCAGGCACACAGTAGGTCTTTACTCATTGTGTTGAACTGAATTTGCTGAGAGGCAGCTTTTATTGTGAACAGTACTGGACCTGGAATAGAAGTTCTGAGTTTGAATCTCACCTGAGACACCTACTGAGTTTTGTGATGCTGAACATGTCACTTACCTCTCTGGGCCTCAGTTTCCCCATCCGCAAAATGAAGAGGTTGAACTCAACAACCTCCAAGGTCACTTCTAACTCTAAATCTATGACCCTTTGAATTATAATGAGAAAACAAAATAGACAAGGACAACTGAAAATGAGATGTATCAAAGCTGCTAAAGAAATGTGCCATATTTAGCAGGAGAGTGTTTATATTACCCACATCTGTTTGCCCAATTGCATTTCCTAGTTACACAAAACACATGAAAGCTGGAGCATGATTCCTCCAGCAGCCACACTCACCAGTCCCATGCATGTGGACAGTGCCACTGAGGAGGTGCTGTCATTCCAGATGAATCCCTGATAGAAACACTGCTCGACTGCAAGCTTCCCAGACTCTAAGATTCCATCTTTTCCTAGGACCTGGACAATAAGATCTTGGCCAAGGATGGCAGAAGGTTCAAGTTCTAAGTGCAGTTCTTGCCCAAATGCTGCAAATCTATAGTGCAAGGAGCCCCTGGGTCTCTGGGGTGACCGCTTCTGTCGTCGGCTGCGCAAAATGTTGTGTGAAATGTAGGCCCCTCCAGGGTCCACTTCAATGGGTGTTACAAAGACATAATCTGCAGTGGAAGAAAACCGTGACTATCAATACCTCTTGACCAAAGCTAAATATTGTTTGATTCATGATTATTCCCATAGGCCCATAGGACACAGAGGTGGAAAGAATCACCAGAGATGATCATTTACACCTATCTTTCTCTTTTTCTGTCACTATCTCTCTTTCCCTCTCGGTCTCAGACTCTCTCTCTGTCTCACTATGTCTTTCTCTGTCTCTATCATTCTTTTTCTGTCTCTGTCTCCGTTCCTGTCTGGGTCTCTGTGTCTATTGGTCCATTTGTCTGTCTGTCTCTTTATCTCTCTCTGTGTCTCTTCTGTCTGTCTGTCTGTCTGTCTCTCTCTCTCCCTGTCTCTCTCTCTCTGTCTCTCTGTCTCTGTCTGTCTGTCTGTCTCTGTCTGTCTCTCTCTCCTCCCTCGCTCTCCTGAACTCACCGTGTAATATCATGGACTATAGTCATCTATACTATATCATATAGTATATGCTACCCCATGTAAGTTCCCTGAGAGTAGGAACTGTGCCTTATCTATATTTTGTAACTACCCCAGCACTTATCACCATCTCTCACATGTGGAGCAGGCATTTAGTAAATTCTTGCTGTGATACTGTATTGTGTCTAGTCCAAAGCCTTTCCTTTTACAGATGAGAAAATTATAAATAATAATTACAATAACTAGCATTTATATAGTTCTTTAGGTTTGCAAAGCACTTTTTATACGGTATGTCATTTGATCCCCATAACAACCCTGAGAGGTAGGTATTATTAATATACCCACTTTATAGATGATGAAACTGAGTGAGACACAGAAAGATTAATTGACTTTCTTATAGTCACACAACTATAGTTAGTGTCCAACGAAGGAGCAGAGCTCAGATCTTTCTGACTCTAAGTCAGAAAGTCACTCCAAGTTCTATGTTCTAACCACTAAGTCACATGACTGATTTATACTACCCAACTACCTCAGTTAAGGGCAAAAGATACAAAGTGACTTTCCTAAGGCCACCTAGCTAGTTATGTATCAGGGTCAAGATATGAACTAGGTCTTCTGATTGGTGATAATCTGCCTCCAAAGTGTTAATCAGCACATTTGCCTCCTCAAGGTAAAAACAGTCCAATAACAGCAGCCCCACGGTGTCCCCAGTTACTAGAGATATCTAGTAGGCTGGAAGGCCATCTACTAACTACAATTAGAGATGACCCCAATGTCCATGTGAGATTTGGCTAGATGCCCTCTGAGATCTCTTTCAGTTCTGAAAAATCTATGAATGATAAAGGGCATGAAATTACTGATTTTAGAATCAAAGAATGTCAGAACTAGATGGGTCAGAGAACATAGAATATCAGCAAAATGGAACTTGGACTATAGAAGAACCAAGGTGGGTGGGGAGATTTTTAGTCCAATTCCCATATTTTTTTTATAGATAAGAAAAGAAAAGTCACAAGAAGATGAGTGACTTTCCCAAGGTTGCATAGCTAGTAAAGGAAGGAAGGAAGGAAACAAACATTTATTAAGCATCTACTATTGTATTACTTTACATATATTAGCTCATTTGACCCTCACAACAACCCTGGGAGGTAGGTGCAAATATTATACCCATTTTACAGATAATAAAACTCAGGCAGACTAAGAGAAATGACTTGCCCCAGGGTCACATAGCTAGTGAGCATCTGAGGTCAGATTTTAACTAGGGTCTTCCTGACTTCAGGCCCAGTGCTCTATCCATCATGCCACCTCTAGTAAAAAGCAGAAGCATGATTTGATTTATGTATAAGACATTTTCTACAAATAAAATAGCCCCTTTGTGGAGCCATAGAGATCTCATAGAAAGGTAAACAGATGTATGAAACTGCTATAAGATAGCAATGGGGAAGCATCAGGATAACGTAGTACATAGTACTATTTATCTCAAAATGCCCTCAACCTTGTCTCATTATATCTTCCTAGCAAGTGCTGACTATATCTTCCCAGCAAGGATTTGTGAGTAGGAAGGAAGGAAGGAAGGAAGGAAGGAAAGAAGGAAGGAAGGAAGGAAGGACAGAAGGAAGGGAAGAAGGAGGCTCTAGACCTGGAGTCAGGTAGACTAGGTACAAATTCTGGCTCTGCTTCCTACTACAAAGGTGGGACCTAGAGCAAGTCACTTGTCCTCTCTTGGGGCAAATCATTTCACCTTGGTGGATCTCAGTTTTCTCTTCTCTGAGGATAGATAGCTGTTCTTTAAGGTCACCTTTTGACCTCTGAACTCTATTTTCCTATGAGCGTCATTAGTCACATACAAAGTATTTCCTTCATTTTATAGATGTAGAAACTAAGTGTGTGCAAGGGTAAGTGATTTGATTATGATGGCACAGCTAGAAAGCAAGGTGTCTGGGAATGCGTCCCAAGACTTCCTAAGACCTAAGCTCATTTCATTATATAATGGAATTTCATAATACATTCATTTAGCATGAATTCACTCGTCTCCCTATCAACTCCCTCCTCCCCCAAATAAAAAAGGAGAAAAAAATTTTTAATAGTGTAAGCCATCATTCCACTAAATCAGAGGGTTTTGGTCTTTTTCTGTGTCATGGATTCTTTGGCAGTCTAGGCAACTTAAGAAATTTTCAAGGGTACTTTACATATACACTTTTAACCTTACAGACTGACCTTAAAGCCTAGCCAGGTCCCTGCCATAAGATTCCCTTAAGATAATGACTCGACTCTACATTGGTCAGCCACAGGACAGCAGTATTACTACATAATACAATATACCTGAGTATATAGGCCACTCCAAAATACTGGCTACAATCCTTAAATAATTATTTCTTTGAAAAGAAATGAATACATAATAATATAATGAAAAACAACTCCTATGATGGATTATATTCATGTTTTATACAAGTCAAAATGAGAGGAAAAATACATGGCCTATACCTGAACCAATTTAGGAAAACCTCACCTGTGTACAGTGACTTGGTGCTCTCAAAGTCCTTTCAAGAGTATTATCTCATTTTCATCACAGGACATGTAGGACAAATATCTTGATGCTCATTTTATAGATCAGCGATCCCCCTGTCCTTTAAGAGGCAAAAATGGAAGCCTGAAATATATTTTACCTGTATTTTTTAAATTGACTAGTTTTGTCCTCCCTGTTCATGTGAAAAGCAGATGATTAAAACACATTATATATCTCTTTTCAATTAACACTAAATTAAGTAACTTTTCACTTAAATAGCTTTTGGTTAATTTTTCTTGGGCTCTTAGCAGAAAAGGGGTTCTCTATCTCCAACATAAAAAGATCTGACTGACTGAAAAATTTTCCTTGGACTATAGAATTAGAGAATGCCAGAGAATTCCAGAATTCCAGAAACAACCTCAGAAATAAGAAATGAGAACACAGAGCACAACGTTAAAGGCACACTAGAAAAAAAAAATGTTGGAACACAAAAAGTTAGGATAGAATATAAGATGTTAGAGCAGAAGGGTGTTTTAGGATAGCCCATTAGAGCAGCTAGGAAGGTGGTGCAGTGGATAGAACAACAACTTTGAAGTCAGGGGGCCCTGACTCCAAATTTGACTTCAGACACTTACTAGCTGTATGACCCTAGGCAAGTCACTTAACCCCAATTGTATGTATGTGTGTGTGTGTGCGTTCACTCTATCAAGGTGATAGCACTCTATGCTGAACTTGACTCATGTACGATTTTTAAATTTTCAGTGTGAGCATTTATACATCAGAAATCAGCAAATGCTACAAATCAGTGCTTAACTTGTTCTGTTTGTTGTCTAGACTTAATAAAGTGAGGGAGAAAGTGTTAATAAGGTATATTAAATTTTTTAAAGCATCAAGCATACAGTTTCTTTTCCCAGGGAGCTGGTTGTTAAACATTTACCAGCACACTCTTGACTCTATCCTAAAGGAGGAGGGGGTAAGGTTTTAAGGATGGAAATTCTAGACATTTCAAGGTCTCCAGATTTGGCTCTCTCTCTCTCACTAGGTACACAGAGACAGAGCCATGTTGTTCCCTCCAAACTGCCTGAAACAATGCATCAAAGGTTTTCCTTCTTCCCCAGGGGGGTTAATAAATGACAGAAGTCAAGGATGCTTAAAAAGCTGGTGGTCAGGGTAGCAAATATCCAAGCTCAGACAAAGAATCTATGTTTATGGCAGAATCTGAGAAAGCCAAAGCCAGAACTTCTATAAATGAGGGCCTGGATAACTTTATGAAAGGTTTTCTTCAGGATATAGAGTCACAGAATTTTAGAACTGGAAGGGTCTTTAATACATAGAATGGCAGTGGACTGGATCTTAAACCATGGAACATAGTATGCCAAAGCAGAGCTTAGAGACCATTAAGTCACCCCTCAATATCTTATATTCACTATATCATGCTGCCTTAATAAAAGAGACTAAAGAGACAATCTCTAAGACCCTTTCAATTTGTGAGTCTTATGACATAAGCAGATGCCTTCTACATAGCCAACCACACTGAAAAATCCAAGTAGATGAAAAATACATATTGCCCTGAATATGACATTCAAATGAATGGATAGCCTATTGAGTTAATCCCCCAGTACATAGCTACAGGTAGGCAGCTAGGTGAATCAACGGATAGAGTGCTGGGCCTGGAGTCAGGAAGACCTGAGTTCAAATTCAACCTCACACACTTACTGTGTGTGACCTTGGGCAAGTCACTTAATCCTATTTGCCTCAGTTTCCTCATCTGTCATATGAGCTGGAGAAGGAAGTAGCAAACTGCTCTAACTACCTCTGCCAAGAAAACGTCAAATGGGACATGAAAAGCTGGACACAATTGAAAATGACTAAATAAATATATACTAGACAGCCACCTTACAAATGGAGTTGGACACAGAATTTAGTAAGAAGAAGGAATCAGGCAATAGCCTGTTTACATTCAGAAAATTATACAACTTTTCAATACCCCAAATACCTCCCTGCTGCTTAAGTCCAGTCTCTTTTAACAACCACATTCTCCCAGTTTTTCAAAATTGTAATATTTTAAGTAATACCACAATCTCAAGAGAATCCAAATTATAAGCAACCCAATGAGCAATCAAAAGTTGCTGAGTAGGCATAAGTATGTTGACTGACGACTTGAGCTCTAGGAGAAGTGTCAAGGTATTGTCAAGCATACAAATTCTGGGCAAAGGTGATGGGCTGTTAATATATCAGGATAGCCCAGGTGGTTCACTGATACACTGGAGATACTAAAAAAACAGGGAATAGCCTCATTGCATGGATTTCTGAAAGCATAAGTCTGACCATGTCACCCCTCTCTCTATTCAGTAAACTTCAGGGGCTATCCTACTCCCTCCAGTATCAATTATAAAGTTCTCTGTTAGGCATTTAAAATTCTTAAAAAAAAAAAGTATCTCCTTCCTACCTTTGCAGTCTTCTTCCACTTTACTCCCCTTCACAGTACAATGATTCCTCAGTTACTCCATCTCTAGTCTAGCCTGTCCCCATGCCTGGAATGCTCTCTCTCCTCACCTTCCCTTCTTAATTTCTCTATCTTCCTTCAGATCTCAGCTCAAATCCCACCTTCAGACGAGCCTTTCCGACTGAGATTACCTCCCATCTACTCTGTCACTGGTCTTTTACGAACCTAGTTATTTGCTAGATTATAAGGAGTAAGTTATTTACTCCACTAGAAGAGAAGAACCGGTTTTGTTTTGTTTTGCTTTGTTTTTTAACCTTTCTTCGTATCTCCAACACTTAGCACAGCACTTGGTACACGATAAGCTCTTAAATGCTTTCTGACTTGAGACAAGAACAAGAATCACATAGTCTGAGGAGGCATGGGTAGGCTGCGGTACCAGTGGAGCGCTCACCGACAATGCAGACATATTACTTTTTCACAGGTTGTGATAACCCAAACAGTAGCTCACATTTCTATGGTGTTTCTCAGGTTATAAAACAACAGAAGACTCCTAGGATTCACAGAGGTCAGGGCCTTACATGGAACATTACAACTGAAAGGGACCTAGAGACTAGGGATCACCTAGTCACGCTCCCCCTACTCTTTCCTTTAGAGGAGGGAAGAAGTTAAGATTGCATAGGCACACTTTGGTAGTGCGTAGCAAAGTTGTTCTAGTTCCATCCAAGTATCAAGAGAGCAGAAAAGCCCCTCAGAGGGAAGGCTGAACACCAACCTTGATTCAAACCGCCGCCGCCGCCGCCGCTGCCGCTGCCAGTGGTCCACGCGGCTGCCCAAGCGGCGGAGCAGAGGCTGCACATCTGGAGCGTCTGAAAGACAAATTGGACAATCGGAGCTGAAATTGTTTGGGAGAGACACAAGGAGCGGTGTATTCTCCCCGCTCCTTACAGCCCTCACCCTCCGGCCCAGACCGCCAAACGGAGAAACCTGCCTTAGCTCCACTCCCGAGCCCCCAAAGGCTCCACAGCTGCCTGGGGCCGCCGCCGCCGCCCAAGGTCGCCGCCGCTGCTGCCTCGGAGAGCGTCCGGAGGAGGAAGAGGAGGAGGAAGAAGAGGTAGGGGTGGGGGTGATCCATTGTGGCCCTGCAGTTGGGGGAGGGGGAGAAGGGGGGTTACCTGCCCCTCTTGGGATTCGGGCGGGGCGCCAGCATTCTTCCCCTGGGGTGGGGGGGACAGCTCCAGGGGCGGGCAGCCAGGCCAGGTGCGTCAGGTAAGCCCCCCCACTCCCCCACTCCCCACTCAGCTGCAGCCTCTGGGTCTACTGCAGTCTGGGGGAGACTGACAGCAGCCCCGCCCGGCGGAGGGACAGACCCCCCTAGACCCGTGGGGAGGGTAAGAGGCGAGCAACCAATCAGGAGGCTGCGCGGCGGGCGGGCGCTCTCTCTCCAAAGCGCGACTCTAAGAAGTAGGTCTTGTAGCCCTTCTGCTAGTGTGAGAAAGTCCTGCTTGCCTGTTTGGTGACTGAACAGATCTGAACCCCAGCATCCCCTTCCCGCTAGTGGGAGAAAGTCCTGCTTGCCTCTTTGGTGACTGAACAGATCTGAACCCCAGCACCTCTCTTCCCGCTAGTGGGAGAAAGTCCTGCTTGCCTGTTTGGAGACTGAACAGATCTGAACCCCAGCACCCCCCTTCCCCCAGGCAAGGAAGAAATGCCAGCTGGATCTCACACACACACACACACACACACACACACACACACACACACACACACACACACACACACACACACACACACACACACACACGCCCCCAGCTCTCAGGGGCCATGCTGCTGCCTATTGGCTGCCGAAGGGTGGGATTCCCGGTTTGAGCTCAAGGGGAGGAGAAAGGGGAAGCAGGGATTGAGGGAGGTGGGGAAGATTCATCAGAAGGTTGGATTTAAAGCCTGAAGAGTTCATAGGGACCATCAGAAAACTTATGTGAAAGAACCTGAGAGGTGAAGGTCACACAGGTAGACATAACAGAACTGGGATTCAAACACAGGCCAGCTCCAAATACACTTAGGGACAAAGCAAACCTTGGGTCTGACCTGGGAAAGAGAGAAGGTGACGAGACAGAGAGAGGAGAAATAAAAATTCAGAATCGTTAAAAGCTGGGACAAGTGCTTAGAAGCCATCAGATCCAAGACCTCTGCCCTACCCTAATTTTACTAGGAAAGAAACTGAATCTCAGAGAGGTGAAGCAACTTGCCCAGGGTCAAACTGCTTATAGGTAGTACAGCCAAGACTCAAAACCAGGTTGCCAGATTCCCAGCCTTGGTCTCTTTCCATCACACCACAAGGACAGTGTGGGGCAGTGGAAAGAACCCTGTGTCTAGAGTGAGAGAACTTAGGTTCAGAGTCTACCTAGGATCTTACCCTGTGTGAACTTGGACAATTAGATTACTTGATATCCCTGGGCCTCAGTTTCCTCATCTGTAAAAGGAGAAGGTTGAACTAGACAGCATTTGAAGTCCTTTCCATTTCTAGATCCTATGAATTTTCTCTCAGCTCAGAATGAATAGTTGGGGGAAAGGGAGGAAACAGGAAGATCAATGACAGGAGGACTCTAAAATAAAGAGTGTGACTTCAATGATAAAACTCCCAACTGTTTGCTATTAGCATTGCTGAGTGAACTTGAAAGGAGTTGGTGCAAAAGACAAAGTATAATTGGTGATTCAGCACTGGTCACTGTTAACAAAGCACTTTCACACACCCATTTCTTATTATGGGCTCTCCCAATTTGTCCTCAAAATTATCTTGTATCACCTTGTTTAGTACAGTGTCTAGTACATAATAGGTGCTTAATAAATGATTACTAGTTGATCAATTGCCTTTTTCTCTCCCTCAGATGCTGGTTAGGTGTAAAGATGAGAAAGCTGCTCACCTACTCCCTGTCTACCAAACTCCCTCTCCTCAGGAAAGGAGAGAAAACTTGATGTACTCAAGGCAGAGTTAAGAGACCTGTATTTGCACTTACTTTCTGAATAGGAACATAAATTTAGACCCTGGAGAGAACTTTGAGGTGATATAGTCAAAACTCCTCCTTTTAAAGAAACTCGCTGAGGTCCAAAGAGATTAAAGGTCAAAGTCACACAGATACTAAGTAGCAGAACCAGATTTTAAACCCAGATACTCTAATTACAAATGCAGTATTCTTTCTATCTTGCCTTTCCACCTTCAATGTAACATTTTAATAATTACCTCCTCATTCACACCACTTGGGATAAAAGAAGTATAAGATGTATTCTCCCAAAATATATTGGAATTGGGGAGATAAGACATAAATGCATGATTTTGGGGAGGGGACTGAGTCTCTCTCTGTCACCCAGCCTAGAAATGTATCACCTGGGCGGAGCCAAGATGGCAGCGTAGGAGAAGCAAAGTATCGCAGCTCCCACACAGCCACTTCAAAATATCCATAAAATATGACTCTAAACAAATTCTAGAACTCTAAAACGCACACAAATATACTTTCCGTGGAAGGCAGCTTGGCCAGGAGGCACCATCTCAGGGCTGGAAGCTTAAACCAGCCCAGCTTGAAACGGTGGCTTGGCCCTGGGGGCTGCCAGAGGAGCTGAGCTGCAGCTGGAGCAACAGAAAAGTGGATCTGTGGCAGCTATGGCACTTTCCAGAATTATCATGCTATAAAGAAAAAAAAAAGGACTAAGTCAGAGGTTAGTGGAACTCAGCTAAAAATTGGGGAAAAAAGCGGGTCGGACCAAACCGCCTCCAGGGCAAGGAAGCGTCAGAAGCAGAGGTCCTGCACCCACCTCCACATTGCTGCTTTGGAGCTCTTGGCCTGCAGACTGCAGGGGGGCCAAGCAATTGTTCAGAGGCCAAGTGTTCTCCCAGTGAGCGGCCTAGATCCGGATCTCGGTCTTGCATGGTGGTCCTGGGGTCTCTTTTCAGTGAGCCATAGCTGGGGAGGGCCCCAGCAGCCTCCTAAAAGCTCCAGCAGCTGGGAAAACCCCAGCGATTTGGGACAGAGCTTTCCCCTCTGGAAGCAGAGTTCCACAAAGCTAAAAAAATCTCTGATTGGCCAGCCATGAATAAGCATAGGAAGCAAAGTAAGAACAGCAACCAAACCCTAGACTCCTTCTTTGGGGAAAAGAAGGATCAAAGCAGGGAACAGGAGGAAGACAACATAGTCAGAACTCCCACACCAAAAGCTTCCAAGAAACATGAAGATTGCCTAAAAGCTAGAGATCAGCTGAAGAAGGATTTTGAAAATCAAATGAGAGAAGTGGAAGAAAAATTGGGA
>CM053581.1:61916306-61934919 GCA_028627135.1 Pseudochirops cupreus | reverse complement strand
TATACAGTGGGATTGCTGTTTGGGGGGGTAGGGGAAAGATAGGGAGAAAATTTGTAACTCAAAACATTGTGGAAATCAATGATGTAAACTAAAAATAAACAAAAGTTAATTTTTTTTTAAAAAGATAATCTATGTGATTTTCCCAGGACCAAACTTGTACCGGAATGTCAGACTCTACATCTTGCTAGTCATAACTAGAAATGGCTGAGTCTGGGATAAGTACTACAAATGAATCAGTCTGATCATGTCAGGAAAAAGCCCTAAAAATCAATCAGTTAAATGGGGACAGGTGGCAGGAGACTCCAGGTAAGCAAGGCAAGGCTGCTACAGTGGAATTGCTTTGGGGTATACACAAGAGAAAGATAGGGAAGAAGAAGTGGTTGCTCCAGCCTGCTTCCTAGAAGTTTTCTATTTAAACTTACTAAGTGATAAGCTCTATTTTTTCTGTCATCTTGAGGGACTGGTCAGAAACCTGGAGTAAAGCCCACCAACATTATGGCCCTGACTCTCCCTTAATCCCTTTTAAAACCTCATTACAAATCTGATTTTGGTCTTGTTTCCAATGTGGCCGCTCATCTGTGGTCCTTCAAACTTCATATGTTGTTTGCCTTGTTCTTAGTCTTAGCCCGTTTGCATCGCATTTCTGAACATTTCACACACACACACACGCACACACACACACTAACTGTCCCCTTCTGGGTTTAAATAGTCCCATGGAGCTGTCTCAATTATAGTCCTAACTGGGACAAGACCCTGCTAAAAGAAAAAGCAAAATAGCATCCTATTCTATTCTAGGCAAATCCACCCCCACAACAAGGGAACTGTTAGCCTTGTTGAGTGTCAACAGCTGGCCACCAGAACTACAGATCCAGAATCTGACATTGGACCATTTGTGATTTTTTTTAAAGTAAATAACTCATTTTTATAGTACTTTCCTCTTTACAAAACCTTTTCCTCCAGCAACCCATGGATACAGAGCTGGAATTTGAACCTGAGTCTTCTGACTCTCAATCCAGTGCCCTTTCCCCTATATCACAACTGATCCTCATTTGTGGAGATTGTGTTTGTTTGTTTGTTTCCTATTTCCTAGAACCATTCAATTACAAAAGAATTCCCTAATGCTGGGTCAAAGTACAGAGATGAGCCAGGCAACAATAGAGAACATTCAACTCCTCTGCAGGAAAAGAAACTCTCCTTGGCTTGAAGCCAATCTGGACACTGCTGTAGGCGGGTCCAGCAGCTGTGTGAGTGTTCCTGAAAAGTTTTCTGGCTGGGCTGTGGAACTTTGATAACTCCCAATTTAATTCAACAAACACTTATTTAGTAGTACCATTGCTGTGACACCCCTGTGTGGTATTGAGTGTAGACATTAAATTATCTCCATTAGGTCCAGACATGTGAAATGATTTTCCCAGGGTCACAGAAGTGGTAAGAGACAACATTTGGACGTAGGTCTCTCGATTAGAAGTTTACCAATCCTTGCACTGCTAAACATTTCCTCAGTTCATTGTCCAAAGCAATCTTTGATATCATTCTACTGAAGTTCCATTCTGAGCAGAAACAAGTAGGCTTCCTAGTATTCTTCTGGATGGATATAGGAAGAAATAAAACAAAAGAAAAAAAAGAAAAGGAGGAGAAGAGACTGAACAAGGGAGGAGTCTGGGACAGGGCTCAGGAGGGAATGAGAAAAGTTGCTTACTAAAGACAGAATACAGCAAGAAGACAGGGGCAGAGCTGGAATCTCATTGGAAAAAAAGCTGAATTCTGCTCATGTGGCAGCTTGTCGGTCTCTCATATTATATACAGCCAGAGGAAAAAAAAACCTCTCATTGGTGTCTTATCTCCCACTCCTGCCTTCTCTAGTTTGAAAGAAAGAAGCATAGGGGAAAAGACAGATTTTGCATCTACTTTGCTACATAAAGAGGTATGGAGATGATTGGACAAAGACTCTCCTGCTATTTAAAGTACTGTCTGGGGAAAATCTGCATGGCCTTCTTACTATCTATAGCCTGAGAGCCAGGACCTTGTTAGCTCCATGATTTTTTTCTTCAGGGCATCCTATGAGAGATCTTGTGGTAAGGGGGAAGACCTTAAGGTCTTTTTCCCCCTCTACAGTCATAGAGACCCCCAAGAAATAGGTGTGGGTCCTTGGCCTTCTCATTGATTCTTTTACATTCTAGATGTAGAAAGTGAGCCACAAAAATTGGGGATTTGGAATCCATGCCAGGTTTTGCCACAAGTATAACCCCAGGGAGCAAGGAAATCTCTTCTGGGGGTGACATTCAGGACCACAGCCCAGATGAAGGATTCATCAAGTAGTTATGCCACATCTAAGTGGGACTGAGCTAAGTTTTGAGCCTAATCATTGAACCATCCTCCACCCTCAGCCCCAGACTGAGGTGGCATAGGAGAGATTATTCTTCCAAGGTTCTGGGCAAAAGGTTTGTACGCTTGTTCTTGATATATCTTTGAGGTAAATAGCCTTTTAAAAGTTGCTAATGTTAAGTGATTAAATGGAACTGGGGTACTACTTTTAGCTCCTAAAAATTGGGTAAACATAGCCTATACGGGCTCTAGCCAATAGCAATAGAGAATCTTGAGAGAAAGCTACAGGAGACTAGCCTGAAGAGAGTAGGAGCAGAGCGCATGCTATTCTAATTATTCCTGTTCTTGTCTTCTATTAAGCAAATGCTATAACTATTCTTGCTTATACTTTATTGGTAAGTAAAAGTTTCCAGCTTAAGAGTCCATAGGGTCGTAGTGATTGATTTTGCATAAATAGGAAGCAAAGCAGTGGTAACCACCTCTGTCGACAGCTTTCTTCCCCTGTGACTGTTTTGTATCTTACTTTCCCATAGTACTACATTTGAAGCAGAGGGAATTCCCAAAACATGAGAATTTAAGATCACAAATACAGTAATCAGACCTACAACAACAGCATCCCCAATATAGATTTATTCACTATATTCCCTCTATTCATTGACTATCAAATCATGGTCTTACAAGATCAATGATCATGTGTTCATTGAATACATCTAGAATGGCCACAATGGGAAAGCCCTTTACCCAACAGGGAAGGGGCACCCTATCCCCTTTCCTTCTCCTTCAACTCATCCCCCAGTCAGTGCTATCCTGAACCAGTCCAGGCTGCTTGACCACTCACACAGTTTGGACGAGATAAATCTGGGATTCTGTGAGATGAGTCATCAATTTTATTTCTGAGATGGAGGACCACCAGGCTTTCCCATTCTCTTTCTATGACTTGCTGACTCCCAACACTGTCATCTAACCAACTCTTAGGACTTCTGGAACTTGCTAGCTACCCTGCATCTGAATTTTCTTTTATGTCTTGTCTCCCACAATTAAAGTATGTTCTCTGAGAGAACAGAGGCTGTCTCTCTTTTATTTGTATCCTCAGTGCTTCAGACAGTGTTTGGCACATAATAAATGCTTAATATTTAATTCATTCAGCAAGGAGCCAGAAAATAACATAGTGGACTAGCTAGGGAAAATAATAAGTGAAAAAGCCCTGAGTTTGAAGACAGCAGACCTACCTTTGAATCCTTACTATGAGAGTGGGGTGTCTGTGTGACTTGAATAAATCATTTAACTTTTCTCAACTTCACTCAACTGTAGTGAGGAAGGTACTTTGCAAACCTGCTACTGTTAGTACTCAGGCCTTACTCTAGATGTTTATTTTATATCCTCTATTTCCAATGGTCCTCATAGATTAGTTGGTCTCATCACAATGATGAGGAATTTCTTGTTCATTAATCAGTTAGCTAGTTGGTCTCTGTTCCACCTATTGTCAGTAGAATCATGTAGAAGACCTGCTGGAAGCCTTATGCCAAAGTCCCTCTCAATATTACCCAAATGTCAGTAGTACTTATATGTTTATAAACATCAAGATAGGTATTTTGTTCTGCCCCCCCAAAAATACCCTAGAATTTTTTTCAGTGTGGTTCCCCAACACCCTAATTTCCTCAAGTGGCATTTATTCATTGTCTAAGTAAAGAAAAGAAGGAAAGGGAGGAGGAGGAGGAGGAGAGGAAGAGGAAGGAGGAAGAAGAGGATAAAAGAAGAAAAAGAAGTACTAATATTTATATGGCACTTTAAGCTTTGCAAAGCCCTGTATGTTGCTAGAGAAAACCCATAAAATAAGGGTTCTTTCATTCCTCTGCCTCTTCCAATGGATCCTTTTGTTTTGATCAAGGAGGAAAAAAGAAGAGGAAGAGAAGGCTTTTCAGCATAGTTGGGACCCAGCAGCAATAGGTTATGGAGTCAGAATATTCTTCCCTTTATCACTTACCTATTGGTCCAATACTATCAGGAAGTCTTTTTCATTAAGTTGGATCTGCCACAATTGGAAAGCGGTGTTATGATTTAATTGCAATTTGGTAGAGAAATGAATGGAAGAGGACTTTTCATATCCATCAAGGAAAGTCTCAACAAGGGTCTTACTGTCTGGGCTGATGACGCCTTTGCTACTTTTTGGTGTTTCACGGATTCAGAGTTTCAGGGCAGACTAGTTTGAGAAGGCAGAACTATAATCTCATGGACATTGTGGTCTATTTACAGGACTCTGACCTGTGTAATGCCTATGGTAGAAAAGAATGCTCAAAAAACTGGAGCAAGAAGAAGTGGAGTTTCTAGGACTTTGGAATCACAATGGGAATAGAGTTACAAGTGGATTTATGAAAAGTAGAGACATTGCTGCAATGGGGGAAACCTATAACCGAAAGGAATTGCTGGCAATTTCTGAGGTTTCTAGTATTAAATTCTGCATTTTTCTGTCCTGAGGGCACACAATCATAGATCCACTCTAGCACCCACTGACTTTTCATTGGACCCCTATGTCAGAAAATGATTTTAAGGAATGAAATATGTGGTCCACCACAAATTGGTCCTAACAGGTTTTTAAAGCTTTTGTGGCTGTATAATGTGTGTCTGAATTCACTGATAGGATTCTCTCTACCAGTTCATTCTGTTGCTCTTACTCACCTTACCAATCTGTGTGGTTTGTGTCTATGTCCTACTGCAAATCCTCCTTACAGAATCTATCCAGTTCCTCAAGACTTTCCTCTGCTTCTCTTAACATTTCATGAATCCCAGTGCAGGATTTATGTTGTTTGTCTCTCATGGCATGGCTGGCCTGTCTCCTTTCCCTGCTATCCACATCCTCAAAGATAGCTTTTAAGCCACATCTTGCATGCATTCCATCATTAGTAATATGTAACTACCTACTTACGTTGACCATGTGCCATCTTGCCTTTTGGGGACAATTTTGATTCTCCTGAGAGAACTGAGTTCCGTAGTTTGAAGTCATTTAAGGGTCCATCAGCTTCACCAGTGTGACTGAGTCACTAGAAAGCACAGTGGATCTGAACTGTCGGAACAAGGTGGAAATGGAATGAACACTCCTGCCAAAGCCAAGCACCATGGAAGCAAATGACGTTAGACAGTCATTTCACCAACACTCTTTGTTATGTGTCTCCTAATCTAGTACAGACCTCTCTGGCTTGCCAGCTCTGCTCCAGTTCCTGAAGTGACTACTTTCACATCACTCCTTTGGATTATAGCATTCTGAAAAATCCTGGCTCCTAACCTAGCCTGGCATTTGCCTGATAATTGCTGGGATCCTACTTTGGACCCTCTTCCTCTTTCCATAACAGGGCATTGTTCCCCTACCCCTTGTTCTGGTTAATTGCTCTAATCCTTGTGTGAGATCCTAGTGGAAGATAGGATGTTTTGAACATCACCAAAAGAATGTTTGTGTTACACATGCACTTTTATAGCAGTAAGAAGTTTGAGATAATTGAAAGAGTTGAGCAATTTCCCAATTGCAACCCACACCACTCTTTTCGTATTTAATTCTAGGTGAAGCTCATTGACCCTTTGCAATGCCTGCCCAAGATTACTGATGAGGGGCAATGTGGAAAGACCACTGGACTCAGAGTCAGGAGACCTGGGTTCAAGTCCCAGCTCTGACATTTGTTAGCAGCAGGGCCTCATGCAAGTTGGTTCACCTCACTGAGACAGTTTCCTCATTTATAAGATAGAGACAATAATACTTGTATTGCCTACCTCACAGAGATGTTATAAGTGAACAAGAGGAGGTCCCCAGAATTCTCAATTTAATCATTCAATCAAAGGTATGAACTAATGAGCTGGCCATTTCTATCGAAAAACAATCACCTTACCCCACTTAGAGTAGTAACTCATGTAACCAAGTGAGAACAACTCTGTTAAATCAAGCAGTCACTATTCACCTTGAATAGCAAGGCAATTTGGAACATAGGCAATATTTCAGTGTCTATTCAACTAGGAGTAGAAATAATCTCAAGCCAAGTCTCTGAGAAGGAATTGCTCAGAGTCCAGGAGAGCACTTCTGTCTCCGCCCATACTTGGCCAGAGGAAGACCTTGTGACCTTCATGGGGTCAGATGATTTGGACTTCTAGTGTCCTAGCATTGTTCCTAGAACAGCCAACCACAGTGTCTACGTTGAGAGCAAAGGATAAACGAAATACCCTAAGGAAAGGCAACTGCTGAACTCTACAAGGAGTTTGGAATGAAACTACACCGTGCCTAATGAGAACTTCTGGAGGGCCATGTGTGACCTCAAGGCTGAAGGTTCCCTGCTCCTGGCCACAGGGGAACAACAACATTTCTTGCTGACCAGAATACAGCCTAAAAGCTATATTGGTTGCTGTTTTTGGCAGACACACATAATAAAGAAAGGACTGTCTATCAGGAGGGGAGAAGGCAATGAACCCATCCCTCTTCACTTAACTTCTGTTCTTTCTAACCTTTATTTGTATACCAGTCTGGAAAGGTCTTAGGAAAAAGGTGAGAAACATGGCCTTAGCCTTCACAAAGCTTCTGTGGATTTGTTTTTTGACGAAATTCCCCAAATAGGAATCCACTGGTTAGAAGTTTTCTGTGTTCACTTTGGAACAAGTGAACAAACATTTATTCAGCACTTACCATGGTGTCAGGAACTATGTTGGGCACTAGGGACAAAAAGAATCGAAATAGTCTCTGTCTCAAAGAGCTCTCAGTCAAACAAGGGAGACAACATACAAACAACTTAGTATAAATAAGAGAATAAACTGGAGGGCTTCTCAGAGGGGAGATCATTAAGGAGGATCAGGAAAGGCTTCTTGCAAAAGGTGAGAGTTTAGCTAATACTTGCAGAAAGGCAGAGAAGTCGGGAGGTGAGACGAGGGAGAGAATTCCAGACATGGAGGATAGCTAGTGAAGGGTAGGGAGATGGAGGGATGTGTACCAGGAACAGCAAGGAAGCCATGATCACTGGATCTTGTGTGGAGTATGTGGAGGGGACAAACATGTAAGAAGACTGGAAAGGTGGGAAGGGTTCAGGTAAATAAGCTTCCATACTCTAATCTTTTGTAGGATGCCCCTAGCTGGGGCAGCTAGATAGTACAGTGGATATAGCACCAGGCCTGGAATCAGGAAGACCTGAGTGCCATGGGCCACCTGAAAGCCAGCATCAGGTGTGAGGAGAGATGTGAGATAAACCAGGGCCAGGTGGGCAGTTCAGGATAGAACTCCGAACTCCATTTATTGATCCAATGAGCAAGGTTTTTATAGAGCAATGAGACAAAGAAGGTAATTATCGGTCACTATGTTTTCCATTACTGTTTTGTTTAGTTCCATGATGTCAGGCCGATGACGTCAGGCAAACCATGAAGGCTATCATGTCCATTCTGTATCTAGTGTTCCTGTTTCACACTGGACAGGCTGTACACTCCCTTGTACTTAGTTCCCTTTGTGTCACTACTATTGGGGCAAGAAAAAATTCAATGCACTCTGTTCCCTGCATGTCACAGAGAGTGGTGAGCCAGCATCCGGTTGGCCTAGGAGCAGCTGCAAGAAGCTGGCTGCTTCTACCTGCCTAACTGGAGTTGGTCCTCAACACCTGAGTTCAAATCAAGTCTCACTTACTAGCTGTGTGACCTTGGGCAAGTCACTTGACCCTGTTAGCCCTAGTTCTTCAGCTATCAAATAAGCTGGATAAGGAAATAGCAAACTCCTCCTGTATCTTTGGCAAGAAAACCCCAAATAAGGTCATTGAGAGTCTGAAACGACTGAACACCACCACAACACAACTTTTTATGTTTAGATAACTTATCCATTTGCAATTTGCTGTGCTATATATAATGAAAAATTCTGGTCCAAATCTATTTTCTCCCCCAAACTGCTATTCTTTTTTTTTCCCAACTGTGTTTATTGAATAATGAGTCCTTTAATCAGTAAATTAGGTTCTCAAGTTCATCAAAACTTACACTTCTGTACACATTTTCTTTCAAATCTTATTTGTTTAATCTACTACATTGATCTTTCTTTTTTAATCCACCAAGTAAATTACCTCTTTATAATGTAATTTTAGAGCTCATGGTGTTATCCCACATTCTATTTTACTTTTTCCATTGTTTACCCAATATTTTTTACACTTTCTTCCTTTATATGAAATACTATTATTTTGTTTAAATCTAAAAAATAGCACAGTGCTATTTTGATTTGTATAGCATTACATCTGTAGATTAATTATATTACCATTGCGATCTTATTATATTAGCCCAGCCCAGCCATAAACATTGAAAAACCACTCATTTAGATCTTGCTTTATTTCTATAAAAGCCATTTTGTCATTGGATTCATGTAAATCTTTTCTGTATACCTTGGTAGGTTAGCTCCCAACTACTCAATACATTTTATGGCATTTTAAAGTATTTTATATTTCAATCTATTTTGCCTGGTTTTCATTATAATATATAGAAATGCTAATGATTTATGTGGATTTATTTAGTATCCCAATATTTCAATGAAACTAGTTATAATTTTAATTAATTTTAGTTGATTCTCTGCAATTTTCGAAGTAAACTGTCATATTGTCCATGAACAGAATTTGTTTTTTGGCCAAAAATCTTATCCCATTAATTTATTTTTCTTATCAGTTTATAGCTAGTATCAATAATTCTAGATTACATGGGAACAGTGCTACATGAGCAATCTGTTGATTTTATTAAGATAACTTCTGGTGTTTCTCTACTCCAAGCAAGATTTGTTAATGGCTTCATATAGATGGGTTTTTTTTTATCACAATAAGCAAACATAATTTCATTACTATATTTCTAGTGTTTTTAACATAAATGAATGTTGTACTTTCTCTGTTCCTATTGATTTTATCATATGGTTTTTATTATTAACATGATTTATTATCCTCATTTTAAAAATGTTCAACCGGTCTTGCACTCCTGATACGTATCCAACTTGGTCCTAATAAAAAGATTTTGTTTGTCTTTATTGTCGTAGTCTCTGGTAATGTTCTATGTAATATTTTTGCATCAATATTTATTAGCAAAACTGGTTTCTCTTTCCCTGCCATAACTTTTTCTGATTTTAATATGTGGGATTCCTATTTGCTTCATAGATTAAGTCTGATAGAGTACCTTCTTTCTCTGTTTTTTTAAAATGACTTAAATAGCAATTTAAAATGGCTTGAAACTCTTTGAAAACAGTTTAAGAGAATTAGATCTTTTCAGTTTTTTCTCAATTGAACAAAATATCAATTTATTTTTATTGTATTTTATGTTTTTAATCAGAAAAAATCTGCCTACTCACCCTACTTCTTCAACCTCCCTACCCCCCCCATTTGAAAACTAAAGAAAAACAGACCCAATTATAAAAATGTATAGTCAATCAAAACCAATCTCCACATTGGCTGTGTGTGTGTGTGTGTGTGTGTGTGTGTGTGTGTGAGATTCTTTACTCTGAGTCCTTCACCTCTCTATCAGGAAATGGATATCAAATTTCATCATTATTTCTCTGGAATCATGGTGGGTCATTATGCTGATTAAAGTTCCTAACTCTTTCAAAGTTGTTTACCTTTACCATATTATTGTTATCTAAACTGTTCTGATTCTTTCAGTCCACTCTGCATCAGATCATACAAGTCTTCCCAAGTTTCTCTGAAACCATTCCCTGCATCATTTCTCATAACACAATAGTACACTGTCATGTTCATCTACCATAGCTTGTTCATCTATTTTCCAGTTTGTAGGCACTCTCTCAGATTTCTCATTTTTGCAACTTAAATTTTTTGTACATTCTTACAATTTGCTTTGCTTAGGACTGATCCTTCCCTTAATGTACCCTCCTTCTAATCCCTCCTTCTCCCTTCTCCTTTTTCCCTGGTTGAATGAAATGTATTTCTGTACACAAATGTGTGAATACATATTCTTCCTTCCTTTATCTACTTCAGATAAGAGTAAGGTTGATGTGTCAACTCCTCCTCCTCACTCTCTCCTCCCTGTTATATAGATAACTCTTGTGCATCCTATGTGAAATAATTTTCCCTAACCTTCCTTCCCTTCCCTTCCAAGCCCAGTGCATTCTTCTTCCCCTCTCTTTCCATTCTTCTCTTAAGAGCATCAAGGTATAACAGAATTATTCCCAGGTCTTACCTAATCAGAGTCCCTCTATATGACCACTGATGATAATAGGGCTCAGAGGGGACACATATGTCATCTCCCTATATTAGAATGCAAGCAGTTTATGCTTTAGTCCTTTATCATTATTCTTTCCCATTTGCCTTTGTGTTTCTTCTAATTCCTCCTCGAATTTCACAGTTTCTCCACCACTCTGGTCTTTTTATCAGGAATCCTTGGAAGGCCTCTATTTCATTAAAGGTTCATTTTCCCCCAGTAGTATTATACTCAGTTTTTCCAGGTAATCCCATATTCTTTGCCTTCAGGAATATCATATGCCAAGTCCTGTGCTCCATGTGGTGATAGCTGCTAAATCATGTCTGATCTTGACTGAGGTTCCTCAGTACTTTAATGCTTTCCTTCTGGCTGCTTGCAACTTTTTTTTTTCTTTTGACCTAGAAACTCTGGATTTTGGTAATGCTGTTCCTGGGAGTTTTCATTTGAGGGTTTGTTTCAGGAAGTAAGCAATGGTTTCTTTCTATTTCCATTTTGCTCTCTGATTCTAAAAGATCTGGGCAGTTTTCTTTTAAAATTTCTTGAAATAAGATATCTATGCTCTTTTTCAGGTCATGACATTCAAATAGTTCAATGATTCTTAGATTTTTCTTAATTAATTTTCTTAATTAATTATATTTTGTGATTTGATTTGTATAGCATTAAATTTGTAGGTTAATTGTATTACCATTGCCATCTAATAATTCATTTTTCTTAATTAATTATATTTTTCTTAATTAAGAATTTCTTAATTTTTTTTCTCCTCAATGTGTTTTCCAGGTCAATTGTTTTTACTGAAATACCTCCCATTTTCTTCTATTTTTTCAGTCTTTTGACTTTGTTTTAATATTTTGGTAACCTCTTGGAGTTATTGACTTCATTTATTTTCATTTATTTCATATTTGGTACATCTTAATTTTCAGGGCATTTGTTGTTTGGTCAAGGTTTCATGCCTTCAGCTCCTGATTCCCTTTCCCAATTCTTTCTTCCATAGAGTTCAATTCTTTTCCAATTTTCCCCTCAAGCACTATCATTTCACTTATAAAAACATTTTTTAACCTTTTTAAAAAAAAACCTCTTCATCACTTCTAGGAATTCTAGCCAAATTTATATTCAATCTATGTTTCATTCTGAGGCACTGCTTGTAAATGTTTTAGAGTCATTCTCTTCTGCTTTTGTATCTTTAGTTTCCCTCCCCCCATAGTAGCTCATCATGGTGGGATTTTTGTTTTTTTATTTGTCTAACCATTCTTCCAATCTACTTCTTGCCTTCAGATATAAGGGCTGGGCTCTGCCACACCTTTGAAGGGAAGGCCTGGACTGGTCCTGTTGCTACTTTCTTAGGTTATTGAACACTATGTTATTTTGGGATCTCGGCAATAAGCTGGAGACCTACCTACAAACTTTCAGTGTACCCAGAGTGCTCTGATGTAGGGTAAAGTCCTATTACTTCCCTTCTGGTCTAAGTACAGCAAGTTCCTGACCTGGGTTTTGGTCAGAACAACAACAGAATCCTGTTGGACTCTGCCTTCATCAACCAGTGAGGAAGTTCTGCTACTGCTTGGTCTGGGATTTCTACCCTAGTTATTCCTCTGTTAGAACTAAGATAATGATGAGGTGCAGGCTCTGGGAGCCCCCTTAACTCTCCTTGAATCTTTGAGGTACAGGCTCTGAGACCCCCCCCCTCTTGAGCTGTCCTTGTATCTTCCCACAGGAAGGCATTTGCTTGAGGTCATGGGCCTTAAGTTGTGGCTCAGCCCAAGTCTTTAGCCCTCCTTTGTTCCAACAGTTTCCCACCCTTGATGCTCCTGTTCCCACCCTTGAACTGGCCTAGCCTACCATTGTCTGTGGTCTCCAGGTAGCCTCCAGCAACTTCCCACCCTTAATCACTCATTATTGGAGTCTGACCTCATCTGACTCCTCCTGAAGACCCTCCCCAAAGTCCTCCTTTAGACCACCCCTAGATTCCTTTGTATATAAGACCCCCTCTTCCCTCCATGTGGTGTGAGAGCGCCATGGAATGGCTTGGCACAGACTTGTTCTGTCCTGCTTGCCCGAGACAAGCATCACAGATACCGAGGCTCCTTAAGAGTCTACCCCATATGGCAAACTCTCAATAAACTTTACTTTTCTTTGGCTGAGAGAAGACTTGAGTCGAATTCATTTAGCAGGACCCAACATGTTGGTATTTTGGGGTCTCAAGCAACCCTAACCCTCTTTATGGGTAACCACATTATTTTTATGGTTCCCTGAGGACAGAGTAAGTCTATGCTAGGTCATTCTATGGCATTCTCACACCACATGGAGGGAAGATGGGGTCTTATATACAGAAAGGTTGTGGGAGAAATCTAGGGGTGGTCTAGAGGAAGAGTTTGGGGAAGGTCTTTAGGAGGAGTTAGATGAGGTCAGATTCCAATAATGAGTGATTAAGGGTGGGAAGTTGCTGAAGACCACCCTGAGACTACAGACAATGGTGGGCTAGGCCAGTTCAAGGGTGGGACAGGAGGATCAAGGGTGGGAAATTGCTGGACAAGAGGGCTAGCTAATGACTTGGGCAGAGCCACAGTGAAGGGCATGTGGCCTCAGGCAAATGCCTTATGTGAGAAGATTCAAGAAGAGCTCAAGGGGGCTTCCAGAGCCTGCACCTCATCAATATTACTGTAATTCTGGAGTCTGAGCCAAAAGCTACTTGCTTCTAAACTTTCTCTATTCTCAATACACTGCCAGGTCCTCTCTACCAGGGAAAGTAGTGATCCAGTGTGGGTCTGGGGGTGTACTCTGTGGTTTTGAGCCCTCCTCTTACACTGGTACACAGCCTCTCCCTGGGCATTGGAGTGCTCTGCATGGCTGCCCCTGTCCCTAACCAGTCATATGTCAGCAGACCTCTCTCTCTTTATGCCAACCTGCACTGGACTTGACAACTTGCTGCAACTTTTTCTGAATTTCCCCATCAGGATTCCATCAAATTCATTCTCTAAATCTGGAAGAGTTTTGCGGATTGATGCTCAGCTGAATTGCTTCCTGCTACTCCACCACCTTGGTTCCATTGAGATTTGTTCTTTATAGTATAAAGACTCCACAACGGGTCGTGACCCACAGTTTAAGAAATACTGAAGGGGTCACAAGTGGAAAAAGTTTAAGAAGCCCTGCTTTAGATGTTTAATAAAATTTACTTGTGCACTGATAATTTCAATTAAATTGGTTAAGATTTTTTTTTTCTGCTATGGAAATCCATTTTTTATTTGCTCAATTTCTTTTGTTTAAATTGTTTAAGTTAATCGAGTTGTTTTGTTCAGTTAATTTCCTTGTATTTGTGTAGATATTTGTTCCTTATGTGTAAGTTTTCAATCTTGCTAGCATAGATCTGAGTATAAGTTACTGAGAATTTTTCTTCATTTCTTCCTCATTTCAAGGAATTTTCTGATTTTCTCATTTTTTAAAAAAATGTGATTTTCTTTTTTCTTTTCGAAAGACAAATTCAGTAATAGTTCACCAGTTTTTTTGGTCTTTTCAAAAATAGTTCTGATGAGGTATAGGCTCTGGGACTCCCCTTGAGTTCTCCTTGAATCTTTGAGGTACAGGCTCTGGGAAACCCCTTGAAGTCTGATTGAATCTTCCCACTTGATGAGGCATTTGCAGAAGCCATCAGTATTTCATTGTGGCTGGGCCCAAACCTTGGTTTCTAGCCTGGCCCTCCATTGTCCATCTGCTTCCCACCCTTAAGCCTATCAAAATATCAATCCACTCTTGCGTTGACCTCATTAACTCCTCCTGAAGACCCTCCCCAAACTCCTCCTCTAGACCACCCCTAGATTCCTCTGTATATAAGACCCCCTCTTCCCTCCACATGGTGTGAGGGCTCCATGGAATAGCTTGGCACAGACTTACTCTGTGAGAGCTCCATAGAATGATCTAGCATAGACTGGCTCCTTAAGAGTCTACCCCATATGGTGAACTTTTAATGAACTTTTGATAAACTTTACTTTTCTTTGGCTGAGAAGACTTGAGTGGAATTCTTTTGGCAGGATATGGCATGTTGGTATTTTGGGGTCTCAGGCAACCCTAACCCTCTTTGGGAAATCTCTTCATTTTTATGGTTCCCTGACCGGGAAAACACTGCTAATCTCAAGCTCTTCTCCAGCTGGGACTGGAAGGTATGTAAACCTCTCTTTCCCTATTGCCTTCTTGTTCTCCAAGTACCTTGGAGGTGTGGTTTTTGTGTGTGTTTTTTTGTGTTTGGTTTTGTTTTTGTGGGCCTGACCTCTCAGGTCCCATTAGGTCAGACAGCTAGGTACTCAGCCTGACCTCAGGTTCTTGGTTCTGTTTGGTTATGTTGGAGAAAATGGACACGTGTGCAGCTTCTGAAGAATGGAGGACAAGGACAGATGCCTCATCTGGAAGTGTAAGCCAGATTCCTTCAATTCTCTCAGCACTAGGGAAAACTTCAGATACTTTTTTGTGGGTTTTGTTTTGTTTGTTTTTCAAGGCTTACTCTCAAACCTTCCTTTATGGAGGAAGGGACTTCCAGGCCCTATGCCTGTAGCTCCCAAAAGTTAGCCTTTGGGTTGTCTTTCATAACATTGGGAAAAATTTAGTTTCTTTGGAGACCTTAAAAAGGAAAAGCTAGTGTTTTTTTGCAACACTGTTTGGCCTAGCTATTGCCTAGAAAACCATGAATCATGGCCTATTTGGGGGGGGACTTTAAAAGATAAAATCATGCTATATATGTACAAATACAGTATGGCTATATCCCATAACTTTTAGTAACTCAGATTATCATTATTTTTAGTGTGATTTTTATGAGTTGATCTTTGACTCACTCTTTTTTTCAGGCTATAGGAATGGGTTTGTTTTCCATTCAAAAGGTGTAAAAATTGTATTCATACTTGCTTTAATTTTTTTACACAATCCATAAAGGATGCATTTAGATTTCTTCCTTCCTGAATTTCTTTATGAACTCTTCCTGCCTAACAGCATAAAAAGGAATATGGTGAATCTTTTTTTTCTTAATATAATTAACATCTTTTATTTTGTGTTCTATAATTTCCCCTTATAGTTTGGTTAAGAATTTGTGTCTTGTTCACAGGTAAAACAGAAAGACAGGATCTCTCATTTTCTAATTTTTTTTGTGGTATGACCTTTCTTATTTAGATGATTTATCAATTTTCAGTTTACTGTGCTATGTCGGGTAAAATATTAAACTTAGAGTCAAGAACACCTAGATTCAAATCCTGCTTCTGACACTTACTAGCTGTGTCCCCCAAACAAGTAAGTCCCTTAAACTCTAGATATCTCAGCAAGTTTTCTAGGATTTAACACTGTACACATACATGTAATCTCATTTGATTCTACCCACGCCAAACATAATTCCTGAGATCCTACTGCTATATTCTTTTCTAAATTTAACCATTTTTCTTCTAGATCTAGACAGAAGTTGAGTTTAGGAATTATCCTTTCCCCCACCCATGATCCCACCTCTTTATTAGTTAGTTTTTTTCTGTCCATATCATTGAAATTATTTGAACAATATTTTTTCCTCTTTTTCTTGCTTCTCAATATTGTTTACTTCTATTTTATTTTTGCTTTCTAACCAATGTTTCTTCAATATTTATCTTATAAGGTATGACTTAAAAAAATTAATTGCTTTTCAAAACCTTATAGCATTTTAACCCACTGTGACTCATTACTTATTCATTTCTTGCTTTTAAATTTTGCATATTTTGTAAAGCTTTCACATTATGGTTGGTCTTCAAATGAAAACTTTGCACAGCACTCTTGGTGGGGGGAAGGTTATAGAAAGCTAAGGAAATCTTCGGTTGTATTTTAAAAATTCTATTTTTCTATTAAGGAATAGTTTCAATTTTGCAGAATAGTGGATTTTGAGGAACAGGGTGATGTCCCAGACTTTTCGGCATATCACATTCTAGACTTTCCTGTCAGTTCTCTTTCTTGATGAGAAATCTTGAGTTATTTGAATTGATACTTTTGTTATGTGATTTGCTTCTTCTAAGGACCTATGAGTTCTGTAACTGAAGCTCTAGAGTTTAATGACTACATTTATGAGTGAGTTAAATTTGAAATTCCCTTCTAATGGCCATCAGTGGATTCCATTAATTAGCTCCTTACTCTTGCTGGGATATTTTCTTTTACGACTTCCCAGAATGTGAAATTCTGAATCCTTAATTCATCTTATTTTTCTGGAGACCAATAATTCTCAGATTATTTCCTTGAACTCTGTCCTCTGTTACTGTCACATGTGTGAACCTTGAATTTTCCAGTCATGCTGTTTTTTTTAATCTGTTCTACCACCTCTGCATTTTTGTTTAGATCATTCTTTTCCTCAGAGAGTCCATCAACTTGTTAAAAAACTTTCCACCAACTGACCCAAGCTGTCAAGTTTTATGTTTGTCTTTTACTATTCTTATTTCATTAACTTTATATCCATCTTTATAAACTTACTAAGCGTAACTATTTTCAAGGCTCCTGCAATGGATCCAGTTAAGTTCCTGAGTGTCATCTTGCTGTTGTATTGTTCCTTCCTTCTAAAGACAACTCCTCACTTTCTTTTGCCCTGTGATATTTCTTCTGTTTAAGCCTTCTTTCACATTTGTTTCTTCATTTTTTCTGAGAAACAATTTTTCCCTGAGAGGATTTTGTTCTGTCCTGTGCTTTTTGTTGATGTTGCTGGACTCTTAATTTATTAGGTGTATTTGTTACTTATTTGTCATGGGGGAAGCTGGGCTTAATCTAGACCACTTAACTCACTCATCTTCCTAAATTTCTATACCATTTCTATATACATCCTTAATTGTAGAATCATTTCAATTAAATTTTCAGAAATATCTTAATACCTGCTGTGCAGAAGGCTTTGTGCCACAGGTACAAGCCACAACTCAACCTTGCAGAAAGAAAGGTACCACACAGACCTTGCCATCAAAAAGCTTATCCTCTAATGAGGGGGTGGCTGGGGAAGACAAGTATATCAATAAATATGAGAAGCTTCATGGTGTAGTGGAAAGAATACTGGCACATAGTAGGTGCTTAATAAATGTTTATTGAATGAATGTATATAGATATTTAGATATGGTGTGACCTAGTCAGAGAACTGAGAAAGTATACTTCCCTTATCCTTAGCTGAAGTCCTGCCTTCTGTAAGAACCTTCTCTCAATCCTTCTTAATCTTAGTACCTTCCCTCTGAGACCATCTCCCGATTTATCCTGTACACATCTCATTTATATTCCTAGAGGCAGATACTTAACACAGTAGATAGAGCTCTGGGCCTATAATCAGGAAGACATATTAAAATCCAGGATACCTCCTAACTGTGTGACCCTAGGCAGGTTACAACCTCTTTTTGCCTCAGTTTCTTCAACTGTAGAATAATAATAGCACCTACTTACCAAGGTTGTGAGAATTAGATATTTCTAAAGTGCTTAGCCCAGTTCTTAGTGAATAGTGGGTTTTCAATAAATGCTTGTGTATTGGTAATAGAATTTGGAGATGCCCCTTTATTGGCTTGGTTTTTGGGTTGAGTGTTGAAACCCAGAGCTTGTGAATCCCACTTGTGGGATGGACTTGTTGACATGAAGAGAGAGGGTTGAACTGGGAGGAGCCATGAATTGGGAGAGAGGCCCAAGCCTAGAGAAGGTCAGAAGGACTTTTGGGAGAGCAGTATCCAGTATCATGGATCCTGAGTTGCTGAGAGAAAGACTGCTAAGAGCCCATTGGAGCTGCCCAGGACTTTTGAGAACTGCTACCCAGAGCTGCCGAGAACTGAGGAGGCATGGCTGTGATGCTGGTATTTTGCCTGTCTGTTCTGATGTTGTTTTCCCAGATTCACCTGCTGGTGAAGGACAGTGCTGCTGTCGTAGAGGTCCTGAAACCTTGCTGTTGGTTCAGAAGCCCTGAAGGAGGATTTTCTTGTTGTATGTTTACAGAAATCCTGGAAGAGGGCCTTGCTGATGTTTTCAGGGGTTCTGGGACTGTTCTACAGGCAGAGAGTAACTTGATGAGGACACTGGCTATGGCTTTGTTGAGCCTTGTCTCCCCAGGAACTGAGATTGCTGAGGGCTTGCCTCCAGTGAAGATGAAAGAAGGCCCTTTCCT
>CM053581.1:61818561-61915806 GCA_028627135.1 Pseudochirops cupreus | reverse complement strand
ACACACACACACACACACACACACACACACAATTATTATTACTATTATTATTAACTACATCCAACTGGAACTTAAGATTCACAGGCACTGTGGAAGGGAGATCCATCCTGCCCTACTGGAAAGTTAGAGGAGTGATGGAGGAGGACATAGGAGAGGTTAGATTGGGGGAGGGGTTATACAAGGGGATGGCTGTTTTGGAGGGGGGT
This sequence comes from Pseudochirops cupreus, assembly GCA_028627135.1. NCBI lineage: Eukaryota > Metazoa > Chordata > Mammalia > Diprotodontia > Pseudocheiridae > Pseudochirops > Pseudochirops cupreus. The sequence goes on along the minus strand of CM053581.1, from coordinate 61,915,600 downwards.
AGGGGAAAAATGGGGAAAAAATTTGTAACTCAAAATCTTGTGGAAATGAATGATGCAAACTAAAATAAATAAAAGAAAAAGAAAGGGGGAGCTAAAAAAAAAAGTAGATTCCTCCATAGTTGAGATACTTGTAAGACCACGAGAACCAGAGAACTTCTCAGTTGCTGGTCATTGATGTGTCACCTATACTTAGGTGGCAGGAGGAAGGTGTTCAGAAATTGACCCTTATTATCTATTTGTATATCAGTGTAACCCCACCCCTACCTCCAGAGCCCACCCATTGGTGTTCGACTGTAGAGAGTTGGGTTGTATCTTTCTATTCAATCTAGAAGACCAAGGATGATTCTGTAGGGGAAGGAGCCTTTGATCTTTAACTATCTGTTGGCAGTAAGAAGATCCCAGGGAGCTGGTCTGAGGTGGGAAGGTAACAGTAATGAAACTTGGAAGCTCATCATCCCTAGCCAGGCCTCAGATGAAAAAATGACTCTGAGGTACCCCTTACTATTTCTTCTTACTCACAAGACTCACAGGAAAGGTAAGAACCCTCATTCTAATTAATGGTTCTAGATGCTACATACCATCCAATCTAGGGTCGGTAAAAAGTAAACGTGTGGTAATAAAAACAATGTACAATCATTGAAAATCAGGCTGTTAAGTTCTCCATTGTTTACCACACAATTAACTTCCTGTAAGAATCAATGTTTATACAATTTCTAAAGCAAGATTTTTTTTTGACTGTTCTAAAGATTTTCTCCTGCTTCACTGAGTTACCAATTTCAGCTGCCCTGGTACATTTCTATTATTGGAGTTCTGTGTGTTTTGAGGTTCCTGCTTTTCAATTAAGTTTGGCTGACATCCAAAAAAGCTTTGTTGAAGCGCTCTACTGGCAAAGCTTAATTGGGGCCACCCACTATGGCAATGGTTATATTTCTCTTTGTACAGAGAGATGAACACTGTAACATGAATTATGGAAAGAGCATTAACTGGCCTGGTGGAAATATAGGTGCAGATTGGCCATTTTATCATGGACTCACTGTTAAGTGTCATAATCAAATGAGATAATATATGTAAAGCTCTTTATAAACCTTAAAGTGCTATATAAATGTTAGTGTTTCAAATAACCCTCTTGAGTACCTCTTTTTAATCAAAGATCACAGAATCTGAGAGCTTAAACAGAACACAGAAGAATTATACAGGTCTTTAGAGACGAGACTATTACCTATTACCTATTAGAAACGAGACTATATTACCTATACCTAACAACATCTCAGAACTGAAAGAGACTGTAGAACATAGACTATTAGCATTGGAAGTGACATAGAATTTTTATTTAAGAGAATCACAGAACTAAAGGTCATAGTTTAGAACATACATCAAATGTAGAAGAGATATTAAGGGTTATATAGTCCACATTCTTCATTTTACAGATAAAGAAACTGAGTCCCGGGAAGGAAGAGCGATCTGCCCAAGGCCACAACATGACTAGCATTTGAAGGCTATGATTCCTCATAAAATGAGATTTTCTGGGCCTGAATGTTTGGAAGTTAAAGCATGATAGTGTTATCATCAGGTGTTGGGTTTAGAGCAGACCTTCACAACTTGACAGTAGTTAGAGGACAAAATTAAAATAGGCTAAAACTTCTTCAGGCCACAGATAGGTTCTAAGTGGCTCACTTTACAAGTAGAGATAGAATTAATAATTAAACTATTTTACAAATAAACAATATTTTTAAAAAGGGAAATTTCAATTAATATCAGTTAATTGTGCTTACTACTTAAGATTTTTATTTATCATAAAATCACATTAATGTTTAAAAGAATTACTTTGCTAAGTGGTACAAGTTTTAATACATTTTGCAGGTTTTCATATTTACATTTAGTAACAACCAAAAACACGGAGAAAATATCTGATTCTTGATCCTCTCAGACTAGAGACAGACTGATGATGGTTGATTGCCATGGGTCATGGGACAAACAGGACAGAGTGCACAGTGGCAACCCACCCACCAAGTTACATGATGGGCACCATAGTAACTAGTGGAAAGCAGGTTAAGCTCACGGACCAAATACTCTTTACATCTTTACTTTCTTTTATGTCCTCTACATTTTTTGTGGTTTGCCCAAAATCTTTTGGCAGTCTGCAAGTGGCCCATGGGCTGTATGTTGTGCAGGCCAGGTTTAGAGGTTTAGGGAGGAAAATGAAAGCAAAAGGGGGAAGCCTTCCCTCTTCCAATTTCCCCTCCCATCTTAGGAATGTGAGCAGAACAGATTCTTTCCAGGCCAAGTCTTTTTCCTCCCACTTTGAGGTCGAGGAAGCTTGGTTCATATCTCTAGAGCTTCACTGAGCCTCCTATACACTAAGTCACCTGCATCTGGCTCACCAATGACTACAATGGCCTAGAGGTACATGACCATGAGTCACATGATTCATCCATATATTTTCGCTATTTAGTAGTCTATGAGAATTATTAATAAAAATCAAAATGACAAGATTCTCTCACAATCAGTTCATCCCTGGCTGGGAAAAGAGACTCTAGCATAAACCTCTGACCTGTTCAGTTCTCTATATCCCAAGCTAGTCGCTGATATCCTCCTTTGCACACCAGCACACAATTAAGTAATAGCGATGAGTTACTTATGAAGAGTCATAGTTTATAGGAGACCAAAAAATCAGGAAGCAGAAACAGCTAAAAGAAATAGAGAAGAGCATGTAAAAAGAGCCTGTCCTCTATAGGCCACAGGAAAGGGAGTTAAATCTTTGCTATCTTCGTATGAATCCCAAGCAGTGACTACCATCTGTAGCATCAGTCCATTCTAGCCACCTCCATCCTTTGTTCTAGGCAGCAGAGGCTTATCCATAGAAGCCAAGTCTGAAATACTCAGTCGAATCACTGAAACCAAGTGACAGCTCTTCTGTTACCACCACCACTGTTTCCTACCACCTCCATTTTGCCACTGCCACTCCAACCTCAGCCTCAGTCAAGTGTCTTTTCTCTGCCATAGTAGAGTTTAAAAACCTTCCCCATGGCAGAAATCTATCTGCACCTGTCTTAGGGCTCACAATGTCTCAGTATCTCCTGAGTAATAAGTCTCAATAATAAGACAAATTCTGTCTAGGACTACAATTCCCATCATGCATAGTTGGGTTTCAAAACTTTCCCCTGCCCACAGGGAACTCTATGTGGATATTTACCTACAATAGAAATAAAGAAATATAAGATATTAGGCCAAGAGTATAACAGTGGAGAGCTTTCAAATAAAGAAGACTTGAGTTCACATCCTACCTGATATGTATTCTAGTTGAGTAATCCTGGGACCAGTCACTTAACCCCCCCAGGTAACTAACTCTCTAAGACTATTATAGATTCTGCCAGTCTGCGAAGGTGGAAGGAGGTTCTATACCCAGAGTTTCCTTCACTGGGGAGCTCCTTATACCAATGAAATCATAGGTCTAGACCAGTGGCTCTCAACATGTGGGTCGCGACCCCTTTGGGAGTTGCCTAAGACCATTGAAAAACACATATTTCTGATGGTCTTAGGAACCAAGATGCCACTCTTTTATCCATCTCCAGGCGGGTCCGCCCACATGCAGATACACCCACATACGAGTATTAAAAGGTCGTGGCGTTAGGAAGGTTGAGAACCACTGGTCTAGACCAAACAACCAAAAAAAAAACCCTAAAAAACAAAACCACACACACGGAGAAAACTGATACTGGAAGCGATTGTGTTAAAAATATGAAATGCCAGAGTAAACTTTCTAATGCTCAGTCTTATTCTTATGCTGACTTTGGGGAAAATATTTAAAAAGCAGCAATTTTGAAAAAATATATAAAAAGAAAGTTTGTCTTTTTTTCCCCTAAATTTCCCCTTTGAGAAGTTGTTTATTTAATAATCAGAATCAGACATTGTCTTATAGGCTTGGCAAGTGGCTACTATTTTGGGATTCATTTTGATTTGATTAATTAGACCACAGAAGAGACACTGGAATCAAATTGACTGGGTTCTTTTCTTTTCTTGGGAAATAAACATTTGGTTTGTTGACCACATTCTTGCACTCTTATACAAGAAACCACAGTTTCACATGGGTTTGATTTCTGATGTCTTCTTTGAAGTGTGTAGGGATGCCCTTCTCTGCTACCTTCCCAGTCCACATTACTAAATCTGGTCTCAGTAGGCACTAAATATTCCACATCATAGTTATAGGCATAATCTAGATTGATCCTATGAGTAAGAGAGTCAAAGAATCCAAGAGTATGCAGAGGTTTTGAGACAGAATGTTAGAACACAAAACAATGAAGGACTGATAAGGACCTTACAGCAACAATGTAAAATATTACAACTGGAAGGAACATTAATGCACTTAGTTCAATCCCTTCGTTTTATATAAAGGAAAAATGAGTCCTAGAAAGGAGAATCACTTTTAAGATCATAGTCATAGAATCCCAGAACTGGAGAGGATGTCCAAGGTCATCTTCTCTAATCCCTGCCTGATGCAGGAATCCCACTGTTAATATGCGCCACAAGTACCAATACAGAGATATTGTATGTTCAGTTCCAGACTACCACAATAAATCTAATATCACAATAAAGTAAGTCACACAAATTTTTTGGTTCCCCAGTGCATATAAAAGTTATGTTTATACTCTACTGTGGTCTCTTAAGTGTGCAATAGTATTGTGTCTTAAAAAAAAACATACATACCTTAATATAAAAATATTTTATTACCAAAAAAAATGCTAACCATCATCTGAGCCTTCAGCAAGTTGTAATCTTTTTTAATCTTTTTGCTGATGGAGGGTCTTGCCTCAATGTTGATGACGGGTGACTGATCAGGCTGGTGGTTGCTGAAGGCTAAGGTGGCTGTGGCAATTTCTTAAATTAAGACAGCGATGAAGTTTGTCACACTGATTGACTTTTCCTTTCACTTGAACACATAAGGCCGTTGCAGAGTTATCAACTGGTCTAATTCCAATATCATTATGGAGGTGGAGCGGGAAGTAATGGCTAGGTGGTAGAGTGGTCAGAAGACACACAATATTTATTAAGTTTACTGTCTTTGATGGTGGTTAGTTCTTTTGTGTATTCTTGTTGTTATTTCTGGAGGCAATAGGGTTAAGTGGCTTGCTCAGGGTCACACAGCTAGTAGGTGTCAAGTATCTGAGGCTGGTTTGAACTTAGGTCTTCTTGATTCCAGGGCCAGTGTTCTATCAACTACACCACCAGCTATCCCTCTTTTGTGTATTATTGCTACTTCTTAACGTCTTCTGCTTCTGTTAAAGCCCTGCCATTTTTGCATGAAACTTCCTTTGACATCTCTAATTTTCTTGAAGAGACCTCTCTCAATCTGTTTACTATTTCTTTGCACTACTTATTTAGGAAAATGTTCTTATCTCCCCTTGCTATTCTATGAAATTCTTCATTCAGTTGGGTATATCTTTCCCTTTGTCCTTTCCCTTTCACTTTCCTTCTTTATTCAACTAAATTTGTAAAGCCTCATCAAAAAACCATTTTTTTTCTTGCTCTTCTTTTTCTTTGGAATGTTTTTTTGTTGCTTCCTTCTATACAATATTGTGACCCTGTCTAAAGTTCTTTGGGTACTCTGTCTACCAGATCTAATGCATCCCTTCCACTTCATATTCATAAAAGAGGTTATTTAGGTCATACCTATGTGGTATGATGGTATTCCTTACTTTCTTTAATTTTTCCCTAATGTATGTAAAGGGGTGGGGGGAGCATTAGCAGCTTGCCTTCTGATATTGAGTTTGACTCTGAGTTTAAATAAATAACCTCCAAATAGGTTCTATTTGAATGACTGTGCGCAGGTACTTAACTCAGAGCTAAACTACAACTCTAGGTGGGTATTAAGAAGCAAAGTAAGTGTGTGAGAAATAATTCTTTATATGTAGGTCAGGACTTCTCTGAGACTGTTAATCTCTTCCTGCAAGGACGTGGCTGAGGACAGCCCTAGCTCTTATACACTTAAAGGTTTGCAAAAGGAAGTATAAAATATGGGGGAAGTACAAGCTATGGAGAGGCAAGGTGATCTAGTAGGAAAAGCATTGGAGTAAAAAAATACTTACTGGCCACGGGAAAAGTTGCCTAACTTTTCTGAGACTCAGGTTCTCTATCTGTGAAATAAGGATAATGATACCTTTACTATCACCTTACTTCACTGAATGTAAACCACAAAATGCTAAATAACACTACTACTACTGATAATGATAACAACATTTGTTATTATTATCAATCCTGTCTCCTATGTACTAAGATCCCTTTTATTTCTAACACTCTTTGTTCTAAGAGCCCTTCCAACTCTGTTATTCTATCTCCTGTTATTACTATATTATTTTAATTTCATAAGAATAGAACATAAAAATAATGCTATGACAGTAATATTAACAAAGACATTTACTTCTATGTTAATTCAATCAAACTTTTGTCCTATACAAGGAACTTAGAGAGAGTGAGGGCATCTTATTCTACCTCTTTGGGGATTCTATTTTCTTTCATCCTGAGCATCCTGATGCAACACCTCTAGAGTAAGAGATGTATGTAATTTTTATCCTTGCCCGTCAGGTGAGGATTAATGGAGTCAGAAGTAGGTGAGGCTACAATTTGGTATAAGCAATGAACTGAATATAAAGCTGGAGAGTTGATGTGAGGCTTTCTTTCTATGAATCATTGGGAGCTTTCAGGTGCTTTAGGCCTTGAAACTAACTAGGGGCTATGGGATTCTAGGACTCCAGGCAATATGATTCCAAATCCAGGACTCTTTGAAAAGTATAATTCAAGGGCTAACAAATTTTTAAGTGAGAGGAGCTATTTTAAAAATAATATTCTTCAAATTATATTCTTAGAATACAACTTTTTGATTTGTATGAACTGATGCTGAGTGAGGGGAGCAAAACCAGGAGACTATTGTACATAATTACAGATAACATTGTATCTGTAATGACTAACTTTGATAGACTTGGGCTGTTCTCAGCAATGCAAGGTTCTAAGACAACTCCAAAACCCTCCTGATGGAAAAGGCTATCCACATCCAGAGAAAGAATTACAGAGTCTAAATGCAGATTGAAGCAAACTATTTGCTCTCTCTCTTTTTTGTTTTGTTTCTTCTCTCTGGTAGTTCATTCCATTGGTTACAATTATTCTTTACAACTTGACTGTTGTGAAAATAAGTTTAATGTGAAGGTATATGTAGACCCTATATCAGATTGCATGCCATCTTGGTGGGGAGAGAGGAGGAGATAGAAGGGGAGAAAATTTGGAACTCAAAAACTTATGGAACTGAATGTTGTAACTAAAAATAAATAAATTTAAAAGAAAAAAAGAATACAATTTTTTGCAGTTATATCATATATCATATACTTTGTAGAATGAGTAAGATGAAATGGATATAAATTTATAACAGTGAAAAACTGAGAAATAAATGAGAATCATTCAGTTAAAAATTAGATACAGTATTATGATGGAAAGCAGCATTTTTCTATAAATCAAAGAAATAACTAATATCTTAATATCTTTAAAATTAAAACTTAGTAGAAAAGAGACATATGTAGTGATCTGTTAGCCAATGATATGAAAGTATGCCCATTGGCCTCAGGATATAGTGGAAAGAACAATGGACTTCGGTCATCTCATCTCAAACCCTTACCAGTTGTGAAACCAGAGAACTTCCTCTCAAAGTGACAATTTCCTCATCTGTAAAGTGGGAGTAACCAGAACCTTAGTTTTTGTCTTATAGGAGTATTGTGAAGGAAGGCATTGTGGAAAGTAAACTTTCATCATTATCCATTCACATTTACTTATTTCTCAGAATCATTTAAGGGAGAGTGTGTTTGTAGGTTGGACTCAAATGTCTGACAAACACATGACTCCTACTTGAGGGTCACTCCACTGCTCAAAAATCTTTAGAAACTCTATATTGCCTATTGAGTAAAGTTCAAATTCCTTTGGCATTTCAGGCCCTCCAAAATTTGTTGCTACTCTACCTTTCCAAATCCATCTCATATTAATCCCTCCCGCGCATTCTACCTACTTACTTTCCCCTCCCAGCCCCAATCCTTCAGTCTAGACTTCAAACCTATGTCTACTGCTGTCTCATCCTGAATCTTCCCTTAGTGCCCGGGACCTTCTTCCCCTGAAACATTCAATCCCTGCTGTGGCTTCCCAACCTAGAATATCCCTCCACAAGGCCCAACCCCTCCTCTAATTATAAGTTCCTCCTTGGGCCTCCATTTTGTGGGGGAGTCCAGGCTAGCCTTCATTCCCCTCCTGACTCCATTCATGATGTCAGGACTTCAAAAACGTCTTCCCAAACTGGGAACCTTCATCTCTGAACCCCACCCCCAACCCTCCATCTTTTCTTCATCCCATCTCTATTTTGTAAGTTGTCTTCCCCCATTTAGAGAGTAAGTTCCTTGAGAGAAGAGACTGTCTCTATTTTTACTTATATTTTTATCCCCAGTGCTTAGCGCAGTCCCTGGCACATAGCCAGCACTTAGCAAATGCTTCTTTCCTGCCTTTCTTCTTACCAAACTGAATTGTTCTCTGCCCGCTGAACACACCCTATACTTTTACATCTTCCTGACTTTACTCACATTGTTCTCTGTATAAAAACTCCTCTATTCCCTTATTCAGTTGCTAAATCTCTACCTAACCATTATATCCCAGATTAAATACCTCTAACAGGTTTCCTCCTGTTTGGTAATGGCTTTCCTCCCCAGAGGTCACATAACATTTTGTTGCACCTTTCTAAAACACTTAGCACTGTAATGTTGTTTATTACAGTTATCTGTGTTTATAGTTTATTTTATCCCTCTGCTAGACTGTAAGTTCTGCACACAGAATTTAATAAATGACTGTTGCTTGAATGAATGAATGGAGAGGCAGTGTGATGTAATTAAAAGGGTACTGTAATTGCGGTCAGAGAACCGTGAGTTTAAATCTCAATTCTGTTATATAATACTTGTGTAATTTAGGTTAATTTGTTTAACCTCTATGAGCCTCAATTTCCTGCTCTGTAAAAAAAAACAGATTAGATAAAACAACCTCAAAGGTCCCTTTCCAACTCTAAGTCCTGTAAATAAACATTCCTAATGTGGATAAACATACTGAATCTATCTGGGCTCATTCTGAGGCAGACAACATCTTTACTTGGTCAGGCTAAAGGGTTAAACTTCCTGAGGGACATTGTTTTGTTTTCTTATAGGATGCTCTTGATTTCCACAAGGGCAAGTACTTGCAGAGCGTGGTAGGTACAGAGAGGAAAAGCAAAGCCGGCTTTGGAGTTCAAACATCTTTCACTGAGGACTCACTTGAAAACAACACAGCCCATTAGCCCCAAGCTGAGTCCTGACACCATCATTCAGAGAGAGATTAAGCTCCCCAACTGGCAGGGGGCCAGCCATGAACCAGGTGCCTTGCTACCTAATGCCCTGGGGCCACCTAGGGAGCTCCCCATAGACTTCTGGAAGAGCCTTACCTCAGGCTGGCCCTCCGTTCTATTTCAGGTCCTACTTAGGGTTTCCAGCTGGCTGGCCCAGCTCCAAGGAGTCGGGCCTTCACTTCAAATTATCCTGATGCTGATGAGACAGGTTATGAAAAGGAATGTACAAGAGGAAGAAGAAAATACTTAGTGCCCTGCTCTTCTACTTTGGCTAAAAGAAAGGTATTGTTTACACATTATAGCTCATTATTCCAATGCACTCAGACAGGGTGGGTACACAGAGAAATGGGAGAACAGATCAGTGAAAACACCATTCTGGTTTTAAAAGGGGAAAGAGATATTTGTATGTTTTAGTGCCATGGAAGGGAGTCATAACATGAGACTGGATAGGTATTAGTTATAAGAGCCTTGAATGCCAGTAAAAGGAGTTTGAATTTTAGTTGGTGGTCAGTAACATGTACTTGAGAGTTTTGAGCAGAGGGGCAACATTGCTGTTACTGACCCTCTCTCCATCATGACTTTCCAAAGATGCCTCATTTTGTATCCCCAGCACTTAGTTTAGTGCCTGACACACAGTAGGTGCTTAATAAATGTTTATTGATTGATTGAGACTATATCTCTCTAGCTATAATCTAAATAGAATGGATTTGTTGTGTGGGTATAGTTCAAATCCTCTTTATATCTGAACATAGGACATTCTATACCAGCGGTTCTCAACCTGTGGGTTACATTCAATTTGTAACAATGAAAATACATCCTGCATATCAGATATTTACATTACAATTCATAACAGTAGCAAAATTACAGTTACGAAGTAGCAATGAAAATAATTTTATGGTTGAGGGTCACCACAACATGAGGAACTGTATTAAAGGGTCGCGGCATTAGGAAGGTTAAAAACCACTGTTCTATACAGTAAGCCACATTCTACTGTTGTCCTACCTCTACAATGCTGACAGGAGTGTCCCTCTCCCCCAGTCCTCCCCAAATATCACTCAATCTTCAGCTGTGGCCACTAGGCCTTAGTTGTTCATTCTAATCAACTGTAATTGACATGCATCAATACAGCCCCTATACTGTTTCTGAACAATGGCCAGCTTTACATAGTTGATACTCAGATTTGGAATTCAAAGTCAGGTCCTGCTATTTTTTATCTCTTGGTAATAACTATAATTCTTTTTCAACATTTTCTCTTTCCTCGTCCCCATTGCTAACCTCTCATCATCCAGATAGTTAGTCATTAGTAATACAGTCACATACCTTGACAATTAACTGAAGGATAGAGAATGTTTTTGGTAGAGCCACTGGGGCTCTTAAGGGAGGATATAGACAAGAGCAGCATGATAGAAGAGCATGTCTGGGCCACAATCTTCAACTGAGGTGGATCTTATGGTAACTGAGGGCCTTCAATAAGCAGAGATCACAGGGTCATGGATTTAAAGCTAAGGAGGTATCCTAGGGATCATCTCTGCCAACCCTTTCATGGATGTAAATGAAGACACTGAGATCCAGAGCAGTTAGTGAAAAATTAGATGAATAAAAAAAGAAATATAACATAGCAAGATATTTTGACCCAAAGCTTGAGATTTGGCTTCGAGCAGATTTTTTTCTCTAAATCCTTTTTTTATCTCACTGGGATCTCCATTCCCTTTAGCAGTCCCCTTTTCAAACACAGTTCTGCGTAGTTGGTAGATTGGGTTTACATGACTATGTCTTAGCCTTCCAGGTAGTGGAAACTTAAGAGTCAGGAAACTGGGATTTGGATCCTCATTCATGGAATTTTTGTGAGGATACTGGGCATAAAACACTTCACAAATCTTAAGGCACCATAGGAATATAGAATTAGAAATAACCTCAATATTTGAAAATATAGGAGACTAAGTGAATCATGATGCCACTGAGAGAAATAATAAAGTTTTTAAAAAGAGGAACAAAATAAAATGCAAAAGAGGAATGAAAAGGTCCATTTGGGGCCAGAGTTTGAATTTGCAGTGGGACATCCATGTAGAAAAGTCCTAAAGGAAGCCAAGGACTTTGATGGCAGAGGTCAACGTTAGGGATACTGGTTTGAGATTCATTTAAGTGGAGGTAATAATTGAAGCCATGAGAGTTTGAGGAGAGAGAATATAGTGAGACAAAAGAAGAGGGCTGAGGACAGACTGTTGGGAGAACTCTGTCTTAAGGTCTGGACTCCATATTCCTGGGGATTTAGGGTTTCCACAAAACAGAAGCTACAGATTTCTTTTTCTTAATCTTTCTTAGGCCCAGAAAAAGAACTTTCCATTTTCTGTCCACTGATTGATATCTAAACAACCAATAGATTGATATTTAAACAACCAATATCTAAACAACCAAATGCTTAGAGGATCATAAGAGTTAGAACTGAAAAAGACCTTGTGGACAATTTGTCCATGGAGGAGAAACAAAGGCCCATAGTTGTGAGGTAATTAAACAATAAGAGAGATTTAGGATAACCAAGATCAAGCATACTTAATGCTGAGGTTGAGACATAGAAGACTGATTCATTTCCCACCTTTTGACCTTCCTGGAGCTCAATAGCTACATATTCCTAGAATGATGCTCTGTCCCAAATCTTTCTGCACTGAGAGATGTCATGGTGTAATGAGAAATAACATTGACATTAAAGTTGGAAGACTTGCTTTTAAATCTCTGTTCTTGATATTTACTAACTTGCCATCTCTAAAATGCAGATAATAGCACATGAACTTCATGCCTCAAAGGGCTATTGTGAGAAAACTCTTTGTAAGAGACTGCTGGTGGCAGCAGCCACCTTTGACCTGGAATCAGGAAGACTTGAGTTAAAATCCCAGTCTCAGATACTTACTAGCTATGTGACCTTGGGCAAGTCACTTAAAAAAAAATCTCTGTCTGCCTCAATTTCCTCATCTGTAAAATGGGGATAATAGCACCTTACCTCATGGGGTTTTTGTGCAGATCAAATGAAATAATATTTGTAAAGTGCTTAGCACTGCACCTAGCACATAGTAGGTGCCTATGCTTATTAGTCAATAGTCAACAGACACTTATTAAGCAACAACTATGTGTCAGGTTAAGCCCTGGAGACACAAAAGGAGGCATAAGACAGTTCCTGCCCTCAAAGAATTCACAATCTAACAGATAAATAGGAAATAAAAACACAGAGAAGGCACTAAAATTAAGAGGAGTTGAGAAAAGCTCCCTATGGAAGATGAGATTTTAATTGGGGTTTAAAAGAAGCCAGGGAAGTCAATAGGCAGAAATGAAGGAGAGCATTCCAGGTATAAGGGAAAGACAAAGGAAATGCCTGAAGCCAAGAGATGGAGTGTCTTGTTCATGGAACAGCCAGAAGGCCATTATCACTGGATAGAACAGTATGTGGCAGGAAGCAGGGAATAAGAAGGCTAGAAAGATAAGAGGTAACTAGGTTATGAAGAACTTTGAAAATCAGAGGATTTTTGATCCGGAAGAAAGTCAGTGGAGTTTATTGCATAGTGTGTTGATGTGATTGGACCCGTGCTTTAGGCAAATCACTTCAGTGGCTGAATGGAGGATGAATTGGAGTGGGGAGAGACTTGAGGCAGGCAGACCCACTAGCAGCTATCGCATTAGTCCAGGGCTGAGGTGATGAGGGCCTGGAGATGGAATGGTGGCAGCTCAGGGGAGAAAAGGGGCTATATTTGAGAGGTGAAATCATCAAGTCTTATTAACAGATCAGGTAGAGGGAGTTGAAGAGAGTAAGAAGTAGAGAATGACTCGAGGGGGAGGTTGTGAGCCTGAGGGATTGGGAGGATGGTGTTGCCCTCAACAATGATAAGGAAGGCAGGAGAAGAGGAAAGTGTAGGGAGAAATATGAGTTCCGTTTTGGACGTGTTTAATTTAAGGTATTTACTGGACATCCAGTTGGGTGTCTGAAAGGCAGCTGAAGATGTGAGATTAGAGGTCAGCAGAGAGGTAGATTTGAGAATCCTCAGCAGAGTAATGAAATCAATGGGAGCCAACAAGATCATGAAGCAAAGTAGAACTGAGGGAGAAGAGGAGAGGGCCTAGACTAGCACACTAAAGGACCCCTAGATTTAGAGGGCACGATGTGGAAGAAGATCCAGCAAAGGAGACAGAAGATACGGTCTCATAAAAGGAGACACAGGAGAAGGTGGTATCCTGAAAGTATCAAGGAGAAGAGGGTGAGCCACAATGTCATTTTCTTCTCTTCCCTTATTCCCTCCCCTGTTCCTCAAACCTAAAAATGCTACAGAAATGTCAGTGTTCATTGTCACTATTTGTAGTTCTCAAAATGGACTGTAACAAGTCTGCTCAGCAGCTCTGGTTTGGGAGTAGGAGAGGATGGCAGAGCAGGAATGGATGGCAGAGATGTTGCATTGCCTTGAGAGATGGAATCTCTTTCTACAGCTCCTTGAAACCACAAAGGCAGCCTTAGGAAAGTCAGGGGTTTTTTTCTGTGTGGAGCTGAGAATTCTGAGGTTGAAAGCCTTCAATCCATCCTGCCCACCCTGCCAGAATTTCAGAATCACAGACTCAGTAATAATGGACCTCAGAGGTCATCCAGGACCTGAGTAACAATTCCAGACACTGAGGTCCTTTCTCAAACTAAATTGCCAAGCATTCAAACTCTATTGCAGAGTGCGACTCTGATGGGCTGGCCACATTATTCAAATGCCAAAGGTACAATTGCCTAAAAGACTGTTTTATGGAGAACTCACACAAAGCAAAATGCTCCAATGGTGGTCAGAAAAAGTAATACAAGGACAATCTCAAGGTCTCTCAAGAACTTTGGAATTGATTGTGACATGAGAGACGCTGGCACAGGATCACCCAGCATGGCATGCCCTCATCAGAGAAGGTGCTGTGCTCTATGAGCAAAGCAGAATTGAAATAGCTCAAAGGAAATGCAAGATGCACAAATTTAGAGTATCCACCCCTACCTAATGTTCACACAGACTATTTGTACTCAATCTGTGGTAGAGCATTCTGAGCTCATGTTGGTCTGATCAGCTGTAATGGTAATGGGATTTGAAGATCTTCCATGCACCTTGTATTGGCAAGCTAACAGGTACTTAGCACTTAGTTTCAAGTTCATAATTGTGTCAAGTATTAAGACCCAGAACTTGCAAATCCCACAGTGGGATGAACTTGCTGACCTAGCAGGAAGGGGTGGGGCATGGAGGAGCTAATACTATCCATAAGGAGAGGCCCAGGCCTGAGAGGGAAGCGATTTTGAGAACAGAACTTGTGGTGGCAGAACTTCTTCTGAAAGCCAACACAGAAGGAAAGCATTAGGCTAGTATCATTAATGAATATTGACTCAAAAATTTTAAGCAAAATTCTATCAAACAGATCACAGTAATTTATCGAAGAAATCATTCATTATGCCCAAGTGAGGTTTACATCAGAAATACAAGGATAAGTCAACATTAGGAAAATAATCAGCATAACTAAACATATTAAAAACCAAATCATCCAAAACCTCATGATCAACTAAATAGATACATAAAAAGCCTTGACAAAGTGCAATACTCTTCTATGCTAAAAACAAACAAAAAATCCTATGAAGTATAGGCACACAGGAATCTTTTCTTAATATCACAAAAAGCATTTATCTAAAGCCAGAAGCAAGCTTCACATGCAATGGAGATACACAAGAACTTTTCCCAATTAATGCAAGCATGAAGCATGGATGCCCACTCTTTCCACTATTATTTGATATAACTCTGGTAATGATGGGGTGATGGGACCTGGACCCCTACAAGAGAAAGACAATGTTTTTGGAAGCAATGCAGTCCCTGGATTTTCCCATACATTTCAGCATCTCAGATCACTGGCTCCTCTGCCCAAAGCAACTGGTCCACCACAGTCCAGCTAGATCACTTAATTAGTTTATTGATAGTCCTTTCACTGTCTTGGCCCACCCCAGACATTTTTTATTCCTTTCACTATTGCACCTGGTCACCTCAGACTACTTCCCACTCCTTAATCCCATTCAGATCCCTCCACTGTCTTTTATATATATATATATATATAAGCATCAGTCTCACCCCCATTAAGTTGCAGGCTTACTAGGAACCTCACCTGATACTATTGACATTGCAATAAACCTTGTCATTTGACTAGAAGGTTTGAGTAGTGAATTCATTTCAGGCAGACACGGCCCTATACCCTGACATTTTGGGGTTCCCAGCAACCCCAAACCACATGTTTGCTTAAGTATAGTGGGGTTCGGATTTGCTCCCACAAAATGACACACTCACACACAATGTATATACTATATCTACTATTTATTTGATAATAAAAATTTTTAAAAAGTAAATGGATGGGAAGTAATAATCAATCAAACACCTTAACAATGCACTACAGAAGTGGAAAACAAAAAGGACATTTCTTACATACATAGCATATGCAATAGATCAGTACCAATAAACTTATCAATACTAATGTTGCTACAAAAAGGATAGAGAAAGAAGAGAGAGAGAAAATATCACCAATTAGGGGGAGCACCCGTTCTTGTCCCAGCGGCTGGGGAATCCCAGGGTTCAGCCATCAGGGTTCCACTCAGGAGGGTCCCAGGCAGGATGTCTCCTTCATGGGTGAGATTCCAATTTGGGGTCTAAATCTCACAGTTTAAGTAGTCCTGAGAACAAAGAAGGCATACTGCCAGGCGTTTTTTTAGCAAGCATCATCTTGTGTGAGGCCAGGGAGGGAGGCCAATCCCTCCAAGGTCCCCCCCAAGAACAATGTTTCCTTGGAATGACTAGTTCCAGGAGTTGGGCAGTTAACCATATCTCTTCTCAAGATCCTGGCCAGGGTCCCAGGAGAAGCATAGCCCTCATGTTCCCAAGATTTTCTATTCCAAAACAATTCAGGATAATAGAAAGATCTTATTGAGTTAGGGCCTTGGTTTGTATAATCTTATTCCTTACAGAGGGGCTTATCTTGCCCCTTCATTCAGCCTTAAGATTATACAAAGCATAGGCCATTCCTGCAAATGGGGTCATGAATATATAGATACATACATACATACATATATATATTCCTTATCCTAAAGTATATATAAATGTTACACAAAAATAAAAGAATTAACAATATGCTAAATAATAGATCATACCAGCAGTGATTAGTACTTAAAGTGATTAAATGAGAGACATAGATTAATTTACCAGCAACTATCTGAGTTTGTATTTGATGTTCATTGAGAGCTCTCTGATTTTCAGCTAACAGCTGCTGGAGAGATGTTGATCGGTTTAAGATACTGATTAAAGGATCCAAAGATAAAGGAGTATGGGGAAGGGGTAGAGATTTGGGTACCCATGAAACAGTCCCATCATCCACGGTGTCAGGGGAAAAGTAGCATCACTCTGGCAGTGGAGAAAAGAAACATTTCTCAAACAACCTGCATAAGGAGCAGGAAAGGTCAAACAACCTGCATAAGGAGGAGGAAGGGTCAAATAACCTGCATAAGGAGCAGGAAGGGTCAAACAGACATTAGATTAGTCTGATCACAGGAAACTATACATACGTATTGAGTATCTACTTCATATAGCATAGAGAAATTGTGCACAGAATACAAAGCAAGATCACAAAGACTGGAGGAATGTGCTACATCCCACAAACCGAGCCATTATTGCAAACTAGGGTTCAAGCACAGACACCCCACAATTCCTCCCTTAAATAGATGGGACCCAGAATCATTTGGGATAAAGGACAAAGGTCTCAGCTTCCTGCACAGCTTCATGCTGAGCGAAGGTGTAGAGCTGTCTCTGCTTCATAGGGTCCCACCATTCAAGGGGCTGGGTCTGTAGCCGGTGTCCAGAGGTGATGGGTCATGGTCTCAGAGAGTGGTTGTTGCTCAGCCTGAGATGTCATCTGCAAATGAAGGGAGCTGAGCCTAGAAGAAACAAATCTAGCGAAGAGATTAAACAAACAAAGGCCAAAAGCAAGTAGGAAAATAACGAGAAGTAGAGTGAGCATGGGCTGGTATAATCCATTACTTAGACTGTCCTTTATATTTCTACATGCTGCATAGACTAGGTACCTCATAAGATATTCTTCACTAACATAACTGTAGACCTTAAACAAAAGAGGTTTCTGACTTAAACCTCACAACTGAATAGCAGACATACATCCTTGTTTCACAAAGCTTGTCTGTCCTCTAACTATATTCACTTTGGAAGAAAGAGATACTTCAAAAATGGAATCTTTTACATATACACTCAGTTACAAATGTTAACTTTTGCTTAGTTCATGGAATAGCTACAAATTCATATTGAAACAGCAAGAACTATTCTGCTTTACAACTCATTACATCAATTTAGCAATACTCAATTGAAAACTTTGTAAACCTTCAGAAATTGTCACATAAGAGCTTTCAAAACATCGTTAAGTGGGATCAAGGTAACACAATGAGAATACAGAACAATAAGCTGAAGCTATAGCAGTTCCTGTGCAGCCTGGTATGGAGAAGCTGTCTGCATTGGATGTCATCTTTTCCAGGTCCCTTGGCTCAGGTGTTCACTCAGGAACAGGGATATTAGTCAGTCAGGCCTGACAGGGGCTCACAGAAACATGATTTAATACCAAAGGCACAAAGAAATGGTTCAGTTTCCCAGCCATGCAAGGCTAGGTTTATACAAAGTCACAAAAAGTCCAGTTCTCTAGCCACACAGGGCTAGGCACAAACATTACAATAAAGTTTCACAAATAGTTACAACATTGTATCAGAAATCCAAACTTTTGATCTTATTACCAAACAAGCTCAAGTTTTGAGTTTCTATGATACAGAAATTTTTGAAAGCCAATCTTATATACCTATATATAGTTATAAGAATCAATCTGATCCTGTTGCTTTACTCGAAATTTTAGAATCCAGTTACAAATCTTTGTGCTTTCTAAAAATACTTCCTCACACACTTTCAACATACTTAAACCTTTCTGAAACTGACATCAACTATCTAGAGACAGGAGGGGCTTGGATAAACCCTCATTTGTCCCCAAACCTTCTTATCTTTCACATTTCCTATCAAACCTATATCTGTCTTTCCAAATCCCTCAAAACCATTATCCAGTTTATTCAGCTTTCCTTTACATTTGTTAACCACAAAACAAGATGGTTCATATCTTTTACTGACTACTTGCTGTGATCATAGAAACTTGCTATAGAAGGAAAAAAACAGAGACATATGGCATTCCAAATATGACAGGATAAAACATCCTTGGCTCTGTTTAAATTCAGGTAAAGTCACAGATATCCATCCATGCAGTATCAGTACCACCTCACAGCTAGACTCAGGAATAGGTGGGAAACATTCCTTTTCAAAGGAATTTCATGGGTAAATGCCAGAGAGGTCCCATCCCAGTTGAGACTACAATTGCCCCTTTGGCTTTTACCAGATGTAGACTTCTGCCTGTTAACAGTATAGGATCACACTCCCCCTGAGGAGCTTGTGGCATTTGATGCAGGAAACTATACCCAAATTCAAACTCCAAACAAAATTTAGCTATGGTCCCAAATGCCTTTTACCTCAAACAAGTTTCACTAATCACAGCTTAGAGCCAGTTCTTACCTTTTCTCATGGAGTTGCAGTAAGCAATGAAAATTTTTACCAGGTTTCACAAATGTAAGGAAATTCCATTTACTATTATTCCTTTCCCTTGTGGAATGACCTTGCCTAATAGAGATAGGTTTTAGGGGCTTTGGCAGTTTTACAACATGAGGAATAACTGAGAAGGACTTTAGGGAGGGGCTGGTGGTGATGCCCCTGCTTTTTCAATTCTCATACCTGCAGGAGGACTGTTCAGAATAACATTCTTATCAGTCTCCTGCTCTGTACATACAGTATCAATTAACAACTTTAGGTTTTAGCATTAGCAGTTGCCCACATGACTTAGTTCACAATCTTGCAGATTAAGCATATGATTTTTCAAAGTACAATACTCCAAAACTTTTGTGAAAGACACTACTTCTCTTACAACACAGATAATACACAGTTCGAACTTTTGAAATAAAAACCCATTAATTACCAATCTGATGACTTTAAAATTCCACATCAAGTTACACAAAAATAAAGTTTTCTTGTCTCTCCTATATTGTGTCTCCCATCTTTTTCATAACAAAGATCTTGTAAAACATTTCTTCTTAAAAGTATTTCCCTTTTTCAAAAACAGTTTATCCTACCATCATTAACTATTATACAATTCCTAAATGCTCTGGTCATAAAATATTTCCCACATAATTGACAAAACTTATACAAGGAGGTTTCACAGATTTTCTTTCACATAATTAACAATAATTACCTTTCACACTATACTTTTGTAAATACTTGATTTATACAATTACTCCAAATAGCTTGGTTAACAATCTTACAAGTTTAAACCATCTTAACTGAAACTTTCTCTTAATACAACTGTTTACCAGTAACAGGATCATAAGCAATTACCATGTTCTTAAGTTTAAACTTGAAATCAAAACCAATTAATTACCAATTGACTTATCACTAGAAATCAGTTACATTCTAGAATCTCACATAGATGGTGAATGTGGTAGTCCATAAACCTTCACATTAACATAAACAAATCCTTAGATGAAGCAAACTTGAAAACCACGTCCCTATATTCTTTTCTCTCCTTTTTTTTTCAAAGTTTCTTATTTGCTCAGTAAGAGTTCTACAAAATGTATTTCCAATTCACCTTGCACAGAGAATCATTCATTTCATCATTAATAATGTGAAACTATAACTTTAAACCACTGTATATTTCCAGAATAGCCAAAAATTTAAATAAACAATTAGCTATCATAGTAAATATCAGGAGTATCATTACCACCTGTTTGTAACCCAACTGTAATAGCTTTAAATTATCAGATTTCATAACATAAAAAATCCAATTCACATGCAATACAATACAGATTAAAAACTGCTGTAACCTCCTCTTTAATTACAGGTAGGTGTAAATACCTGGTTTTCTAAATAGCAGAAATAAACATTATAAGACAGGGTTAGCAGTACTGATAAAATTTCTGTTCACACTTTTCAATAACAAATAACTTATACCTATCTTAACTTCCTACTCATACTCCTCTCTTTGCTGCATGCTTAAACTCCCTTCCTTTTTCCAGGGGTATCTCTTGTAAACAATTAGCCACCTGGGAAGGGGAACCTGTCTTTACCCGCGATCCCCAATCCTTACAAGGACCTGTTCCTTGTGCCCATACTTGCGCCAGGGAAGAGTAAGGCACATCTTCCCACCCCAGTGTTATCTGGGGCTTAACTGTTCCTGAAGGTCTTTTACAGAATGGCATTTTGTGCAGCAAATCCTGTTTGTGATGCCAATTATGTTTGCTTAAGTATAGTGGGGTTCGGATTTGCTCCCACAAAATGACACACTCACACACAATGTATATACTATATCTACTATTTATTTGATAATAAAAATTTTTAAAAAGTAAATGGATGGGAAGTAATAATCAATCAAACACCTTAACAATGCACTACAGAAGTGGAAAAGAAAAAGGACATTTCTTACATAAATAGCATATGCAATAGATCAGTGCCAATAAACTTATCAACACTAATGTTGCTACAAAAAGGATAGAGAAAGAAGAGAGAGAAAATATCACCAATTAGGGGGAGCACCAACTCTTGTCCCAGTGGCTGGGGAATCCCAGGGTTCAGCCATCAGAGTTCTGCTTAGGAGGGTCCCAGGCAGGACGTCTCCTCCATGGGTGAGATTCCAATTTGGGGTCTAAATCTTACAGTTTAAGTAGTGCTGAGAACAAAGAAGGCATACTGCCGGGTGTTTTTTAGCAAGCATCATCTTGTGTGAGGCCAGGGAGGGAGGCCAATCCCTCCAAGGTCCCCCCCAAGAACAATGTTTCCTTGGAATGACTAGTTCCAGGAGTTGGGCAGTTAACCATATCTCTTCTCAAGGTCCTGGCCAGGGTCCCAGGAGAAGCACAGCCCTCATGTTCCCAGGATTTTCTATTCCAAAACAACTCAGGGTAATAGAAAGGTCTTACTGAGTTATGGCCTTGGTTTGTATAATCTTATTCCTTACAGAGGGGCTTACCTTGCCCCTTCACCACATCACATAAGAAATGCTAACAAAATAAGACTAGAGCATGAAATTAAAGGTATAAAGATAGATAAAGAGGAGATAAAGCTATCCCTATTTGCTGATGATATCATGGCCTGTTGCAAAATCCCAGGGAATCTAAAAAGATACTAATTGAGACTAGCTTCAGCAAAGTTTCAGGCTACAAAATAACCCCCCCCCCCCTTGCAAAATCAACAGCATTCTATATCACAATAACAAAACCTAGGAAGCATCCATAGAAAAGGAAATTCCATGGCAAATAGCTGCAAAGTATCTGGGAATCCACCTACTAAAACACACAAAAGACTTGTATAGGTTCAATTACAAAGTACTCTTTAAAGAAATAAAGAATAGCTTAAATAGCTGGAAGACTATTCAGTGTTCATGACAAGGCCATTCTAATATAATAAAAACGTCAATACTTCCAGTTAATTTATACTTTTAATGCTATATCAATCAAATTACCAAGGGGGCACTTTATAGAACATGATAAAATTATAGCAAAATTAATTTCAAAAAACAAAAAATCTACAATATCCATGGAAATGAAGAAAACAAATAGGGATCAAGGGGGAATAGCACTTCCAGACCTCAAACTACATTATAAAGCAGCCATCACTGAAACATTCTGGTAGTGGTTTAAAAAAAACATATAGATCAATTAAATTAGCCAAGAGAGAGTCAGAAATAATGGGACTCAAGAATCCAGTGTTTACTTAGTAAAGTTAAAGACAAAAGTAACCTAGAAAAAACTCTTATCTGATAAAAACTGCTGGGGAGATTGGAAAGTAGTCTGGCAGAAATTAGGCTTAGACCAACACCTTACACCACCTTCTACAAAACATTGTAAATGCATATGTGACTTTAGTATTAATGATTATACTATTAAAAAAAAAAGTGAAATAGACTGTGTACCTCTCACAAATAATAATATGAGATATACCTTTTTGTTTTTGGAGGGGGGAAAGCAAGGTAATTGGGGTTAAGTGACTTGCCCAAGATCACACAGCTAGTTAAGCATCAAGTGTCTAAGGTCAGATTTGAACCCAGGTTCTCCTGACTCCAGGGTGGGTGCTCTATTCACTGCACCACCTCGTTGCCCCTACAAGATGTATTCTTAACCAAACAAAAGATAGAGGCACTTCCAAAGAGAAAATAAATAACTTTGATTATTTGAAACTGAAAGGCTTTAATATAGACAAAATTAGCACACTTAGGTCCTAGGATAAGAAGGGGAGTGATCAAATGGGGGAAAAATTATTTTTATGAAATTTCTCTATGAAATTTCCCAAGATATATAAATAATTCAGATACATGCATACATATATGTATATATACAGATGTATATATGCACGTGTATACACACACACACACATATGCCATTCCCCAACATTCCCCTAAAAACCATTCCCCAACAAATATGTGATCAAAGGATATGAACAAATAGTTCTCAAATGAAGAATTGCAAGGAATTCACAACCACATGAACTAATGATCTAAATTCCTAATAATAAGACAAATGTAAACCAAAACAACCCTGAGATTTCACTTCATACCCTGCAAATTGGCAAATATCACGAAATATGTCAATAATAAATGTTGGAGGGACAGGCACACTAATACATTGTTGGTAAAGGTATAACATAGCATAACTATTTTGGAAAGCAATTTGGAATTATGCAAATAAAGTGACTAACATGTCCATATCTTTTGAACCAGAGATTCCATTACTGAGCTTATACCTCAAGGACATCATATATTAGAAAAACATTCCCATATATGCCAAAATACTTATAGCAGCACTTTTTGTGATCACAAAAAACTGTAAACAATATAGATCCCCATCATTGGGGAATGAATAAACAAATTGTGGAACATGAAGGTAATGGAATATTACTATGCTATAAGAAATGATATATGTGATGGAAACAGAGAAGCACGGAAAGATCTATATGAACTGATGCAAAGTAAAGTAAGCAGAGCAAAGAAAACAATATACACAATAATAATCAATAGTCAATAACATTTATTAAGCACCTACTATGTTCCAGGCACATAGTACTAGGGATACTCGGGATACAGATACAAAAAAAGAGTGACAGTCCTTACCCTCAAAGAGCTTACAACCTAATGAGGAATACAACACACTAAAGGAAACTAAAACTGGAGGTAAGGAGGAAAAGATATTAATGCAGAGGCATAGTGAAGTGAGTTAGAGAATCCCAAAGTAGTGTAGCCAGGTGAGAAATAAGGAGACAGCTGAGCTGAGCTCAGTCCTTAAATGGAGATGACCCCACTCTCCAGTCGGAGATGATGAGAGCAGGGATGAGGTGGAGGCCCAAGGCTGATGAGATCTTACAGGATGATGAGGTTCACTTAATAATGAGCTTCCTGGGCCATGGTAGAGCTAAAAGTCAGAGAAGAACCAAAGGAGTGCAGCCAGAAGAGAAACGAGATGTCTAGGAAGTAGTGTTGCCTTTAGGTTTGTGACACACAGAGATTATAACAAATGATGGCCTCTTAGGGGATTTACTGCCTAGAACAGTTCCTTTACCTGTATGCATCATGCCGAATCAGGGCTACTAGGCTACAGGGAAGAAATAATACATGGTGACAGGAGGGTCCTGGAAATAGATGGTAACGGAGAAGTTGTTATATATCCAGCACAGCAAGAATTTCCCAAGCAGAAGCCAGTTTGGCCCTTAATTATTTAACCATGTCATATCATGAAGTCAAAACCCTTTTCATAATTAAAAAATGTCAATAAGTCTTAGTAAGTACTTGCTATGTATCAAGTGAGAGCTGGGAAGTAAACTTGTCATGTATTACTGGGTATTTTAAATGGAGGGGAAAAGACCCTCACTCCCACTCAGATTGGGGGAAAAAGGCATGTTCTGAGAAAGTGTTGCCACAGTGACCCTGGTGGGTAGGCAGGTACTTCACCGTGGTATAAGTAGGTACTAGACTGTGAAGACCAAGGAGGGCACTTTCCACAAAGAGGAAGCAGCACCATCCCCCTCCCAAGGACGAACAATTCCCTTCCTCCCAGATGTTACCATTCCAGGGCAAAACCTAATTCAACTTTTGCCAAGTATGATTCTGAATGCTTGTGTCTTATCTCCCTACTAAGCTGCAAACTCTTTGAAGGAAGAACCTGTGTCTAATCTGAACATTTTATCTTACCTCGTGCAGAACATAGGAATCTATACAAATAATCACTTAATACATGTTTGTTGAAATGATTGAATCCTGGCCTAACTTTTCTAAGAGTCTCCTACTGTAGCATATGGGATACCACTTGATATTAAAGGATTTCAAGCTGAAAAATCATATAATCATAGAAATCAAAGAGCTGGAAGGGATATTGGGAGGTCAGAATCATAAATAGGAATCTTTGCTTCAGGAGAAGGCAAGCATCCAAAACAGTATTTTGAGCAAACTTCTGAGGCTGCTGCTTGAAAGGATGAGGATGAGAAGGAGGACAGGGATGGGCTGAGGAAGACCCCCTCTTGGATGCTAATGCCCAGAGGGAGCAAGGAAGGGAAATAGAGGAGTAAGCAACTTTTGATAGATCACTATTTTAAGTATTTATTCTTGATAACTAGAGGCTAAAACATAGAAGCACTGTTACAGAAGAACTAAAGAAAAAAGGTCTTAACATCACTGATAACCACAATGGTGTGGTTACTGATCTAGAAACAGACATCCTGGAGAATGAAGTCGTGTAAGCCTCAAGAAGCATTGCTAACAATAATGCTAGTGAAGGTAACAGAATTCCAACTGAGTTGTTTAAAATCCTAAAAGATGATGCTGTCAAAGTGCTATTTTCAATATGCCAACAAATTTGGAAAATTCAACAGTGGCCACTGGATTGGAAAAGATCAGGTTATGTCCCAGTCCTAAAAAAGGGCAATGCCAAAGATTGTTCAAATTACTGAACAATTGTGCTCATTTCACACATCAGCAAAGGTTATGCTTAAGATTCTATAAGCTAGATTTTAGCAATATGTGAACTGAGAATTACCGAAAGAACAGGCTGGTTTTTGAAGATGAAGAACTAGAATCCAAAGTGCTATCATTTGCTAGATTGTGGAGAAAGCAAGGAAGTTCCAGAAAAACTTCTGCTTCATTGACTATGCTAAAGCCTTTGACTGTGTGGATCACAACAAACGATAGCAACTCCTCAAAGAGGATGGGAGTAGCAGATCATCTTACTTGTCTCCTGAGGAACATGTATGTAGGCCAAGAAGCAACAGTTAGAACTGAATGTGTTACAACTGATTGGTTTAAGAATGGGAAAAAAAGTATAAGGCTGTATATTGTCACCTTATTTATTTAATGTACATGAAGGGGTATATCATGCTACTTAAAGAGATCAATTCAGACTATTCACTTTTAAGAAATACAAAAGAATACAAGAGTGCTGTAGCAGCAAGCACCCTAACATACCCAGGATGGCTGCTAGTACAGGTTCTTTGATCTGCTTTTCTAAAGGAATGCAACTCAAAAAGGGCTAACAATCTTACATTAATCAAACATATATCATTTACCTAGTTCAGGAGGAAAAGTCAGCACCCTGAACTTCAGAGAATATAAACAGAAGTTACAAGAAGACAAAAATACAGACAAATAACACAATTCAGCAGACCAACAAACAGGGCTTCCAGCTATCTGACCATTACATACATACACAGTTAGTTACTAGAGGGAGAAGCACCAGCATCTGGGTTTTCAAAGCCAGGGGGCTCAACGGCTGCCCAGAGTCTCATCTGGCCAAATCACACAACTGTCCCTAAAGTGAGCCCCAAAGCAAAACCTCACCTCAGAGGTATACATAGCCTTCTCCAGGGTCAGAGAACATCACAACCTTCCTGACACACTTGACTACAAAGTAACAAAAGTTGTGCCTTCCTGAAAAACAAGCCTCCCTGTGAGCACATGCAGCCTATTAGGGGGCAGAATATATTTTCAAATCAGGAAAGGTCCTCAGGTTCAACTTAGACTCATTAAGGGGCAGGGAAGATCTTCAAATTTCCATTACTACTACAAGCACCCATAAGAAATAAAGGCAAGCACTGAGTTTCTGTCCCACAGCATCTGAGCATCAGGATACAAATCATTCCATGCAGGTCTGCTGTGTCTCAGATGATCTCTGAGCTTTTTCATCAGCTCATCTCATGCTGGATCTCATGATGAAGGATCAGACTGTCTGGTCTTTCCTGACTGTTTCTCATAGGCTCCTGATTCAACCTATACTAACCTCAGTTTCCTACAGAGCCCACAGCAAGTTATGCAGGGATGCTAATTCACCTTTGGTGTCCACCTGGCACTCAACTCTCACGTGTGACTTCAAGAAGAGTTATCATCCTCAGCGCCACACCCTAATGAACCATCTCTGTTCAAAGTATCACATCTAAGAAAGAACATGGAGACTATGTCCAATGAGTACAACTAGAATGGGGAAAGAATTCAAAACTATGACACACAAGAACTAATTTTAAAAATTAGTAGATATTCTGCCTGGAAAAGAAAAGGCTTATTGAGGAAAGGGGAAAGGGAGAGATAGGGATTATACTTGTTCTACTTGGCCTTAAAGGGGAAAATGACCATACTGAGATGATAATAGGAAAAATTTACTTACAAGTACTGCACCTTACAAGAACTACTTCCCCCATGATATCTGACTACCACCACCCATTTGCAATATACCCATCTGGACTTAGCCAATCAAAGAGTCTCCTGATTTATTGGAGAGCTTTAGATGCTCAGTCCACATTCCATACAGAATCATTTATTTTAATTCTTTTCCAAACCAAACCCCAAACCAAGGGAAAAAGAAGAAAATTCAAACAGATGATGTTCCTGTCACTCTAAAAATTCATAGACTCAGAGTGGCAGAGTGGTAAGGGACCTTAGAACAGACTATACAGCAGATCTGAATTGGGAGGCACCTTAGAAGAGACAATGTGAAATGTTAGAACTGGAAAGGACCTTAAAGAACATTGGCCACAATATCCTCATTTTATAGGTTAAGTGCCTAAGTCCTAGAGAGGGGAACTGACTTGCCTTTGGTCACATATCTCCAAGTTGTTGAGCCAGAATTCAAACCCAGATCTCTTCATTGTTAATGCAGGATTCTTTCCACTCCATAGCACCACCTCCTTCCCATAGGCCTTTGCTTTGGGAAGCTATAGCCAAAGAATCAATGGTACCTGTCCAACCTCATGCTACAGGTAGAAGAGTCAAGACTATATCCTGTGTCCTACCCTTGGAAGTAATTTGTTTTCATGTCTCTTCAAAAAGGGAAGAAATATGAGGTAGTAGAAAGAGCACGAATTAGGAGCCAAAGTACTTGAGTTCAAATCATAGCTCTGCTCTTTTATTAGTTTTTTGAGACAAGTCACTCCACTCTATAACTAAAGAATATTTTGTTAACAGAAAGTATTTCTTTTGAAGACGTTTATACCATTCTCAAAAATCAAATCCCATTGTTAATGATGGTAAGAGTCTGGGAAAATCCAGCTCACTTAGGGGACTCTGAATGGAACGTCAAATAAATTATGGCAGCTGGTTCTGCCCCACAGCTACTCAAACAAACGTATCCTTTGTATGCCTTTGAAAAGACCATTTTCAGCTGGGAAAAATTTCCCTTTCAATTGAAAGTACTCATATATGATGAATGAAATGCCTATAGTCAGATATGTTCCTGCAAATGAGGACATTTAACTATTGAGACTCTTTTTAAAGTTTTGATAGTACCAAGGTCAGAATGTCATATGATTTGGAGTTGAAAGGAACCTTGGAGACTATTTAATCCAATCCCCTCATTTTACAGATAAGGTCATTGAAATCCAAAGAACCAGAGGGGATTTATCCAAAGTCACTCTGCTTTTATGTACTCTACAATCTGGCGTCAACCAGATTTATCTTAAACTATACCCCATCATCCTTCCTCCATTTCTATCAAACTAGACTATTCTCCATCGTCTATTATGATTCTGCCCTGTTTATCTTCTGTACCTTTCTCATCTGTCACCCTTATCTGTTGAACTCCTTCCCTTCCTTCAAGACTCAGTTTAAATGTCATCTCCTCTATGAAAATGTCATACTGCTTCTTGAAGGTTATTGATAGAAAAGAAAACAAAAGGCAAACAGAAAACTATCTTAACATGTTATCAGAATCTTCCACCACTACTCCAAGGCACTCTCCAAGGACTAATCCTAACTCACTGTTTTCTCCCTAGTCTCTCAAAGGTTATGCCAGGGTAACAAAAGCTCTGGCAGGTCCTGCTAAGCTGGGAAAGCTACTGTAACCTCCTGTGGCCTCTGAGGAGGAAAGCTGATAAAGAAAGTCAAAGAAATGCTTTTTGAAGGAGGCTGCCTTAGGATTTTAAAGGACAGCTAGGCTAATTTAACTCAAAGACAGTACAAAACCAATTGAACTACAGAGTACTTCCTTTATAGAGGTAGGTAAAGTGATAAAATTCATTTGGAGAGGGAAAATGCCTAGAATCTTAAGGGAAATCATGAGAAAAGTAGGTATGAGAGTAAAATAGCTCTTCCATTCTCTTCTAAAGCCATGATTTGCAGAGGATCACACAATGAGGTCTTTAAGCTTTCAGTCCATTATTCTTTGCACTACACCAAGCTGCCTCTCTAAGTTATTGATAGGTAAGAAAACAGAATATTGACAGAAGACCATTTTGACATTTTATCAGTGTTATCCTCTCCCAAAATCTTGTTCCAATGCCTCATCATGGCTTAGAGTTCAAACTAGGCTCTTAAAGGATGGGATAGGGAGATGACAAGCTCTGACAGGTCCTGCTCAGATAGGAAGGCATCAGGTTCAGGCCCAGTGATGAACTGTGTATTTGCCAGGAAGGAACCACCTTGGTTTGCTGTAGAGAAGTTTATTAGCAGGTTAGCTGCTAGGGGAACACATTTTTCCGTTGGAGCAGCATGCTTTGGTTATCTACTATGTCATAAAGGG
This sequence comes from Pseudochirops cupreus, assembly GCA_028627135.1. Classification (NCBI taxonomy): domain Eukaryota; kingdom Metazoa; phylum Chordata; class Mammalia; order Diprotodontia; family Pseudocheiridae; genus Pseudochirops; species Pseudochirops cupreus. The sequence goes on along the minus strand of CM053581.1, from coordinate 61,886,057 downwards.
TTTTTGATGTACATTAATGGGGGCAGCACCTACACAAATGAAATCAAGAAAACTGAGTGAAGTTTGGGAGATAAAGTGACAGCTGCTAAGTGTTAGATGGGAGATGAAGCCAGGTGTTTTCTGAGTCCAATATCCACACATCAGCACAGAGGTTTCTGTTGACTGCTTTGTGGTTGTTCTTTCATTCATTCTTGTCTGATTCTTCATTACTCCATGGACCATAGCACACCAATACTGTCCATGGGGTTTCTTGGCTAAGATACTAGAGTGGTTTGTCATTTCCTTCTCCAGTGGTTAACTGCTTACTAGGTGCTAAAAAAAAAAAAAAACCAACAAAAAACAAAAAACCCACAATCCCAGGGGTCAAGAGAACTATGCCACTGGGAGAAATTTTCTAGATTATACTTCCCAGAAAAGTGCCAGATGGAGACGTTGCTTATCATACACTTGAATTGAGTTATGATGTTTGTGAACATGGAGTGTTAAAAAACAAAGCAAAACAAAAAGGTCTACTGTAAGGGTCTTGTGAAAGAAACAAACGTGATTGGCAGTAATGAGGAGGCATAGCTATGGAGAGAAATATGGACATCACATGAACGACAATATCCTGAAATCCAAGCACTCCATCTGAATCTTGATAATGGCTGCAAGAACTGTAGCAAGATTCATCTGATCATTGAGAAATCAGCATTCTCTACACTGCTATACTGAGATTGAAAGAGAAGGGACTTTGCAGATAAATTTTTTGTCTAATCCTCAATATCATGAGTGATCCAATTGACCTGTTCCTACTGAGCTGAGGAAGCAAAAAGATTGATATGGGAGGTTTACCCAGCACAGCCCTAGAGACGTTTGGTCTGGGTGCAGAGAACATCTCAGCATCGTTCAGTTCTTTGCTATTTACCTTGATACTCTGTTTCATTAAATACCTTTTTGCTCTAAATTCACGTGCCATCTGGCATGTTCTAGCGTTGAGAGGGTGCAGCCACAGAGCCATAATTTTGAACTAGTGATAACCTAGACAATACATAGAACCTGGGGATAGCTAAGAAGTGCGCTATGGTAGAAACACAGTCTTAGATTTAGAAGAAAACTCAAAGGTTACCTAACTCAGACTTGAAGCATGATTTTTCTCTACAGAATTCCAACAAATAGATGCCTAGCTGCCTAGTCTCTGTTTAAATGTCTTCAGGGACAGAGAACTTCTGACATGCATGATAAATACTTTAACATCATTTTTCTTTGTTTCATGAAGTAGTAACATAAAAAAAAACACTGACCAATCATAAAATCAATGTTATTTTATCTCCCAAAAATATGACTTGAATTCTACAGAAATGGAAGAGGGTAGATTTGAGGATGTCTTTTCTTTACTGGCTTAAAGGGTGAAGGCAGGATAGGACACTGAAAATATCATCAATCAGATCTAGGAGTGTAATGGTAATGGAATTTGAACCTCACAGTGAGGTGGACTTGTTGATGTGATGAGAAGGGGCTGAACTGGGAAGAGCTGGTGCCGTGTATAGGGAGAGGCCCAAGCTGAGAGAGGCCAGAAGAACTTCTGCGAGGAAAGAGAGCGAGAGAGAAAGAAAGGGAGAGAGAGAGAATTGCAGGGAACTAGAATGCTGAGAGAGGGAATTGCCGGGGGCCAGAGTTGCTAAGAGAGAGAGAGAGAACTGTCAGCTGAAGTTGCCTGGACTGCTGAGGGCCAGTTGGAACTGCCCAGGACTTTTGAGAACTGCCACCTGGAGCTGCCAAGAACTGAGGAGGCATGATGGTGGTGCCAGTATTTTGTCTGTCTGTTTTGATATTACTTTGTCAGATTTGTTTGCTGATAAAGGCCTCAGACCTTGTTGGGCCTAAGTTGATTTCACAAGCAGAAGGTGAATTGAAGAGGATGCCAGCAATATACATTAATATTATGGTGGTCTTTGTTAAGCTTTGTCTTCCCAGAAACAGAAACTGCTGAGAACTTGCCTCGAATCAAGATCTAGAAAAGATCTCTCCTTGGGTATTGAATGCTGTGATGATATTGTAACCTAGTTGTAACCTAGGGGTGGATGGTCCTTGTGCTTTCCACTGCCCCTTGAGAGGGTGCTTGATGGTAACTGATGATATTGTAATTCAGTTGTGATCCAAGGGTGGAAAACTTTTGGCCTTTGTACTTTGTGACTGACCAAATGAATGTATTTTGTTTATGATTGGAAACTAATTCCCGGTTGAGTAGAGAGAAGACTTTGTAATTGACTAAATGAATGTACCACCCAGGGGTGGAGTACTTTGACTTTGTACTTTGTGATGGAATTGAGGACTTACTAAATGATTGAGTTACACATGGTGAATGCTGTATTTTGATTCTCTGTGAATGTTTTGCCTTAATTTGTTACTGAATAAATGAAGTTTACTATTTTTGTAATCAGAACCTTGGAGGATGTGCATGCTTGGCATTACAAGGAGTTAAAAGATCAGAACTCTAGACCTATTTTTTCTACAAATGAAGTGTGACCTCAGGAAATAATGATAATGGATGACATCTTGATGTTCCTTTACATATACTCTCTCATTCTATCCTTATAACAAGCCTATAAAAGAGACACTACAGGCATTATTATCTCCATTTTACTGATGAAGAAACTGAAGCTCCAAGGTTAAGTGACTTGCCAATGGTGTCAAAGGCAGATTCAAACCTAGATCTCTCCTGCCTACAAGATCATCATTCTCTCGACTATACTCTCTTGCTTTCCAAGATAGCATCTTTCTTAGATACTCAGGTGTTCTGTGGCCAGGTTAGCATCTTTCTTTGGGACTCAGGTATTCTCTCTCCATTTGTCTGCTATAACAAGTTATCTACCCTTTCCTAAAATGTGTTCCATGGTGTGCTTTCTCCTTTTTCTTATAGGATCATATTCCTAGAAAAGGACAGCTATATACCTAGAGCTAAAATGAAAATAGATTTGAGGCTCTTCCTGAAAAGAAAGAAACTAGATCATCTGGGGACTTTGTCCACCAAAGAATGATAAAGCAGAAACATAGAGGCTATCAGGTCAGAGATCACTAAGAGTAAAAAGTAAAAAGGAAGAGTCATGGTTGGTGTTTCCCTGTTCAGGGATGCTGAGACAGCCATATGTCAATCTGATAACAATAGTATAGAAGCCTGTTGTCTTCCAGGGTACATTTCTAAGACATAAAAGAGAACCTCTCAGGAAGTAAAAACATATGACTCCTAGACACTTTTTGAAAGCAAAATAATATTGCCAGAAGCAACTCACAAAGTATTGCCAGGGATTATTACAATTTAGGGAAAAACTGAAGACCCCAAGGATCATAATTTTTGTTTTCCTCACTGTTGCCTATTTAAGAAAAAGGATTCAGAAGATTAAAATGGATTTGGGAACTGCTGGCTAAGAAAGTGGGCAGGATTTGGATTTCTGTACCTTGGCTTAAAACACAGGGATGAAAAACTCCTAGTGAGGGACAGAGTATATCTAACAAAGACTGTAAAGAATAGAGCAGATTTGCTGTCTTACAAGTCTTGTCAAAAGCACTTTAAACTAAAAATAATGAGAGAGGGAGAAAACTGCCCATATGTACTGCAGCTAGATGCCACTTAAGAGTAACTTCAATGACAGAAGATGAAAAACAATTGAGATATTCATAAATGCACAGAACATAAAATCCATGAAAGGAGCCTCTAATAAAACCCATGGCTCAATTATCCAGACACAACAAGCAAGAGGAACTAAAGGTCCTAATGCAAGCGGACAAATTTGACCTCATAAGTATCAGTGAGACTTGGTAGGATGAAAACCGTGATTGAAATGTGTCTCTATCTCTCTAAATGGATAAGCCTTATTCCAAAGAAGTAGGTAAAGGGGTAGATGAGAGAACACTGCATATTAAGGAGGTTTACTCATGTGAGAAAATTTAGGAAACAGAATGAGGAAATGTTATGAAACATTTGGCAGGGAGTAGGTTAGTGAACAGGGAGAGGAAACAATAGAACAACAATAAAACATAAACAAAAGGAAACAAAGAATTTTTGAAGAGGACATAAACAGGACAGTTTTGTTACTACTTTGCTAAATTTAATACACATTTTAAAAAAACTACTATGTAGATGTATGTGCTCATGTAAGATACACATATGTACGTGGATTGTGAGCTCATGAGAAGCATGGATAGATACCTCTAGAACAGCAATTCTCAACCTGTGGGTTATGTTCAATTTGTAACAATGAAAATACATACTGAATATCAGATATTTACATTATGATACATAAGAGTAGCAAAATTACAGTTATGAAGTAGCAACGAAAACAATTTTATGGTTGGGGGGTCACCACAACACGAGGAACTGTATTAAAGGGTTGAGGCATTAGGAAGGTTGAGAACCACTGCTCTAGAATCTTGCCCACCCTGCCCCCAAGGACATTTCATTGCACTTTGAGGGGGACATGAGAAGGACCCTGATTGGGCACTTATTTGTCTAGTTTATGAGAGGATATTGCACTAGACTGATATCCATCTGCCACAATATTGCTGGTTTGGTGGGATCAATTATTTTTACAAATAAAAGCTACTTCTCTAGAACTCTTAGGGTGGGATTACCCCAAGCGCGCGCTCGCGCACACACACACACACACACACACACACACACACACACACACACACACACACACTGATATACACATTTGGTTCCTTCCCACCAAATGATGTCTGCACAAATAAAGATCACAAATAGCTAACTGCGAGTAAACCTATTTATCCAAACAAAACAGGAAAAATAAATTGTTAAAAGCCTATAGATTAGAATATAATGGAAAATGCACAAGAGTAAATGAACTCTTTGCTGGAAGCAAGATGGAATCTTGGCTCAAAGCAAGAGAGGTCCCAACCTCACCCAAGAGGAAATTGCCTGAAGCATCTGAGGTAGGAGGCAAGATGGAAATCAGGGAAATGTTGAGAAGCTGAATTGCCCCATATGTCTGTGTCTTTCCAAGTCTTTTCCTCTTCCATGTAGTTAGTACTGAAGAGAGCCTGGAACCATGCAAGTCTTCTGAAATTCTCCCTCACAGAATGTCTAGAATCAACTTCACCCTTACATAGATTCATCAGCATTCTTTCCACATGAACAGCAGCACACAAAGCACCCCAGGGCTCAGATAGAAACTTGTTTTATGCTCATAGTAGAAATTCACTGGTTCATATATAATCATTTTTTTTTTTGGTCTTATGTAAGGGTGGGGTAGATTGATTTACTCAATCAAGGCACTTCACCCTACTTAGAGATACTCTGGTACCTTAACTAGGTGAAAATAATCAGTAATAGGCATTAGACTAAAATTTTAAAATACTTGGAATTGGAGCAACTTTACACAAGAAGGGTGTCAATAGATTGAGGATACTTGATCACACACTAGGGATCATCTATAAATTATCAAACTGATTGAGAAAGGATTCATTCCAGAAACTGAAGAGAGTGTATTGTTCTATCTAATCTACTATAAGAAGGAACTGCCTGAGGGGAAGAAGAGGTCTCAGCTTCAGCCTTGAATATCCTTCCCCCTCTCCTGCCCTGTAGCACTTAGCATCATGCCTGGCACATAAATGCTTATTGACTGACCTTTGGCCAGAGGAGGACTTGCATGACTTTAGACTTCTCATATTCCCACCAGTATTCTAGATACAGCAGTGTCCCTCAGACCAACTGAAAGCAGCTTCTCTATTCAGAACCAAGGACTTAACTGGGCATAGCTCCACCAGGGAGCCCAACAAGGACACTATACCATCCCTAACGGGAACTTCTTGAGCATTCCATGAATGGGAGAAAAACACTTCCAGGAAGGAGAAATTGTCTTTGCCATATGCACTCTCTAAACCTGAGCCTACTTTCTCCTGCACTTTGCAGAGAGGGAATGTCACAGATTTCTGAAGAACTGTTCTTACTGTTCTACCTTAGCAAATACACCTTTACAAAAGCTACCTGAAGCTGGCTCACCTAAATAATTCTCCCCTGATTATCTTGAGGGAACTCAAGCCAGCAAGGGCTCAATTTCTGATGGCCTTAGAGAATCCCCCTTACTCCTCAAGGATATCACTAAAATCCTAAAAGGAACATGCAGCCTTTCTGTGGGAACTAAGATTAATCTAAGAAACAGGGGGTTAGGATGATGATTCTCAGAGTGCAGAGAGTCTGTATTTGGTTAATAATAATCATAGACATTTATATAGATCTTTAGGATTGACAAAGTGCTTTTCATATCTAACCTGCATTGCTGCTGTAGAGAGTATCTCTCCGGGATCATGAGATCATAGGCATCTCCACTCTCCTTCACCTAAAATGAAAGAACAAACACTGTCAAGCCTTAAAGAGCAAGACCAGTGTTCTTAGACCACATAGGCCTTGGGTGAGGAGAACCCAAGCCCTCTTCCTTTATAGTACTATCTCTTTTCTCTCACCAGATAAGTTGTATGATGAGAATGGTAGAATCTGGCCGTCTTGTGCTTGTTCTTTTTTTTTTTAAAGAATACATCCCCAAGTCTGGTGACATAGTCACAGCTTGTCAAAGAGATTCCTATGCATTACATAGTTAGAAGGCCAGGACTAGTCACAAATTATCAACACACACTCCAATTCTGTCCAACACACTTCCATTGTGTCATCATGACTCTCCTGGAAACAAACTCCCAGCCTCTTCTACAAGGGGAATTGCACTGATAGAACTCTATGAACATTCATAAGGCCTGGGCTCAGTGCCCAGTCCCCTCCTACACAATAGAATGTAACTCTAGAATCCTAGAACTGAGATTTCTGGGAAGGGCTTTGTGAAGATTTCTAGAATTGCCTTGCAAAGACTTTTGGAAGAAAAATGCTGGTAGGAGTTGAGGCCAGTCAAAAGTAAAGTTGTATAATTCTATTTGTAACCCATGGCTCAAGTCAGGTATTTGCGTTAGACTTTCCTTGTTGGTGGAGAGAATGTTTCCTCAATGTTCCATGCCTGCATGAGGGATTGATTTATGGAGACTTTGAGACAGAAGTGGACCTGGTATTCTCACCTCTGACTATGACAGAAGACACATATGGGTTCTCTTAAGGGAGAGATTCCTGGAGGAAGAGAAAAACTCCAGGAAGAAGCCAACATGTAGAAGAGCCAGCCCCTTAAGCATGCTCCTATTCCCATTTTGCTACACTAGAGTCTTCAGGGAATTTCCTCATGAGATTAGGTCCTTTCTCTCTTGGTTGAGCTGAGATTACTCATTCTCAATAGGAGAGCTCACTCTGAATATTGTCTGGGAGATTCTAATTTGCATAGACTTCTCTGCTTAGATAACTGGGTTTACTTGCTACTCACTATGTATGATGTTCTTTGTGTAACTGGTCTTTGATGGGAAGGGAGACAAGTCTTCAGATATAGCTTGGAGTACTCTTTCCTTTATAAGGCTTAGCAACTAGCAGAGTAGCTTGAACCTAAAAATTATTTACCATGGAGTAACAACATTTAGGGGGGCATATAGATATAATTCTAGCCCAGTATCCTGCTCTGACAGGACCAGAATGGGCTAGCCTCATGAACCCAATCTTCTGTTCCATTCCAGGTAGGAATCAACATCTCCCATAGAGAAGGGCAGAGGAGACTGTAGTAATATCTATTTACATTTCTCTGTAAGCTACATCTAGACAAACCCATGTGGACACATATAACCTATATAGGCAACATATACCTTATATATGATGCATTTGTAAAGTGTCTTGTTAAATCCAACAGCTATTTGAGAGAGGAGTAAAATTTTACTCAATAATTCTTGTGAAAAAATTGGACTCTGTGATCATGGACTCTAATTTCAAAGGTAGGAAACATTTGATATTTAAATACTTGAGCTTTTATGACAGACCAATAATACAGCAAAAGGGTTTCTCTGCTGCTTTATTGGTATTGTCTCATTGTTATTGTTAGGCTGCATACTGCCTCCACTAAGGAGATGTAAACAGTTGGGGAAAACCAGCAGCATTTCCAAGAATGAGATTTTTACCGCAAAGCCTACAAAAGGGGCTTGGGTGTTGCAATTTAAAAACACTGCTGATTGCAAGCTGCTGACTTTGCGTTAACTAGTTGAAATGCATATCTGGAAGGGCCTGGACTCTCCTAACAATGTGGCCTTGGTATGGAGGTTCCCAAACTGTGCCCATCTACATGAATTCCAGTGGAATAGAGAGGAAATATCATTGGGATCATGAGAAGCTGTCTCAGCACCTGGCTTCCAAGTGAATGGCATCTGTTTCTTTAATAGCAAAAGCTCACATTTCTGTTAGAGTTTTATGCTTAGAAAAGTGCTTTCCTTGTAACCAAGTAGGATAGCTGTCATTTTTCCCCTTTTACCTCTGGGGTAACTCAAAAAGAAAAAAAATCAATCTCACAAGTACAGTCTCTCAATATACTAGACCAATGGGCTAAATTCATTAGATCTCCACAGCAAGATTCCCCCTGCCCCCGCAAAAAAAACCAAACATTTGTACAACAACGGTATGGGGGGGAGGAGAAGTAGCTAAGGGACGGTGAAGGTGAAATATAATCAACCAACAAACATTTATTAAGCATCTACTAGACACCAGACATTGTGCTTATTTCACTGGAGACACAAAGAAAGAAATGAAACAATCCTTCCCCTTTTTGAGCTTACATTCTATTGGGTGAATACAACACGGACTAGCCTGGGGTAGACAACCTTGTGCAGCTCTGCCTCACTTAAATCCAATCCACTTGCAAGTCAGGATGTCACCTCATGATGTCATTGGTCCTCCTCAAAAATGAACAATACGACATGAATCTAGATATGCAAACACAAATATTTCTGGAACAAGTACAGAGTCACCGGGGAGGCGTTAACTCACACCTGGAGAATCGGGCCCACAGGTAAAAATGTTTCCTCTTGGGCTTGGCGGTAGCCCTCTGTTTATGCCTCTCTGACGGCACTGATCCATCATCCTGATCTGTCTTGCATTCTAATTATTTTTGTCCTTGCTTAAGTCCCCCTGAGCAGAGGTGACTTTGGATTCTCAAAGACTGTGCGTGCAAAATGTGGATTCTGGCAGGTCCTAGGAAGCTGGTGCAGCTTTTAGTGCTACCTGACTGAGACCAACAAGTCACGTACTCTAGTGCCTCAGTCACCGTCTCCACTCACTCCCTGTGCTGGTGTGAGAGAGCACAGATTTATCCCACATGAGTCCACACGTGTAATAAGTATGCTCTGGGGCAGGAGTGAGGAACCTGCAACCTCGAGGCCACATGTGGCCCTCTGGATCCTCAAGTGCAGCCCTGTGACTGAATCCAAACTTCACAGAACAAATCCCCTTAATAAAAGAACCAGAGCCTGGCCCATTATCTTGGAACTGGGGTCACAATTTCCTTCAGGGTTACAGGGATTACCAACCTGAAAAATTTGGGATACCTTTTCTCTACTTCCATCAGCTCCAGACCCTATTGGCTGTGTTCTCCCTGTGCTGGGTGCCAGTGAGTAGCCACTGCCCTAGTTTTATTGACCACTTAACATTAATTGGCTTTTACAAAGGAATATTTATTCAAAGATATAGCAATAACAAAGATGTAAATATTTCCCCCTCAACAGCTCAGGACCATATTTTCCCCTAATCTACCCTGGTCTCTAGGGAGAGTGGATTAAATTTGGCTATTTCTATATACCTTGGTCCTTGTGCATCCAGAGGTGAAATTGCTGCTAAATGAGTCAAGTGTCTTGGCTACCCCTGGCCTGGACCCCAAAGGTCACGCCTTAATCCTCAGGGTAGCGATGCTTAGCTGGCTACACAACCCAGCATAGCCTCTGACTCCAGGATTCCTAGAGGTTCCTTCTCCTGACCTTTTGAAATTCACAAGGTTGGAGCCTCTAGATTCATCTTAATCACCTAAAACAAAAGTGAACAAACACCAAGGTAGGCAATGAAGCAAAGCTTGTTTTCATATACCCACATGGCGGGGGGTCAGGAAGTAAGAGAGAATAAGGCCCAAGGCCTCACCCCCTATGGCACTGTCTCTCACCAGATGCCCTCGGTGAAGGAGTCAAAGAGAATCGCCCAGATCCAGCAGCTGAACGGCCCCAGGCTCTGGTCCCAGTGCTTTTTGCACACCTCCATGGCCAAAGAGCCTCCTGTGCATTCACAATGTGGTTAACTGACCAGAAGTGTCTACAGCATGCGTATGTAAGCTCCCCCATCTCCTCCAGCATTTCCATTACAAATCACCACGGCTTTTCTGGAAGCCAGCTCTCCAGTCTCTCCCACATGGTGAGCCCCTGTCAGAGGTACTCTGTCCCTGCATCAGTCTTCTTTATGTAAGCACAAGAACTACACAGAGCTTCATGTGGGAGAGTAAGTTGGGGTAAGAGAAGAGCCTTATCTGCTGATGGCAGAAGTAGAGGTATCTAGGTGGGACAGTGAATATGGTGCCAAGTCTGGAGTCAGGAAGAAGACCCAAGTTTAAATTTGGACTCAGCCACTTACTACCTTGGGCAAGTCACTTAGCTTCTGTTTGCCTCAATTTCCTCCCAAATTGTTGCAGGGATCAAATGAGATATTTCTAAAGCACTTAACACAGTGCCTGGCACATAGTAGAGTTCTTTTTTTTTTTTGCTTTCTTTTTTTTTTTTGGAGAGGGGAAGGTAGGGCAATTGGGGTTTAGTGATTTGTCCAAGGTCACAAGGCTAGTTTTTTTGCTTGTGTTAATTGTCTGAGGCTGGATTTGAACTCAGGTCCTCCTAACTCCAGGGCTGGTGCTCTATTCACAGCCCCACCAGGTCACCCCTACAGAGTAGGTTCTTAATAAGTGTTTGTTTCCTTACTTCCACTTGACCCTAAGCCTTGAGCATATACCTTACCTGAGATGGGGGTACCCACTTTGTCTCTTCTTTCCTTTGCAGAGGACTTTGTGAGATCTCATATGACCCAAACAGTGGCTTCCCACTGACTGAACTAGTAGGGATAAGTTAGGTTGCTAAATTAAGTTCCAATCATCTCTGTTTCTATGGTTATCACTTTTTCTGTGTGGAAATAAAAGGACATGTACCTGACTTGTGTTTATATAGGGTACTTCTTTTACTTCCTCGTTTAGGATTGGGGGCAGAGAAAGGGGTTCCTAGACTGGAGCCAAAGGTGAATTTGTTCCTCAGGAACCCAAAGTGAGGCTGGAATGAATCCTATTGAGAAATCAGGAATCCTCAGAGCATGGAACCTCATTGGTACACGGACCCTTCACATCTTGCTACAGAGCTGGGAAGAGCAAGCCCCTTGAGCTTCTCTCAGTTCTTTGAGAGCCCAAAGTCACTGCAATACCAACTATAAGGAGGCAATGGAACATGAATCTATTGTTCCTTTGGAGTTAGTTCAGAAGATTTCTGTTCTTGTCAGTGTGTGTTCTACCTCCAGAAAGATCTTGCCTGAGAGGCAAAATGACATGGGATTTGGGGTCAGGAAGACCTGGGTTCAGTCTCACTTCAGACAATTATTACCTGTATAATCCTGGATAAATCACTTCACATTGTGGGCTTCAGTTTCCTTTTTAGTCTGGGTAAAATGAAAAAGTTAGAGTCATGGCTTCTAAGATGCTCTTTTAGTTCTATGATCCCTCTGATCCTGTAGGATTCTTGTCCATCTATTTCCATAAGTGCTTTTACCTTACTAGAGGTCCTTGTCCTCTCTCTGGGGTACCAGTCAAACACTGGGGCTATCATTTGTCTATTGATTACATTAATAATTATAAATGGGTATGTAAAAATAAATATTAGTCTATAATTTTAAATATTAATAGTATAAGACTCATAAATTATTATTACTAATAAAATAAATGGCAAGAGCTTAGTTCTTTAAGCTACTGCAGCAGATGCAGACAGAAAAGTATTCATGCTCTAAAACCTGAGCCATGTGTTTATTTTGGCTCAGTCCTGGCTCTGAAGTCAACCAAAGTCAGCCTCTTTCAACACCAGCAACTTTGTGCCTATCCTACTGATCTGAAATCCTTCAAAGGATCTGCATGCAACACTCCGAGACATGATGGGTGACAAAGTCTATTTGAAATAGAAGATTAATGTTCAAATGGAGACCCAGCTATGGTAAAAGCAAAATGAAAAATCTGACAGGTCAGACTATTGTTCTGAAATGTATGAGAGTGATGAGGGGAATGAGGCTATCTAGATTCCAAGTCCTTTCATTACAAATAGAGTTCCCAAAATCAGAATCTCTGAGTGGGGGTAGACTACAGAGTTCATCTAATCTAGCTATACTTGAGTAGAGCCATCACTTCTGACAAGAAGTCATAAAGGCTCCACTTGTAAACCTTCAGGGATGGGGAATCCGTTACTATATAAGGCAGCCCATACTACTTTTGGACAACTGACTGTTAGGAAATTTTTCCTTACATGGAACCAAAATCTGCCTCTTTGTAACATCTCCTCTTTCTTTATTCCTAGTTTAGCCCTTTAGCCATGGGGAATGATTTTAATCCCTTTTTCACATCCTAGAAAATAATATAATATTTGAATACTTAAATAATAATCCTGTACCCTCCAAACCATCCAACTGCATTCCTCACACACAGGACTCTATCTTCTATCTCAGTGCCTTTGTGCTGACCTTCTGAAATATCCGGAATGCATTACCCCTAAATTCCACCTCATAGAAACACTCTACCTTCAAAATACAACTCAAGCTCTACCTTCTACACAAAGCATTTTTCAGTTCCCCCAACTGCTAATACCCTCCCTCTCTACGCTATCTTGTATTTAATTGGCACAAACTTCTATTGCCCATGTTTTCTCCCTTCTATATAAGTATGTATGTATATATTTATATGGTGGGATGTACACTTTTTGAGAACAGAGATTGTTTTAACATAGGAACATCAATAAATGACTATCAGTTGATGGATTGAATTTATATTCAGATCATCACTCGGCAGCCTTTTTCAAGGTAAATGTTTCAAATTCCTTCCATTTATCTATTTATGCCATTGTTTCTAGCCTTCTCACTAGCTGGGCAGCTTAGAAGATGCAGTAGACAGTGTTATATTTGGAGAAAGTCAGTCAATAGGCACTTATTAAATATTTTCTATGTGCCAGGCACTATGCTAAGCAATGGAGCTACAGAGAAAAGCAAAAGACAATCTCTACCCTTGAGGAGCTCTTAGTCTAAGGGAGAAGACAACAAGTAAACACATATATACAAACAATATACAGGATCAATAGGAAATAACAGAAAGAAAGGCATTAAAATTAAGAGGAGTTGAGAAAGGCTTCACATAAGAGGTGATATTTTACCTGGCATTTGAAGGAAGCCAGGATGCAGAGATGAGGAAGAAGAGCATTCCAGGCATGGAGGACAGCCAAAGAAAATGCTTGGAGTCAAGAGATGAAATGTCTTGTTTGTGGAATAACAAGAAGGTCAGTATCACTAGATTGAAGAGTACATATTGGGGAATAAGACGTAAGGAGACTCTAAAGGGCGGGCGAGGAGGAGCAGTTATGAAGGGCTTCTAATGCCGAACAAAAGATTTTGTATTTGATCCTGGAGGTGATAGGAAACAATGGAGTTAATTGAGCATAGGAGGTGACATAGTTAGATCAATACTCTAGGAAAATCACTTTGGCAACTGAATGGAGGATAGACTGAAGTGGGAAGAAACTTATGGCAGGCTGACCCATCAGTAGGCAATCAGAAGGTTCTACCACAGGTTGGGCACAAATAGTTTGTGTGATGACTTTGGAGGGAGATGTCTCTAAATTTGTGCATCTTGTGTTTCCTTTGAGCTACTGAAATTCTGCTTTGCTCATATAATACAGTGCTTTCTTTGATGTAGGCACAACATGCTAGGTGGTCCTTTGCCAGTGTCTCCTATGTCACATAATCAATTCCAAATTTCTTAAGAGAGTCATTGAGAGTGTCTTTGTATCACTTCTTTCGACCTTCATTTGAGCGCTTGTCTTGTGTGAGTTCTCTGTAAAATAGTCCTTTAAGCAAACTTACATTTGACATTCAAACAACCTGGCCAGCCCATGAGAATTGTACTCTCTGCACTAGAGTTTGAATGCTTGGCAGTTTAGTACAAAAAAGGACCTTGGTGTCTAGTATCTTACCTTGCCAGGTGATCTACAGAATCTTTCTAAGACAATTCAAATGGAAGTGATTCAGTTTCCTGGCATGGTGCTGGTAGACCGTCTAGGTTTCACAGACATACAACAAGGAGATCAGTGAAACAGCTCTGTAGACCTTCAGTTTGATAGGTAGTCTAATACCTCTTCCCTTTTCCACTTTCCTTCAGAGTCTCCTAAACAATGAGCTGACTCTGGCGATGTAGATGTCAACCTCACCATCTACATGTACATCCCTGGTAAGTGTACATCTCTGTCAAGGTAAGTGAACTTATCCACAGTATTCAAAACATCTCCATTTGCTATAACCATTGGTTCAATGTATAGATGGTGTGGTTTTGTCTGAGGAGAACCTCTGTTTTCTTGGTGTTAATTGTTGGGCCAAAATTAACACAAGCAGCAGAGAAGTGATCTATACTGTGCTGTATCTCAGTCTCAGAAGTTGCATTGAGTGCACAATCATCAGCAACCAAAAAAAAAATCACACACCAACTTTCCTTCCACTTTAGTCTTGGCTTGTAGCCTTTTCAAATTAAATAATGTACCATCAATGTGGTAGCTGACCTTGATGTCATTTTCATCCTCATTGTAGGTATCTGAAAACACTGCTGAAAACAACATGTGCTCCTCTGCACCTGCTTCAGCTGCCTTCATGGCTATTGAAACAAATTGCTTTCCTCCTATTCCAGGGGAAGTGTTTACATGCTTGGGGTAGACACCTCCTTAGCTCACTGAAGGGTTTGAGACCCCTCAGTTACACTCAACCTGGTTTAGCCTATCTGCCAAATGGTTTACTGGGTTTACAGCTTCTTGGAGACAGAGATGGAAGTTCGATGAATCAGATAGACACCAAAGGTGGAAAGCAGCTCTGAAAGTGGCTCATCAGTCCTCACACTAGAGGTACTAGTCTTCCTTGAACACACCCTACACACTAGAAAGTTAAGAACAGAATGAGAGGAGAGGAATTGAAGGCACCTATTATAGAAGACCTCGAGAAGCTTAGCCACAGAGAACAGAAGGAATATAGGGCTATAGTTATTGGGGATCGAAGGATGAAGTAAAGTTAGTGAAGATGGCAAAGACACAATCATGTTTGTAGGCAATAAACACGAAAGGAGTCAGTGGAGAGGGAGAGTTTGAAGATAAGTGAGAGAGTGGGAATGACAGAAGGGGAAATCTGTTGGAAGAAACAAGATAGAATGGGGTGATTTGTGCAGGTAGAGGGGTTTGCCTGGCATGGAGTAGAGCCACCTCACCATGAACCAAAGGGTAAAGGTCTTGATATAGAAAAAGAGTAGGGTTTGATATAACAAAGTAGAGAAAAAAGTAGAGAGCCAAAAGACTGTGGTCAGGTAAGGGAATCTGAGAGTTCTTGAACACTTTTGTGATTAATGGCAAGATCAAGAGTATGATCTCTTTGTGGCTAAGGTGGGGTGGAGGAATAGGTCATAGGAAGTGAGTAGGTTGAGGAACTGGGCAATTAGAATGTTTGAGAGAATATCAATATGCATGTTGAAGTTTCCTAATATGAGAGCAAGAGTTGAGGAGGAGAGAAAGATTGTGAGTTAGGTACTGAACTTGTTGAGGAAAGAAGAGGAGTGTCCTGGAGATCTGTGGACAACATCTAGCAAGAGTTTAATTGGGTGGAAAATGTAGATTGTCTAGGCTTCAAAAAGAGAAGTTCCTGAGTGATGGAGTAAGTAGAGAACCTGGAAATGGCAATGGGGAGCAAGGAGTATTCCAGCTCCCCTGACTTGAACAGTGAGCTGAGGGGAATAAGTGAAGATGCAGGCAGTACTGGAAAAGGTGGCCAAGTAAGCTATGTCATCAGAGGGAAGTTAGGTCTCGGTGACCGCCAAAAGATAGAAGGAATGGAAGAGGAAAAGATTTTAGATGAAGGCAGGTTTGTTGCCTATGTAACAGGCATTCCAGAAGGCACAGTAGAAGGAATAGAAGATGTGGGTAGCATTTGGTTGGGACTTTGGAGTAGTAGGATTGAGAGAGGATGAGAATAAGAAATTAGGGAGTAGGGAATAGGGAATGAGATTTGGAATCTTTGGGATAGTTAAGGTGTGACCAGGTGAAAATATATTAATTATTATTAGTAAAATATTTTTAAAAGATTGAGGTTTGGGAAGGCACAATCAGCAATATGATTAGGGAGTCAGAGTATCAAGACAAAAGGACAATGAAGGGTTGAATTGGTTCACCAAGTGGTCAAGATGGTAAAAGGAGAAGAGGAGAATAGTAAGTGTAGGAGTGAAAGCCTGGGAGAGAATCGAAGGGTCAAGAGATTGGAGGTCATGATATAGAAAAAGAGTAGACACCTTTCCTATTCCCAGAGGAGGCTGGCTATCAGGCAGATGCAGGCATATCACAAAATGAAAGGTCTGGGTCAGATGAAATGTTTCTCTTCCTCTCTTCCCTCTGAAGGCTGGAGATCAGGTAGATTCATCAAGAGATAGAAGTAAGGAAAACTTAAATTCAAATAGTGTCTCAGATACTTACCAGCTATATGATCCTCAGCATGTGGATAATAACAGCACCTGCTTGGTGAAGGTTAAGTATTTGTGAAGATTTAATGAGATAACATATGCAAGGTGCTTTGCAAATCTTAAAGCATTAAGTAAATGTTAGGAGGGGAAGTTCTCAGCATCCTAACCGCTCTCCACTAGCAACACTACAATTTTTCATCCTCCATTCCAATATAATTCACAGAACTAAAGACAAAACTATTCCATGTATGGTCTTACCAGAACAGAGGAAATCAGGATTAAAACCTCGTTGTCTCTTAATACAGCCTAAAACAGCATTACTGCAACATCTACTGAATCTCAGTTTGATATTCTGGGACCAAGAAAAGCAATTCTAATTCCTCTTTCACCTATATAAAGAAAGACAGACTTTGGTATCTTACAGTCCAGCTAGGTGATGCAGTAGATAGAGCACCAGGCCTGAAGTGAGAAAGATCTGAGTTCAAATCTGATCTCAGACACTTACTAGCTGTGTGACTCTGGGCAAGTCCCTTAACCCTGCCTGTCTCAGTTTCCTTATCTGTAGAATGGGCTTGAGAAGGAAATGACAAACCCCTTCAGCATCTTTGCCAAAAAAACCCCAAATGGGATCATGAGGAGTCAGACACAACTGACAACAACTGAACAAGTCTACTAACATCCCCATGTCTTTTTCACATGAACTATTATCTAGCCTCATTTCCTCTATTTTGTACTTTTTCAGTTGATCTTTATTAAGCCTAAGTACCATGCTTTATGGTTGGCCATATTAAGTTGATGCAACCTTTTGAAATATTTTGTTTATCCAGTGTATTAGTTTGTCCATTCTAACTTTGAGTCACCTGAAAGTTTGAAAATCTAGTCATATATGTGATCTTCCAAGTTTGCTAAAAATTATTTCATGTACAAAGAAAAAGACATGCGAAGCTTTTTTGTCCTAGATAAAAATCAGATATATGGATTTCTGCAGTTCTACTGGAAGGATAAAATCAAATTTCAAGAAACCTGATAAAGGAGGTAGAGTCCTGAACCTTGGTATATGATCCTGTAATCCAGGATAGGAAAGGGGTCAGGAACCAGTTACTGAAAGGGTACCCATGGATAAAACTATATCTAGGATCAGGAAGAAGACAAGTAATTATGGGAGAAAGTTAGCAGAGAAAAACCCTAGGAAGAAGAATTACAAAATGTTACATCTAGAAGGAACCTTAGAATAAAGAACATAGAATATTGGACCTAGAAGAAACCTTTGAACCTAAAGCAAGGAGTCCCAGTCTGTGGACCAATGGACTCCTGGGAAACCATGAAGTTTTCATCAAAGATCCATAAATCCATATTCAAATCCATAAATAGGCAAGAATACCTACTCTAAATAGAATGTCTGATATATATTACTACTTTTAAAATACATAGATACAATTCTGATAAACAAAACAGAAATTAAACATGATTAATGAATTCATGACAACTTTTTAAAATTTCTTCACACAATGAATAATAATAGTTACGACTCTTATCATATGGCAGTCTAAGGCATTTTTTGACATTAGAAAGGAATCTTTATATGCAAAAAGTTTCAGAACCAGTGATAGAACATAGATCAGTGCTGGAAAGGACCTTAGATTGTAAAGTTTTGAATATCAAAGCTAGAGTACCAGAGCTGCAAAGAACATTAGAATGGAATATAGGATGTCAAAACTTAAAGGGACTTTGGAATATAGAACAGAAAATATAGATGAAGTAACAAGGTCAATGTGCCATTCTTATATAAAGAAAGTCTTGACTTCCAATAATGTACCCTATACTTAGTAGATGAAAGCTAAGTAAGACAGTTAACCTGCCTGAGCCTCAGTTTCCCCACGTGTAAAATAAGTGTAATACTGTATCTATAATAGCTGTTTTATAATGTTGCTTTATGACTCACTTTGCAAACATTAAAGAATTATATACATGACAGCTATTAATGCAGAATATAAAATGTCAGAAATGGAAAGTAACTTGGAACATAGAATGGGTTGGAAGGACTCTTGGCACATAGGATGTCAAAAGTGTAAGAGCAATAGAAGAAGGTAGAAGGAACTGCCGAACCACTGCCTGACATTCTGCCAGAATTACAGAACCACATTTATAAATCATACAGTCCTGAAATCAGAAGAATGGGTGTTGATTCCCTCACTGTGTGGCTCTGGGCAAGGCATTTGACCAGCCTCATCTTCCTCAACTGTTAAATGAAGGAGAATAGTTTTTGTGTTTCCTGTATATCATGCACCTGGAAACTAGGCAGAAACCAGCGCTTACCCAGGCGCCTGTCTTGCCATCTGCCCTGCTATTGCACCCCTTCTCCTCACCTGAAACAATGATGCTCTGGACAGGACCTCCAGTGATCATGGTTACCTTCCCTGGAGGAGTTAATCCATTCAGTTTTGGAACTTCCCTCTGGTGCTGAGCTGCCCTGATTGGTGGATGAGTGGGAGCAAACTTTGCCTATAATCCCATTACACCTGGCTCACCTCAAACTATGCTTTACATCCCATCCATTGCCTAAACATCCTGAATCTCTTCTGCTGAGCTAGAGGGGCAGCTCATATTTATAGAGCATTTGGTGTATCTATTTCTTTCATACTTAATACCTGGGTGGTCTTGGGCAACTCCCTATTTCTTGACCTCAGTTTCCTGATCTACAAAATGAAAGGTATGGAATGCATGACCTCCAAGATTCTATTCAATTGTAAGTGTTCCCTAGGCATTTTGCTTGGCATTGAAGAAAAAAATATTTAAAAGACTTGTCAATGCATTGAGAATAACTGGGCATAGACTGCCACCTAGTGGCTATACTTTATATTTCATGAGAGACTGAGAAACAAAAGGATTATTTGTGCACCATAACACAGCCATTCTCCAATCAATGGGCATCTATTTTATTTATAATTTTTGACTACCACAAAAATTGCTGTTATAAATATTGGTTTATATGGAGTCTTTCCTTTTGTCAGTGACCTCTCTGGGCTATATGCCTAATGGTGAGGCAAAAGGTCTGGACATTTTAGTCTGTTTATTTGCATAATTTCAAATTGCTTTCCAGTATTGTTATATCAATTCACAGCTTCATCAACAATGCATGAGTGTACCTGTCTTTCCATAGCCCCTCCAACATTGACTATTCTCATCTTTTTTCATCTTTATAAATTGATGGATACAAGATAATGTTTTAATTTGAGATGTTTTAATTCACATTTCTCTTATTATTAGTGTTTTGGAATATTCTGTTATATGGATGGATGTTAATAATTTGCAATTCTTTTGAGAACTCTTTGTTCATTTCCTTTGACAACTATTGGGGAATAGTTTTTGATCATATATTTTGATAAGTTGTCTATATATCTTGAATATATAAACTTTATGGTAGATATTTAGTTACAAAGATATTTCCCAATTGACTGCTTTCTTTCTTTTTTTAACTGCTTTTTTTCTTATCCTAGATGATTTAAATTTATGTGTGCAAAAGTTTTCAATACCCAGCAAAACTGAGTATAATACTTCAGGGGGGGAAATGGACACTCAATGAAAGAGGACTTTCAGGCATTCTTGATGAAAAGATCAGAACTGAATAGAAAATTTGACTTTCAAGTACAAGAATCAAAAGAAGCATGAAAAAGTAAATAGGAAAGAGAAATAAGGGACTTATAAAAGTTGAACTGTTTACATTCCTACATGGAAAGATGATATTTGTAACTCATGACATGAGACCCTTCTCAGTATTAGGGTAGTTGGAGGAAATGTGTGTGTGTATACATACACATACATATATGTGTGTCTGTATATATACACATATATACATATATACACACACATATACATATATATGTGTGTATGTGTGTGTGTGTGTATATATATATATATATATATATATATATACACATATAGATAGGTTTCACAATGGAGGGGAAAAGGGGGAAGATGAGAGGGAATGAGTGAACCTTACTCTAATCTGATTTGGCTTAAGGAGGGAATAACATATATACTCAATTGGGTATCTTACCCTACAAGAAAGTAATGGAGGAAATGTTAATTGCATAGTATGCTGTTGCTACACTTTTAAAAGCTGATTGTTAAGCATTTACCAGCACATCCTACATGTATTGTAAAACATAGTTGATGTTTTGATTAATTTTTCTGAACTGCTTATTGTCTCTTTCTTTGTAAATCTTTGTTGCTAGGAATGGCTTGTTAGGAGAGGGGAGGGGATACATTAAACACGAATTGGTGTTACACTAAAAATAAGAATAAAATTGTTTTAAGTCATAGAGAATGAGAAGAGTTACACAAGACTGCAGAGAAGCAGACTTTGTTCTGGTTTTCCAAAAGGGGTAGAAGTGACTGATTAAACTATAGACGAATGAGTTTCATATTCATTCTTGACATATTTCTAAAATGTATTATTAACTTGTGACCATTTAGGGAAGCAGAGATCACTAGGCAAGAGTATGGATTCATTAAGAACAAATCAAACCAGTGTTCACTTCAGCAACACATGTACTAATTTAGAATGATAAAGATATTAGCATAGTTCCATGCAAAGATGGCACATGAATTTGTTAACAAGAGGTCAATTTACAAAGCTAAATAAAATAATACTAAAATATACTTGCAGGAACAAAAGGTCCAGAATGCCAATGGAAACAGTGACAAAAAGTAGAAATGTAGGAGACCAAACACTGTTGCTGTTCAGTTGCTTTGGTTGTGTCCAACTCTTCATGCCCCATTTGGGGTTTTCTTGGAAAAGATAACAGAGTGGTTTGACATTCCCTTCTAATTTTACAGATGAGGAAACTGAGGCAGAGTTAAGTGACTTGCTAAGGATCACACAACTGGTAAGTATCTGAAGCCACATTTGAATTTAGTTCTTCCTTACTCCAGACTCAGAACTCTAGCCAATGTTCTATCTATCTGCCTCAACCTAACATTATGAAATGTCAAACTATATATAAAGCAGAAATCATCAAAAACTATTTAGTACTAATGACTGATGACATAATTCCTTTTTTTGGAGAGAAGTGAATTATGGGTATGGAATGTTATACACTCTGTTAATCTGGCATAACTGGTTTTCTATACTTCAATTAAAGTAAGAGCACATGAGAGGATTGCTATGAAATGAATGTAGTGTAAAAATTTAAATTCATTAACCTTAAAAAGAAAAATAAATAGGGTTAGACTAAACTCATTTTTGATTGGATGACAAGACTGGTCAAGGTCGGCATGATTCAGTTCATCAAATAATATATCTACTCACAGGACTAGGATTTCAGATTAAGTGTAAATACTGGATTTATGGGTCATGTGACCAACAAAATTAAGTATAGACATTTTCTCTGATTCTAATGACCTCTCAAACCTCTGCAAAATAGGAATTATACATATGAAATAAAGCAATTGCAGTTTAGTCTCTTGGCCTAAGACACCAAGAACCCAACAGAGGTTAAAAATTCAGTGTATTAACAACAGAGATGTTAATAATCCCTAAATCCAAAGGCTCTCACTCAGCATTCCCTCTGGAACCACCCGCAAGAGCTACACAAGCTAATCAAAAGACTTGCAACAGAATACCACTCTACCACTCCCTCCTGCTATTACCAGGGGAAACCAAAAGGCAGAATCTCACTCTGACTGGGAGAGCTATGTACTGCAACAGAAGTAAGTTAGAGAACTGGGGAACCAAAGAAACTGGGTCAGATGTGTGTATGTATGTATGACTATGTGGCACTCCACTAAGCCTAAGGAAAAGAACTTGGTATCCAGTTGAGGCCAGTTCTTCCCACCCTCCCCCCAGAAGTCTATTGGGACAGATTGAGCCTAGTGAAATGTGAATTGCCCAGTAAAAGAGGACTGAGATGGTTTTGAGTCCCTGTCCTTAGGGAAACATCCATCAAAGGGGAAGGAGTCAGAAAGTGAGCAAAAGGGGAAAATAAGAAGAAAAAAAAATTGCCAAATATCTCAGGAGGGAAAACAAAACAAAACAAAACAATTCAGGATCTTGAGCATAAGCAGATAAAATAAACTGTATGATATAGATTCTGTTTTAATGTCATCTAGGTGACACAGTGGATACAGAACTGGGCCTAGAGTCAGAAAGACCTGAGTTCAAATCCAACCTCAGATACTTTTTAGCTGTGTGACCCTAAGAAAGTTGTTTAATCTCTATTAGCCTCAGTTTCCTCAATTCTAAAATGGGCATAATAATAGCACTTGCCTCACAGGGTTGTTGTGAAGATCAAATGAGATATTTTAAAATCACTTAGCATAGTACCTAGCACATAGTAGGCTGTATAAATGTTTATTCTCTTTCCTGCCAACCCTGCCCCCCCATATGAAGTCCTCTTCTGGGGATGTCTTTATATTAAAATGCTTATGTTTGTTCATGATTGTCTAATATTCATGACTGTCTAATATATATGATTGTCTAATATATATAATGAAAAAAATTAAAGACTTATTTTTAAAGCCAAATTAAAGTTAATAAAAGGTATAAAAGCTGTGTAATTCTTAGCACTCACTGCCCCCTTTTCTACTACTCTGTTATCACTAAATTCATAAATGTAAATGGACCACAAAAGCAACATTATATTTTCCTTTGTTTTGTGGATTGCCATGGACAAAAGAATTCATCACCAAGTCTGTAACTTAGTCCTTTTAAAAAAATAAATAAATAAATAAATAAATAAATAAATGATCTTGTCTTGGACTTTCTCAAAATCTTACCAGAATGGTAGAATTTACCAGAGCTTATACTCCCCTGACATAGCCTTCAAAAGCCTCAGGTCACCTCCACACCACAATGAGTCATTTAAGTTACACTTTGTAGAGGACTTCACTTTCCTGTGATATAATAAATCTGAAGAAAGAAAAAAGTTGTAGCAGAATGGAAGGCTCACAAGCTTTACCTTGGAGACATAAATAAATTTGAGGAATTTGGTTTTATTGTGCACACAAAAGCAACAAGAAACATAATTTCATGGTCTGTTTGGTCATCTCTTATTGCCATACTCATGGTAGAGAGTTAAAGAATTTAAGAATTTTACATGCTATTGTTTTTTTCCATGTTTGGTTTTGTTTCTTCTTTTCCATTGTTCACTCCATTGGTTACAACCCTTCCATACAACTAGACTGATGTCCAGTGCGGGGGTATTTGCAGATCCTATACTTGATTGCATGCTGCCATGGGTGGGGGAAGGGGGAAATGAGGGGAGAAAATTTGAAGCTCAAGGGATTGTGGAACTGAATTTTGTAAACTAAAAGTAAATAAACAAACCAATTTAAATTAAAAAAAGAAAAAAGAATTTAAGAATTTTAAAAGAAGTATCACATGGAAAGCGTATTGTGGATATGAATAGATTCCAACATATTAAAAACAAATAAGGAAATTTGAAGAAATAGAGTAAAAGATGTCGTCAGGGAAAGCATGAACAAATAAGAAAATGGACTAGACATGTGATAAGAGCAGGAAGTAGCATCCTGACAGCCTGAGTATTTCACTGTTATACTTTATAGGATCAATAAAAAGAGACAAGATACCTAGCACATTAGACAGATCCCCACAGTAAACTTATAGGCAGACCTGGACAAGAGTCACAAGATAAGCAAGTATGATGAGCTGTGGCTTGCATCATGGTGGGGGGACTGAAAAGGGTGAAGGGAAAGGAATATCTAAATCAATAATATTACAGGTTCATTTGAGTCTTTGACGAAATGAGAAATGGATTCCATTCTGCGTTGATTTGAGTCAATTTAAACCCTCCTTTATTTGAGCAGCTGCAGCAAGTACCCATGCCACAAAAGTGTTCTTCCCAAGCGAAGTACAAACAGATCTTTTATGGTCTTCTATGCCGGACTGCAAAAAAACAAAAGTCAAACAAGGGGAGGATAGATTTGTGTCAGTGGGGCACAATGGCAGAGTTGTGGTTGGGATAATTATCTGGGAACAAGTAACATATTAACAGGATGTAGCCACAGTAATTAAAACAGGGACTTTCTATTGTTCTGTCCAGAAATGTTAAAGTTCATTTAAGACATATAATGCTCCATAATTCTTTAGGGTTTACCTTGAATATTCTTCTGGATGTGATAGAAAGATATAGGTGTAATGACACTGGGTCAGTGGACTTATAACTGCTTGATATCCAGATTCAAAAAGTTGTTATTAAAAAATTATTATCAACCTAACTAGTTTAGCAACTCAAGGATCTTGACTCTGTTTTATTCAACCTTTTCATCAAGCGACTTGGATGAATGCAGAGATGACATGCATATCACATTTTCACACTGCATAAAGCTTTTAAGAGTAGCTGATATGCTAGATAACAGAATTAGGATTCAAAAAGATCTCAAAAGAGTAGGTCAAATCTAATATTCAGAATTGTAAAAGTAAAGTTTTACAATGGGGTACAAAAATTATACTGCATAAGTATAGGAAGGAGAGAGAATAATTCATCCTCCTGTACTAAACAACTCTTTTCTTGTCGCACTCTCACTTCCTATTACTTTTCCCAGATCTAGACACTGTGACAACTCTACTGACTCATATTTTGCAATGAGTGTAGCTATTGACAACTCTTGATTTTTAATACCCTCCAGGGCAAGTTTTACCTAAATTTTCTTTCTCTCTCTCTGTCTCTCTCTCTGTCTCTCTTCTCTCTCTGTCTCTCTCTGTCTCTCTGTCTCTTTCCCTCTGTCTCTTTCCCTCTCTCCCCCAAAGCCCATAATGATATACCAAATACACTGAGCTTAGCCACATTCACCTAAACCCCACCTGTACAGAGAGTGCAAGAGGTAGTAGATTATGATACAGTGAACACTGGATTGGGAGTCTATACCTTGTCAGTTCACCATATGTGGCCTTTGTCTTGTCCCATGATTTTCCAGAAATCAGCAGCAGTCTCAGATCCAGGACTCAGGACTCTCGCCTCTTTGTCCCAGGACTTTCTCCAGTGATTGGAAGGCCATTCCCAGATCACACCCACCTTGATTTGCCAGCAACTTGATCTTGACTGGATTGCTCCAGGCTGTAATTTCATCTGTTTCTACCTGTTGTGAATCAAGATTCCTGGGCTTCATATGACAATAAGGGAAGGTCTTGATCAGACAAATTACTTGCCTCCTTCAATGGATTTCTCCTCAAGTAGGTTTATCTTTGTGGTATTTGTTATGATGACTTCTGTCCAAGGAATTCGCACATCTAGAATTTGGCACTCCGGAATGACCCTGGACCAACCTGTCCTCTGCCTTGATCTTGTATGTGTGTGTGTGTGTGTGTGTGTGTGTGTGTGTGTGTGTGTGTGTGCGCGCGCGCGCGCGCAGGAGAGAGAGAAAGAAAGAGAGAGAGAGAGAGAGAGAGAACAATCAAGATTATGGTAGCTGTTATCTATTGACCCCCAGGAAACTCTTCTTCCCCACTGAGTTCAATTCCTAGATCAGTTATTCTCTCCTACCCAATTCCTGCCTTCATATCAAGGTACTTCTTAAATCTTTAAGCTTCACAGAGCAAAAGTTTGGATTCAGTCAAAGGGCTACACTTGAGGACCTAGAGGGCCACACATGGCCTTGAGGCCACAGGTTCCTCACCCCTGGTCATAGACCCTTTGTCTGAGCCTCTGTGATCATTTCCTGAACCTAGTTTTTCCAAGTTTCTCACAACAAAAAACATGCCCTGACTGATGGCCTACTTGAATTCTTTCCCATGCTCCCTGGAATCCCAACTTTTTACTCTCCTCTCAGTGACTGAGAAAGAACTCTGGGATTCTAGATGTCTATTCTTATGCTCACTCTATTGGATCCAACTATTGGTAATGGTCATGATATTTCATGAGATAGACAGGATCTCAGATAGCATCTATTTCAACTGTAGCTTTCCTGACAAGGAGTCATCCAGTCTGTTTTGAAGATCTCCAGTAAGAGAGGGGCATCTAGGTGGCACCGTGGATAGAGTACTAGGCCTAAAGTCAGAAAGATACCTCTTTGTGAGTTCAAATCTGACCTCTGACACTTACTAACTATGTGACCCTGAACAAGTTACTTAACCCTGGTTACCTCAGTTTTCTCATCTGTAAAATGAACTGGAAAAGGAAATGGCAAATCACTCCAGTATCTTTGCCAAGAAAACTCCAAATGTGGTTACCTCAGGTCTCGTTCTCTCTAATTGGAAGCTCTGGGTATAAGAACTTGGGCCTTATGAAAGGTGTCTCCCTTCTACAGTGTCCCTACATCAACCTCTCTTGTTTCTCCTTCACCTTGAATTCACTGACCATAGACCTAGAAGAATTCACCTTTTCCCCCTCACCTTGACTCCCAGACAAGAAATTCTTCCCTCTCTGACATTCCAAGTTGTTAGGTTTGGACACAACTAAAGAACAAGAAGTGAGAGAGAACTCATTATTTCTCCAAGCTGCTCGTTACACTTTCGCACAGCTCAAATTGATGACAACATTTTACTTTATTTTTATTATTATAGAATATTATTATGTCATTGACAAAACTTATTTTAAGTAGTAATAAGCCTTAAGTTTTGACTCCTTGTAATTAAACGAAATAGGACTGATCCCTCTTCCTCCATGGCAGCCTTTTAAGTACTTAAAGGCAACAAAAAACCTACTCCAGTCTTCTCTTCTCCAGTTCCTTCAACCAATCCTTGTTTCTAGTTTCCTCACCATCCTGGTCTCCTTCCCCTAGATACCAACAACTTTTCCACATCTTTCCTAAAGTGAGGATGATCTCAGTATCCTCCACATAGCTCATGGAAATACTGAAGCCAACATCCCCATCACACACACACACACACACACACACACACACACACACACACACACCCCTTTCCCATGGTAATAACTCAGTAGAACCCAAGTATGCAATTTTAAAAGTCTCTTACATAATATGGATAGGGAGTCAGAGTACCCAGATTCAAATCCTGACCTTACTATGTATTATCAATGGGACTTTGGTCAAGTCACTTTCCCTCTAAAGCAAACCTCAATTTTCTTCATTTGTAAAAGTGAAGTATTATACTATATAGCTGTTAATGTTGATGTCTCATCTCTAAAACCTATGATTCATTTTAACAAAACGCTATCCACAAGAGAAAGGCCTGGCATGACACTAACAATCATTCATTTCTTCTATAAAAAGAAAAAGTAGAAATAAAACCATACAGCATTTTTTTTTTACAAAACTTATTAAAAGATGGGGAGGGCAGAGAATAAAGGAAAAGCACAAAGCCCCGGTGCAATGCAAGCTCCTTGAGGGCAGATTTGTCTTCATATCCCCAGGCCTTAGCACAATGTGTGCCATCTGATAGGTATTTAACAACTGCTTGCTCATAGATCATAGGTTTAGGAGACCTTAGAAACTATCTAGGCCAATCCCTTCTCTTTACAGAGGAAGAACTTAGTGAGATTACCCAGGAATGCTAGTAAGTGTCTGAGGTGGGATTTGAATCCATCTTCCTGATTCCAAGTCTGGCTACACTATGCTACCTGTTGATTGATTGCAAGAATGAAAAGAATAAGGATGGGGTGGCTAGGTGGCTCAGTGAATAGAGCACCAGCCCTGGAGTCAGGAGGACCTAAGTTCAAATTCAGCCTCAGACACTTAACACTAACTAGCTGAGTGACTTTGGGCAAGTCACTTAATCCCAACGGCCCTGCCTTCCCGCCTCCAAAAAGGAAAAGAATAAGGACAAAGTGCAGATGGATGCAGATGATCTTGATGACCTCAGCCATCTGATAAACAGCTATAGAGGACTATGATTCACCTTCCTCAAACCATAAAAATGTGTAGTTATTGACTGAACAATTTAGTATTGTTTGTGAAGATCTTATTATTATTTCATTCAAAGAAACAAGTAGAATTTATTGAGGGTCTTTCAGCAGGTGGCACTATATAAAAATGAACACATAAGGCACACACTAAAGCAGCATCATGACCATTTTGCCCTCAGGTTGTTTGCAAAAACAAGTTAAAACTGATTGTGAGTGTGATGATCTGAAAACCCTTCTTTAAACCAGTTCAGCTAAGGTTTCAGTTTTGGTGGAAGGCCTGCCAGACTTCCAGGTGGGTCCACTGCTTGCAGAGAAGTGGGACTTCTGTGGAGTGGTGCTTTCACAGAGGGTAAAAAAGGGTAAATAAATAAGAAATCTATTATGAACCAAGTGGAAAAATGTATTGCTACTATCTTACCTTCATGGAAGTTAAACCATGTCTAGTTCAGGAAGGAAACAACACACTTGAAACCAAAAAAAGTCAGGCTTTCCTAACAGGCAGGCCACAACTTACATATACTTGGATTTATAAGGAGTCCCATTTATAAGGGTCGGTAAGTTCTTTCAAATTGTTACTTTTGGTATTTATGGCAGTGGTACCAGAATTAACTTAGACCTCCCAATCAGTCCAGATCTTCCTAGAGTCTCCACTCATAGCTGGCATCAGAAATCCTCCAAGGGCATCTTAGTAGAAAGACTTGATTTTGAGAATACATAATCAAAGTCAGCATTTCAGCCTTGAGTAGAGCCTATCAATCAATTAATAAACATTTATTAAATACTACTATGTGCCAGGCACTATCCTACATGCTGGGGATACAAAAAGAGACAAAAGAGAGTCCCTACCCACAAGGAGCTTACGGTCTAATGGGGAGACAACATGCAAACAAATATATACAGAACAAGCTATAATAGGATAAATGGGAAATAATTAAGAGAGAGAAGGCACTAGAATTAAGAGCAATTGGGAAAGAATTCCTGTAAAAGATGAGATTTTAGTTGGGATTTAAGGCAAGTCAGGGATATCAGTAGGTACAAATAAAGAGGGAGAACATTCCAGGCATGAGGGACAGCCAGAAAAAATGCCCAGAGAGGAGAGATGGAGTGTCTTGTTTGTGGAACAGCCAGTAGGCCAGTGTCACTGGAGAGAAGAGTATATGCCAGGAAGTAAGGTTTAAGCAGACTGGAAAGGTAGGAGGGACTAGATTATGAAGGGTTTTGAATGCCAAGCAGAGAATTTTGTATTTGATCCTGTAAATGATAGGGAGACACTAGCAGGGGTGGGAAACCTGCGACCTCAAGGTCACATGTGGCCCTCTAGGTCCTCAAGTGAGGCCCCTGAATAGCTAGAGGGCCACATGTATTCTGTCAAAGGGCCATACTTGAGTTCCTAGAGGTCAGAGGTTCCCTACCCCTGCCTAGAGTTTATTGAGTAGAGAAGTGACATCAGACCTGTGTTTTAGGAAAACAGCTTTAATAGCTGAATGAAGGATGGACTGGAGTGGGAAGAAATATGAGGCAGGCAGACCCACCAGCAGGCCATTACAATAATCCAGGGATGAGGTAATGAGGGTCTATATCACAGTCGCAACAGTATCACTATTCAAGCTAACGATTTGTGGTTTTCTGATATTTGAAAATTGCTTGTAGAAGCAGAAGAGGGTTGAACTGTTCATCACTGTTACATGCTCTCGAGTCTCTCTTTAAACCTCCAGCCTCTAACTATTAATGTTTTCCTCTTTAATTCTGGAGGCGAGGCCAAGAAAACAAGAGAGAAC
Organism: Pseudochirops cupreus; assembly: GCA_028627135.1. Taxonomy (NCBI): domain Eukaryota; kingdom Metazoa; phylum Chordata; class Mammalia; order Diprotodontia; family Pseudocheiridae; genus Pseudochirops; species Pseudochirops cupreus. The sequence continues at coordinate 61,855,808 of CM053581.1, read as the reverse complement.
TCCCAACCTGCTCTGAAGCCCACTGCTAGAATGAAGATTTTCTGCTTTGGTGGTAAGAGAGAGATGTCTCTGTCTCCCGTCTCCATCTCCCACCTTCCTCTCCCCACAGAGGGACAGTGGAGTCAGAGCATATGGCCCTAATGCTGGATGCCTCTTCAGGGTCAAAGGCCTCAGATCCCCAAAGCTGCCTCCATCTGGGATGTGGTAAAGTTGCAGCAGCAGTTGCTGCTCATTAATTAAGGCCTGAATGATCTCTGGACAAAGTGGCACCTCTACACCTGGTCTGTGCTAATGGATATCCAGATGTTGTGTCTCTCTTAGTAGAGAGAAAATGCAACCTAAACATGCGTGACAATGACAGTCAGTGTTTGTGAAGATCTTAGCCTTTTGAAAATTCAAGACGCCGTTCTTAGATATGAATGATCAAGAGAATTTTTTAAAAGGACATTGTACACTACTCACCAAAAAAGTTAAGAGTTTAGAAAACAAGATTAATGGACTACAGGAAGAATGATCAGAAACAAGAGAAATGAACCCCCAGTCAGAACATCAAAAAATAGAATGGGACAGAGAACTCTGGAGCCTCAGGTTTACACTGAAGCAAGAGGAAGAAAAGTGAGTGAGTGCAACAATGCTATTTGAAAAAAAATTAAAGAACATTTAAGAAGAAAACAAGAACAATACAGTAAAGGAGTGGAGCTAACACAGCAACTTGAACTCACTCTTAGAATTCTGGACCTTGAACTGAGAAGAGTAAGAAATAATTTGAAAGAGGTTGAAGAAGAGTGAAATGATACTCAAAGACAACTTTCTCAGGAGCAGAGTGCCAGAGCTTTGCAAGACAGAGTTGAATAATCCTCTTTGAAAGCAGAAAGAACTGGAAGCCACTGCTTCCAAAATGATTCAGAGTTCTGAGGTTCCTGATAGCCACAAAAAAGAAAAATAATTGCTGCATAAAAATCAAACCCTACAGGATGCAGGTGCTATGCTCAAACTGGAACTTGACACAGTAAAAATTAAGGATCAGGAAAAAGAAAATCAATATACAGAAGAAAATGGGTTTTTTTGGTTTTGTTTTTTTGTGTGTGTGTGACCTGTAGTATTAGGGAGTTGACTACGGAAAAGTGTTTTGTGGGATTTATCTAGAGATACTCAATAAATATGTGTCAGAAATGGCACTTGAACCCTTCCTGATTCTGAGGCTCTGTTTATTCACTAAGCCACATTGTATTTTAAATCCAAATTGTCTCAATTTCAGTAAAAAAACAAAATTTAAAAATAAAGAGTCAGACTGGCACAAAAAGGAGAAATAGATAACTAGGTAGACTGATGAGTCACATTTTCTTAGCTAACTGGTGGACTAGCTTTGAAGACAATCCTAATTGATGTTCCACAAATATTTTAAGCAATGATGGCATTGTTGAAATAAATGTAATTCTGTCCAAAGTGACTATTTTAAAGGATTGCCTCCACTTGAATGTATAAGGTCTGTCATGTTTGTTGTAAAACCAAGCTTTATAGTCTTCATAAGATCTGAGATTTTAGTGGTATAGGGAACTCTGGGTGAAAAAATTCCCTTTACTAGTGCAGGTCAGCACCTTCTTTGCAAATTTAAGTCTTAGGAGATTGCCTAGAGCACTGAGAAGTTACATGACTTGCCTAGGATCACAAAACCAGTATATCAGAGATAGAACTTGAACCCAGATCTTTCTAGTTTCATGGCCATTTTCTCTATCTACTATAGTATACTGTCTCATATAGTCCTTATATTCAAACCTTAATGATGGCTGAAAAAGGGTAGAAAACAGTGCTCTAATTGCAATACATGACTAAAAGGCAAAATAAAGGAGTTAACTTAAATATACAATTATTTATTTTAAAGATTTGGAATCAAACTCAAGGCTCTGAATCTGGCCATTAATCCAGCCAATGCTTTGAGGGTTTTTGGAATTATAAAATCACAACACAGAGATGGATCAAAGACTGAAAAAATTCAGTGCCAATAAGAACTGATTAATATAATTTAAAGGGGTCTGCCCTGAAAAACATTAGGATTTACATCTGTTAGTGAACCTGTAAAGGCTGATGGGATGGCAGCTCTAGAAAGCAGGAAATCCAACAACTTTGTTCTCTAATACCTATGCTTACTAATACAGGAAAATTTACAGTTAGAAAATTGCAACAAAATAGAAATCCACATTTTAGTTTCTGAAAAAGTTATTTCAAATGGTCTTAAGTCTCACCAAAAAGTTTCATTCTTGAAAGGTACCTTATCAAAATCTTACCAAAGAAACACTTGTAAATTCCATCAGACTGATAAAGGTACTCCTTTACCTTCTGCATTGTTATAGTAATTATAAGCAGGAATTACAAAGAAATTTGTACAGTACACTAGATAATCTATTAAATACAATTTTAGATGATTTGTTATTATGTTGCTGTGTTTAATCCATTCACATAAGATTTTAAAAGGTCAGCATCATTCAAATTATAACTACTAAAATAAGAAATTTGACATTTCTATAATAAGGCATCAGCCCAGGGGTGAGGAACCCTCAATAGGCCCTGAGGCCACATATGGCCTTCTAGGTTCTCAGGTATGGCCTTTCAACTGAGTCCAAGTTTTACAGAACAAATCCTTTTATTAAGGGGATTTGTTCTGTGAAGTCTGGGCCATATTGGAGGACCTATAGGGCCACATGTGGCCTTGAGACCACAGGTTCCCCACCCTTACATTAGCCCTTTAGTCATGTATGTAATCTCCTATTATATCATTGTTCCTGACTTTTCCTGGACTCCTTCAAGACTAAGCTCACATCTTACCTCTTAATAGAAGTCTTTCCTAGAATCCCTCCCTCTAGCCCATACCCTGCTAGTGCCTTTCCCTCTGAGATTACTGTTCATTTATACTCTAGACATCATGTACGTCCATAGTTATTTGCATGGTATCTCTCCCATTAGAATGTGAGCCTCTTCAGGACAAGAACAAGGGGTTTGGTGCTTTTTTAAAAATTTAGTATCTCCAGTTCTTAGCACAGTGTTCAACATATATTAAGCATTTAATGCTTGTTGACTAAATGAAAATTAAATTTTAACAGCACTTTTCCAGTATATCCTGCCATAAACAGAAAGACTGCCTATATTTATTTGATTCCTTCCTTCTAAAAGGTTTCCATAAAGTCATATTATTTTCTTTAATAAAAGGATTAGTTGTTTCAACAAATAGATTTCTATATTATTTTTTAAATCGTTACTGGTTTTTTTTGACAAACCGTTTTTTGAAAACTCAGATGTGCAGAACTCAGAATAGCATGACTCTAGCGCTACTTGGTAGTATTCAACATGTATCGCAGGAGGGAAAGAAATAAAGGAGAAAACGTTTCCAACCACCACTCCAAACAAATTCGGAGCTGTTAAAAAAACATCTTAACTCTTAAATATTTAACTAAACAGTTAGTATAAAAATGTAAAGCTTTTATTTTATTTACATTCAAAACATTTTTCTCCACTACGAACTCTCTGATGTCTGACAAGGTCAGAACTGTACCTAAAGACTTTCCCACACTGACTATACTCATAGGGTTTCTCTCCGGTATGGATTCTTTTTGATGTTTAGTAAGGGATGACCTGTTGCTGAAGGCTGTTCCACATTCATTACATTCATAAGGTTTTACACTAGTATGAATTCTCTGGTGTTGTGTAAGATCTGTATTCCTACGGAAAGCTTTCCCACATTCGTTACATTCATAGGGTTTCTCTCCAGTATGGATTCTCTGGTGTCTAGTAAGGGATGATCTGTCACTGGAGGCTGTTCCACATTCATTACATTCATAGGGTTTTACTCCAGTATGAATTCTTTGATGTTGATTAAGGGATGAAATCTGACTGAAGGCTTTTCCACATTCACTGCATTCATCTGGTTTCTCTCCAGTAGGTCTTCTTTGGTGTTCAGTAAGGTAAGTATCCTGACTAAAAGTTGTCCCACATTCTTTATATTCATAGGGTTTAACTCCAGTATGTATTCTCTAATGTCGAATAAGATATGTACTCCACCAGAAAGCTTTCCCACATTCATTACATTCATAGGGTTTTTCTGCAGTATGTACTATATGATATTGAGTAAGGGTTGTGCTTCAATTGAAGGCTTTCCCACATTCATTACATTCACAGGGCTCCTCTCCAGTATGAATTCTATGATGCTGAGTGCTCTGTAGTCCACCTAAAAGTTTTTCCACAGTCATTACATGTGTAAGGTTTCTTCCCAGTATGAATTCTCCAGTGTCAAGAAAGAGATGACTTGTCCCTAAAGGCTTTTCTGCATTCATTATATTCATAAGGTTTTTCTTCAGTATGAATTTTCCAATGTTGATTAAAGTGAGTCCTCCAACTGAAGGTTTTCCCACATTCAATACATTCATAGGGTTTCTCTCCAGTATGAATTCTTTGATGTTGAGTAAGAGATGAAATCCAGCTGAATACTTTCCCACATGTATTATAGTCATAGGGTTTTTCTCCAGTATGAATTCTTTGATGCTTAACAGGGGATGATTTATCATTGTAAGATTTCTCATAATCATTACATTCATGGGATTTCTTCCTTTTACAGATTCTTTGATGCTTGATTATGTCAAAATGATAGTCAAAGTTCTCATCACATGTATCACTTTCACTGTGTCTCTGTCCTACAAGAACTCTGTGTTGCATAACAAAGATTGAGCCCATATTAAAATTTATTCCAAATTCATTGTATTCAGTATCTCTCTTCCCAAGGAGATTCTTCTTATCTGTGACATTCACTTGTCATAAATATCTCTCTTGGATTTCTAATTGTGTCCATAATTGTCCATCATATTCCCAAGTTTTATCTAATTTGGAGTACCAGACATCACTACTTGTAAGTTTTTCCACTATCATCTCCTGTGATGATTTTTTTGGAAATGTCCTGTTGAGGAATTGACTCTCTAGTTTCAGGGTCAGCCTCCCAGTCGGAAAGAAATTGAAAATGCAAATGTCTTCTGTTCCACATGAAGGGGAAAAAGAAATTCTATAGTGGGAATAGTAGAATGAAACAGAAAACAATGAGATCATGTTGGCTTTGACAATTCTTATATATAACCTTGCAATTTGAAGATATAATAGAAAAGGAGTAACAAAGCAATAAGAAGGGCTCATGAGTGATTATAATGGGGAATGAGAACTAGTCCAGTATGCATAGAGAATAAGAAAAGCCTATTCCAGGCAAATTGGCAGATGAACAGAATAATAAGTTAAAACAGAGTGGCTATGGCTAAGAGGAACTATTAAAGATGAGTCATAATTTGGGGAAATATTCTGGGATCAGAGTCTGGATAATTATCATTTCATGCTTGTAAAAGAACCCTGACTATTCTTGATTCCGCTTTCATGAAGTTAACCCCCAAGAAATTTTAACCACCACTAATGTCATTTTCAATAACAATTTCGTGTCTCTAAGAGCAGCACTTCTTTCCCAAAAACCTTCTCTAAAGTCTCATTATGGCATATTGGTGGCCTTGGTTCTCAAAGTTAATGCAGTTGAAGCACAAGTTCTGGGAGATTCTATTAATAAGGACCAGTCTAGGCAATGATGAAGATCGTTAAAGGATTAGCCACAGTGATCATTTTTAATTGTGTCTGTGTATGTTTTTTTCAAACAGAGAAACAGAGCAACTCAATAAGGCAATTTACTAAAGCATGGTGGCATTATGAACTGTATTAGTGAAAAAAAATACCCATACTAATGAAATCATAGTTTTGAAGCTGTAACCTTCGCTCTTCAATGTCCATTCCAACCACAATCAAAAACCATAAGCAATCAGTCTGCTTCTAAATAGATGTTTCTTGCATATACCTGGACTTCTCTTCCCTTATTTTGAATTACTACTTCCTATCTCTAAGCATCTGTAAAAGCCTTAGAACTCACTCTTTCCTCCCCTTCACCTGCTGCCCTGAACTGTCCCAGCCTAAATGAAAGTATTCTCTCCTTCCTCAAAGTTTCCTTGTTTCTCTACTTTCCCATATAACATTCTATCTTGAATTATACTTATCTGAGTATGCCAGATTCCCAATCAATCCTATACATTACCAAAGTAATTGTTCATAAACGAGGGTGATGCATGTTTTCATCTTTATATTACTAGTACCTAGCACAGTATATAGTAGGCAGTCAATAAATGTTTATTGAATTTCTAAATATGCTTGTAGGACCTGGGCTTTCCACAATTGATAGGAAATAATGAGAAGACATCCTTATCCCAAGATAAGGCTCAATCCTATAAGCTGATGTCTCGTGCTATGATCATCTTCTCCAAATCTTGTTTTGATTGTGAGTCCTCTACTTTCCTAGGCTAGTGAGATCCACTTTGTCTGATCCCTAATACAAGACTTCCAAAAATGACTTCAATTTCTTGGTTTCTAGCCACTTAGTAAACAAGGAAGGCTTAAACTCTGGGCCCTTGACCAGCTCTCTCCTAGTTCTGACACTCATGTGATCATCCCTGTCCTGGTACTATCTATTCTCTGATGTTTCAATGCCATTTTCCTGTTGTGAACCATTCAATGACCATTAAAAATTACAGGGTGACATCTAGTCTTCAGTCTGGTAATCAAAGCCCTACATTCTATGACTTCCCTGAAATCTCTGCTCCTCTCCGGTTAGGTCAATTTCCCAACTGTTCCCCAGTTCAATTGCTAAACATCTTTCATGGACCAAATAAGACTCAGAGCAACTCTTACGATCATAAATTTAGAGTTGGAAGGAACCTCAGAGGCTGTCTAATCCAACCCCCTTATTTACAGATGAGGAAACTGAAATAGAGATATATTAAGTGATTTCCCCAAGGTCCCCATAGGTAGTGGATGTTAGAGGCATGATAGTTGATCTTGGAGGTAATAGGGAGCCAGCAGAATTTACTGAATAGTGAGTGTGTGTGTGTGTGTGTGTGTGTGTGTGTGTGTGTGTGTGTGTGACAGAGAGAGAGAGAGAGAGAGAGAGAGAGAGAGAGAGAGAGAGATGCTCAGACCTAAGCTTTCAGAAGACTAATTTGGCAGGTGAATAGTGGGTAGATGGACTGGAATTGGAAGGATTGAGACAGGGAGACCAGTTAGAAGGATATTACAATAGTCCAGGGGAGCTGAAAATGGCCTGAACCTGGGTGGTAGCAGTTTCAGAGAGAGGGGGGCATGTACAAGAGATGTTATAAAAGTAGAAATGACAGGACTAGACAACTGATTTGATAAAGAGGATGAGAAGAGTCAAGGATGACACCTAGATTACAAACTTCAATGACTTGAAGGATGGATTACCCTCAATAGTAATAGGGAAGCTAGGAAATGGGAAGGGTTTGGGAGAAAGAATGAGCTCAGTTTTAGACATACTGAGTTTGAGATATCTATGAGACATTTAAGATGTCACAGGTGGCAGCTGGAGATTCAAGACTGGAGGTAGCCCATGGTTCCCCCCACTCTGCCAAGAGAAAGCACATGTGTTTCCTTCACTGTTCTAAAATCAGCACTTCTTTGCAATTTTGCTCATGGCCTTATGGTACTAGAAAAAAACAGAGGACTCCCAGAATCTCCTGGACACAGTAATCATTCACTTGGAAATAAATGAGTGTGCGCATTGTGAGAAGAGATCCCCCCAAATCTAGGCAAATAAGCATTTGAGAGTCCCTTACACCAAGAAAGTAAATTTTAGGGACACTGGGGAATATTCATTTGTCAGCAACCTTGAGAAGAACCAAAGAAGAATAAAACACATCATGTCACTCACTATTGGTAAAAAGGTATATTTTTCAAATAAAATTTTATCTTTGTAGTATATTTTTTAAAAAGACTGGAAGTAAAGAGAGAGATTCAGGTTGGATAAATAGATTTAAGAGTCATCTGCAAACATAATAACTGAAATCATGGGAACTGATAAGATTGTCCAGTGAAATAATATTGAGGAAGAAGAGTTTCCAGGACAGAGCCTTAGACACCATGGTAAGTAGGCATGATCTAGATGAAGATTCAGCGAAGGAGACAGAGGAGCAATCAGACAAGTAGGAGGGAGTCCAATACTCCTATTTCTAATTCTGGAGAGGGAATGACAATTGACACTTTCCTTCTTTCGCTTCCTCCATTCACCTATGCCTATGACTACCTGGGCCAAAACACCATATCTGGCCCAGCAGTCCTCTAAATGTTAACCTTTACCAGTAGGATGTAAGCTCCTTGAAGGCAGTATAATGGCAAGCAAGGTGGTACTTTGCTTATTTTAGCTATTCAAGTGCCTCTGAGCCTTGCCTTTGTATCAAGAGTCTTTGCTGGAAACAGTATACATTGTGTTGCCCTTAATAGACCCAAGGGATTTTGAAATCTTCCCTGCCTTTAATAGGCCTAATACAATCACATGGAGCCCATGGTGGGAGGAGCTAGCCAAAAGAGCAGAATAAGAAGAGTGGAATAGGAAGGAGCAGAGCTGAGAAAAGTTCGAGCAGAGTTGAGAGTGAGCAGAACTGAAAGAGAAAATGTTTGTGATTTCAGTGCTCTGTCTGTTGATCTGTTAGTGTTACTTTGTCAAATAGAAGTATTCTGTCTGTTGATCTGTGTGTTCCTTTGTCAGACAGAAGCATTCTGTCTATTCATCTGTATTACTTTGTCAAGACAGAAGCACTGTTAATTTAATTTCTCAGACAGAAAGTGAATTGAGATGGTAGTGCGGTTAACGTGTGTAAATATTGTTGTAGCTCTGTTAAACTTAATATATGTAAATATTGTTGTGGCTCTGTTAAGCTTAACACGTGTAAATATTGTAGCCCTGTTAAGCTTTGTCTTTCTAGAAACAGAAACTGCAAAGGGCTTCAGGTGGAGCAGTCCCCATGAGCTGAGATATGGAACAGGAACAGAGAGCTGCCTACATGTGAATCCAGGTAAGAGTTGAGTGAATTCAGGCAAGAGCTGCAAGCAGTCTCTCAGTGGAAGAGGAGCCATGGGGTTTGGAAGTCAGCCTCAAGTTAAGATGAAAGAGGACTTTACTTGAATACTCTGTGTTGATTAATGATATTGTAACTTACTGTGACCTAGGGGTGGATGATGTTTGTACTTTCTGCTATCCTTAAGGATGATTGGAAGCCAGCCTCTAATCAAGATGAAAGAGTACTTTACTTGGATACTTTGTGTTGACTGAGGAGATTGTAACTTACTGTGACCTAGGGGTGGTGTTTGTATTTTCTGTTACCTCTTAAAGATGATCATAAGATATACTGAATGATGTTTTAAGACTATGTGGCCACCTTAGTAATGTTATGTCATGTTACTGTGAATGTTATGCTTTACTTTCTTGAATGTTATGCTTTAGTTTATTGCTGAATAAAAAGAGCTCCTTATTCTATGCAATTAAAGTTATTCACAGCAGGAGTCCTCAGGAGAGCAGCTAGTGATTGGCTTTACAAGCAGGAATCATCTCACTTTTTTGTAATCATATCCTTGTATCCCCAGTGCCAAGCACAGGTTTTGGCCTACAGCAAACACTTAATACATGCTGCTTCATTCATTCATTCATAGCTCTGCTTTCACAAGTCAGTGTTTGACATTGCATAAACTGCTGATTCAGAGCAACTTGTCTTACAAGTCATTTCCTATTTGATAATCAGTTTCAATTTTTGTGATGTTAGACTAGGCTTATCATGTCCAAGGCTCATCATGTTCCTTTTAAAAGTATTCAATAGGGGCAGCTAGGTGGTACAGTGAATGGAGCACTGATCCTGGAGTCAGGAGGGTCATTCAAAATGAGCTCAAATCTGGCCTCAGACACTTAACACTTACTAGCCGTGTGACCTTGGGCAAGTTACTTAACCCCAATTGCCCAGCCTTCCCCCCTCTAAAAAAAAAAAGAAAAAAAGTGTTCACTATCAGATTGCATGACACCATGGTAGAGTGGGGGGGGGGGAATTGGGGGATAAAATTTGGAACTCGAAAACTTGTGGAACTGAATGTTGTAAACTAAAAGTAATTTTTAAAAAACTGTTCATGAAACACAAGTAGGAGGCTTCTATGTAATCTACAAGTCTTTGGCCACTTTCATTCCTTATTCTTGATCTGTACATTACAATAAAATTCTCACCATCTTCACATTTTTCTACCTTTGCTTTAAAGTCATCAAGTATCAAAATGTTAATTTTATTGAGGTCTTTGTAATGTTTGCCCACCTCTCCAGCTTCTGAAAAGGATGTTGATGCATCAATTGCAATTATTTTCACAGAAGTTTTACAAATACTTATAATGAGCATTGCCATATGAGGTGACCAAATAACCCATGAAATATTTCTTGTTGCCTGCCATCAGACAATAAAATTAACTCAAAGAATTCCTTTACTTGCTTTCTAATTAGCAGTGAATCCCTTGTCTTCTGGTTTTGTTTATAGAGATAATGTCAAGACTGACAGGATTCATTTCTCCTAATAGTATACTGATTTTGTGGTCTGAGGGCAAGGCTTGCATTTAGCATACCTAAATAATTCAATAAATATTTATTAAGCACATACTATGTGCTAAACACTGTGTTAAGCTCAGGACAAGCAAAAAAAGATAGACAATCCCTGCCCTCAAGGAGTTTACAATCTAATGGGGGAAAGTGACACCCAAAAAATAAGCTGAGAGGGTTGAGGGGGGCCAGGAACATGATGTTCTACAGCAGTGGTTCTCAACCTTCCTAATGCTGAGATCTTTTAATACTCATATGTGGGTGTATCTGCATGTGGGCAGACCCGCCTCAAGATTATTGGGTAGAGGAGCAGTGTCTCAGTTCTAAAGACCATCGGAAATATGTGTTTTCTGATGGTCTTAGGAGACCCCTGTGACCCCCCCAAAAGGGGCACGACCCACAGGTTGAGAACTGCTGCTCTACAGAGTCAAACTAAGTAGAACTACTGATGGAAAAGGTAGTTACTTGGAAAGTTCTGAAAGCTCTGAGCCCCCCATAAAGGAAGGTTTGGAGAAGTTTATTGCTCCACCCTCTGACCTTCCAGTCATGAGGGAGAGGCAACTGAGGGAATTAAGAAAGTATAGAGTATCAAAAACTTGAGTCAACCTACATGGGGAAGGAAGTAGGAGGTAATTTTGCAGGGAGCAATAATGGTGAATATCTGGGTTTGTAAGGTGAACATTCACAGTGCACATTCCACTCCCTTCTTCCCCCTCTACTTTCCCTTTCCTTGTGGGTAGAATTAGTCATTTTCTCACATGTTGTTCCACCAGTTGTGTGCCTAGAGCCCAAATAGGATTTAGTTAACTCCACTGAATGACTCCAGCGTTAGGGAGGTATCCTGTCAAGTTAGGGCTTATGGAAAACCTTAGCCATGGATTCCCCTATCAGGGAAGGAAAGATGCCTAACCATGGCTTGAAAAATACCTGTGCATTTATGTCAAAGTCTTCTCCACTAATCTGCCACAATATTACAATATTATTGGAAGGAAGTTACACGGGAGTGAGGGCCATTTTGTATTTTTCTGTTTCATGGGTTGCCAAAAATTACCACCAAGTGTCCATCTACTAGTCATTAGATAGGTGAGTCCTTAGAAAACAGACTTGTTCTGGGGCTAGAACCATACTCAAAGCCGACCCAGTGTTATAGAATCTTCTAGGACTTGTGTTTTATTAGCATACCTTTGAGACCCCAGAGTCACTTCCTCTTATTTCCTATTTATTCTGTATATAGCTTGTTTTTACAACAGGAACCCTTTAACTTTCTTTGTATTCCTGGCATAGTAGCCATTTAATAAATGTTTATTGGCTGACTGAAAATGCTTATGAAAAACAGCCATCCTGGTATAATAGTCATAGGTTCACAGAACTTAAGGTGAAAGGCCTTATGGCTCATCTTGTCAAATCCTATTTTGTAGAGAGGAAACCAAGACCCGTAGAAAATGACTTGTCCAAAATCTCTTTATTCCTATGTGTCAGAAAAGGAATTAGAACCATACGTACTCTGTACTCCAAATACAGCACTTTCTCCATTTTATGGTACCATGAACAGAAATAGAGAAAATGGTACAAGGGACAGGTTTAGGGGGAAAGGTATCCATGTTTAGACTGGCATGCCAGTGGGATAGCCATAAGGAAATGTCCAGTAATATCACAGAGACATTGTTCCAGATAGGAGTATGTATGGATTTCTGAGTCAACTGCATAAAACTAACAATTAAACCCATAGAAGGGAATAAAATTGTCAAGCGAGAAAAGAATGTAGTTCACTGGCAAAGGCAGTTGGTGGCACAGTGGACAGTGCATTGGGTCTGAAGTCAGGACAATACACCTGAGTTCAAACCTGGCCTCAGCCACTTACCAGCTGTGTGGCCTTGGGCAAGTCACTTAACTTGCTTGCCTCAGTTTCCTCTCCTATAAAATGGGGATAATAGCACCTACCTCCCAGGGTTGTTCTGAGATTTTTGAAAATACTTAGCACAGTGCCTAGCACATAGTAGGCACTATATAAATGCTTACTCCCTCTCTCCTCATATCCTATATATCCCTCCTTTTTTTCCTACTCGGAAGACAAGTAAGAACTAGAAACTCACTGACAAATGAAATCACTTAATCAAGATTCAAATCCAAAGTAAAATTGCAGAGACAGCTTTGAAGAAGTGAAAAGAAAAGGGAACCATTGTGGAAGCACATAGATAGAGCATACACATAATTAGTGGGAAAGATGCCAAGATCATTATCATTGGAAGGACTGGCTCTCTGTGAGTTCTCACCACTCAAGTCCCCATTCATTCAATGAATTATATTCAGTGACAATGTAGTTTGCACTGGTTCCTGCTAAGGAAAGAACAGAAAGACCAAGGAGTGAACAAATAATCCTAAAGATCAGAATTGGTTAGGTAGGGTGAAAACTTCAGAATCAGATCCAAAACATTTATTGGTCCCTTTGCAGTAGAATCTATATCACCTGACCATAGTTACTGATCTATGTTTGCCTTCACAGGAGAATAGAAAGGAATAGGATGACGGTAAAATGTATAACCAAGAAATACAACATTGGGCCTTCTGGAACATTGGTATGCAACCTTAGGTTTAAACAACAAAAATTTTCTCTAAATAAATAGCATATATGAATTTGGCAAAGTGGATCACAGACCTATCATTAGCACTGCATAAGAAACTAGTGGCTAGTATGTACATTCACCAGGTGTCATCTCAGGCAGGCTTGGATAAATCATTAAACATAATGTGATTGTGTAATTTCTGATCCCAACACAAAATTTCACCACAGGAGTGCCTTAATGCCAACCAAACAAAAAGGTTACAAAATAAAAGATCTCTTTATTTAAGCAAAATGAATAAATTAAATTATACTTAAATACACCAAGAGAATGGCAGTTTGTTGTGGGTTTTTTGTGATGGAAGAACTAATTTAGAAGGCAAAGAACATTTTTCAAAAAGTCAAAAGTTCAATGGGACACCAGAATAGGAAGTTTAATAGTCAATGATCCACTTATAAAATTTCTCTAAATTTTCTACTACAAATTCAGTGATGTTCAATAAGGTATATAATCCAGATGAAATCTCTCCCAATAGTCAATTCAATTAAATCCAACAAGCAATTTATCATATAGTGTGCAACACTGGGCCAGATCTTGGAAGAGATAGAAAAGTTAGATAAGACACAGTTTCTGCCCACATGGAGCTTACATTCTAATAAATGAGATACATACACAGACCACGACATTACAAAACAACGTATTAGTGCAAATATAGTGCTATATAAGTTCTGTGTGGGGAAAGCGCCATTACCAACTAAAGTAATTAAGATAATTAGAGGGAGATCTGAGTTTGGTCTTAAAGGATCTTAAAGAATACAAGCAAAATTGAGTGACGAGGGCATTCTAGACATAAGGAACTCCATGAACAAAGGCAAGAAGGTGAAAAAATGACAGGATACGTAAGATGAAAGGCTAGTAAGTCTAGTTTGGTTGAACCAGAGTGATGGGCACTAGATTTCAGAGAAATTTAAATACCAGTCAAAGGGATCTGAAAATTATTCTCTAAGCAATAGGAATCCACAAGAGATTTTTTTACAGAAAAATAAGTGTAGCTATGAATAACTAAGAAAACACTAGCAGTAGTAGAAAGGATGACTTAGAGTGAAAACAGGGAAGTACATGAAAGAAGCTGGCTATTGCAGAAGCCTACACAGGTGATAAAGGAGACTTGTACTACAATGGCAGCAGCAAGAATAAGGAGTGTGCTGACATAAGAAATATTGTGCAAGCAGAATTACTAGGACTTGGTAACTTGATATGTGATGAAAAGAGTTAAAAATAACACCAATGTTTTAGAATCTGGGAGACTGGGGTTAATGATGATGCCTTTGACAGAAACAGTAAAATTGGATGTAGTACAGGCAGTTGGGAAATATTTGTCTGGAGTGACAAGAATTAGAAATAACTGAAGCCTTAAAACCATAAAATTCCCCAAAGAACACATATAAAGAAAATAGATATGCTGTGTGCTGGACCTAGAGTCAATGAAGACCTAAAATCAAATCCAGTCTAAGATACACACTAGCTGTGTGACTTTGAGACATGTCACTTAACCTCTGCCTTCCTCAGTTTCCTCATCTATAAAGTGGGGATAATAAAAGCACCTATCTTTCAGGGTTGTTGTGAGGATAAAAGGAGATATTTGTAAAGCACTTTGCAAATCTTAAAGTGCTTTATAAATGCAATCTACTATTAAGTGCAAAACCTTGTTGAAAATCTACCTTATATGGTTGGAATAAGAAAGTCTCTAATTATTAAGTACAAAGGAACAGTTTAAATATGTAAGAGAAGAAATAGAATGTAGCGTTTTTGAAAATAAGGAAAATTAGGGCATAAACACAAAAGGATCAATAGTGTTCAATATTTCATCTTTTAGCTCTATAAGCACTGAAAAAAAAAATAAGACACCAAATTTGAACATTAAGACATCACTGGTTACTCATAAGACTGCACTTTTAACAGTGCAGTTAACAGACTGCACTTTTAACAGTTAACACTTTTAACACAACAGAAAACAGACTATAAATTGTCGAAGAGATTATAAACATTAAAGAAGTGGAAGCAGTAGGCAAATTTTTTTGAGTTAATAATAATAATGATAGCGATTATAATAGCTAGTATTTATAAACTGTTTTAAGGTTTGCAAAACACTTTAAAAAATATTATCTTGTTATAGCCTTACATCAATCCTGGGAGGTAGGTGCTATCATTATTTTCATTTTACAGAGGAAGAAATTGAAGCAGACAGGTTAAGTGACTTGCCCAGAGAATCACATGGCTGTATATAAATTCAAGTCTTCCTTATTCCTAGTTTAGTGTTCTATCCACTCACTGTACCACCTAGACACCTCCTTATAAATTCTGATAAGTTTAACAAGAGAAAAATGGGATAGTATCAAAATAGAGTAGTGTTAATAGCCTGTTTTGTTTGCTTGCTTGTTTTTGTACCAGGGAGACCTGAACAAATGTGTTTGTACACAGCTGGGAAGGAACCAGTGGAAAGTGAAAAACTGAAGGTGCACAAGACGACAACTGCTGAATTAAAGGCCTCAAAGTAGGAGAGATCAAAGATGCAAGAAGAGAAATAAGGTACTAACCCTGGAAAAAGAGAAAAGAGTGGGTAATGATTTTGTGACTTTTCGAGAAAAGAAGCTGAAGGAGCTCCTGTGAAATTGCTGTTTTCAGTAAACTAAGAGGCTGAGGGTTAGAGGTGGCCTGGGATTATGAAACAATAAGATAAGATGGTTGGAATAGATGCTGTGTGGGTTGGCTTAACTTTAGTGCCTTTCTTTAGTATAAATTTTCTAATTTTGAACAAGGTAAGTGCTCTGTTTGAAATCCTTACATTAATTATATCCATAAGGATTTACCTTACTAAGGTTTTCAGCATTAATTTTCTGATGCTTAATGAATGATAGGCTTCAATTAAAGATCTTCCTACATTCATTATATTTATGTGCTCTCATACCAATATGAATTCCATAATGGGAAAGATGAACTGTGAAGTTTTCTAATTCATTAATTTATGTTTACTCCAATATGAATTCTGATAATCAGCAACATATGTACAACATCAGTATGCCTCCCCATGTTATGCTTGTGGAGTTTGCCTTCAATATAAATTCTCTGATTTTTAAGTAAAATTGTTTTTTTTTCACGTTTATAATATTCACAGAAATCTTTCCAGGATGAATCACTTGATGCAGAATAAGCTATAACCTCTGATGGAAAACTGACCCCCATATGTTACCTAAATATGATTTCTTTATTAAGAATTGTCTGGTGTTGAGCATGCTGTGCTCTCTGGAAGAAAGCTTGTTCATATTCATTATGCTTAGAAGATGTCTCACCAATGTGACTTGTTTGATGTTGAGTAAGATGTGTTTGCTCACAGAAGTTTTTTCCACATCCATAAGGTTTCTGTCCATTATGCATTATCTGATGCCGAGTGCGTTGAGTACTCCACCGGAAGGCCTTTCCACATTCATTACATTCATAAGGTTTTTCTCCAGTATGACTTATATGATGTTGAGTAAGTTGGGTGCTCAGGCGGAAGGCTTTTCCACATTCATTACATTCATAAGGTTTCTCTCCTGTATGAATTGTCTGATGTCGGGTAAGCTGTGTTCTCTGGCGGAAGGCCTTCCCACACTTGTTACATTCATAAGGTTTCTCTCCATTATGAATTGTCTGATGCCGAGTACGCTGTGTGTTCCAGCGGAAGGCCTTGCCACATTCATTACATTCATAGGGTTTCTCTCCAGTATGAATTATTTGATGTTCAGTAAGGTGTGTGATCTGGCGAAAGGCCTTTCCACAATCATTACATTCATAAGGTTTCTCTCCATTATGAATTGTCTGATGTCGACTAAGCTGTGTACTCTGATGAAAGGCCTTACCACATTCACTACATTCATAAGGTTTCTCTCCCATATGAATAGCCTGATGTCTGGTGAGTTGTGTACTTAGGCGAAAGGATTTCCCGCATTCACTGCATTCATAAGGTTTCTCTCCAGTATGAATTGTCTGATGTCGAGTAAGCTGTGTTCTTTGACGGAAGGCCTTCCCACATTCATTACATATATAGGGCTTTTCTCCAGTATGAATTCTGTGATGGTAAGTAAGAGATGATCTATGACTAAAGACTTTCCCACATTCATTACATTCATGGGGTTTTTCTCCAGTATGAATTGTCTGATGTTCAGCAAGGTGTGCACTCCGGCGGAAGGCCTTGCCACATCTGATACATTCATAAGGTTTCTCTCCAGTGTGGATTGTCTGGTGTTGAGTAAGTTGTGTGCTCTGACGGAAGGCTTTTCCACATTCAGTACATTTATAAGGTTTCTCTCCATTATGACTTGTCTGGTGTCTAGTTAACTGTGTGCTCAGAGAGAAGATCTTGCCACAGTCATTACATTTATGGAGTTTCTGTCCTGTAGAAATCTTCTGATGGCAAGTGAGTTGTGTATTTTGACCTAAAGTTTCTCTGCATTCATTACAATTACAGGGTTTCTCTGCAGTATGAATTCTGTGATGGGAAATAATGGGTGAACTATGATTGATGGCACTCTCACATTCATTAGGTTTCTCTCCAGTATGCTTCCTAGAATATTGAATAAGATCTCAATTATAAAGGAAAAGATTTCTCACATTATTTAAAAGCATGAAATACCTTTTAAGCAGATTCGATTACATTTACTTAAGATGAATAATAGCTGAACTTCTTTCTGCTTATATCATATTTATAGAGATTCTCATAGGAATTCTTGGTTGTGGAAAAAGGAATGATCCTAAACAGAAGTTTTTCTCACTTTTTTCTACCTCAGTGGCTTCCAACTACCACTCTAATTAAACACAAGTTCCTGTTTGGCAATTAAAGCTCTTCTCAATGTGACTCCCATTTGCTTTTCTAGTTTTATTCCCTTTCACTATTCCCTTCCAAATACTGTGTAATCCAGCTAAACTGGCTTTCTCGATGTTCCTTACACAACACTTGATGTTCTTTATAAAACTCCATCTTTGATCTCTCTGCCTTTGCACAAGATGTCTCCCATGCCCAGAAGGTACTCCTTCCTAACATCTGTCTTTTAAATGCCCTACCTTCCTTCAAAGTTTAACTCAAGTTTGACCATCTACATGAAAATTTCTGGATTCCCATTTCTCCCCTCCATAGTGGAGAGTCTTCTCCACAAAAAAATTGCCATTTATTTTATATATACTTATATGCATGTATACTGTTTCCCCAGATGACAGAAAAGTAAGTTCCTGGATGGCAGGAACCATTTTTCTAGTATCTCCAGTACGTGGCAGATAGTAAATGTTTAATAAATGTTTGGTGATCGTTACTTCTGAATGATTTTTACTTGCCTAGAATATTTCTCTTCATTACTCTGTTGCCTTTCTAACATGGCATCACATTCCCAAGCTTCTCCCAATTTAGAAACACTTGGATTATCCCTTCTGAGTCTTTCCTGGGATGATTCTTCTGTGGAAATAACCAGCTTTACAGCCGATTCCTTGGTTTCAGGTCTAGTCTCCCAATCTGAAATAAATAAAAAACATTAATATACATTGTTTCTTCTACTAGAAAAAAAAAGAAACTACTGTACACTTAATTCTCACTTGTCTCCTTCGTTAAGAAAAATTATTGCCAAACATTAAAGAACAAAACAAATAAGAATATTTCCACCTCACATATTTGTAGTAAAATATAGTGTTTAAAAAGCTCTTCGTTATTTTTTCTTATTTGATCTTCACCACCTTTGGGCAACTAGTTGGTAACAGAGTGCCAGGCCTGAAGTCAAAAAGACTCATCTTCCCAAGTTCAAATCTGGTCTCAGATAATTACTAGCTGTGTGATTCTGTGCAAGTCACTTAACCCTGCTTGCCTCAGTTCCTCATCTATAAAATGAAATGGAGAAGGAAATGGCAAACTACTCCAGTATCTCTGCCAAGACAAGGATCATGAAGTTAGACACAACGGGGGAGCAGTTACTATTTTTTTCAAAAACTCAGATTTTGAATGATTTAGTGTTTTAGTAATCACATCATTAATAAGTGTCAAAGATAAAAATAAAATTGAAGACTATTGTCTCCAAGTCCATTTCTCTTTTCTTTATACCATTTTGCCTCCCCACAAAAATGTCGGCTCAGTAGCACAGTAGAGAAAGTGCTGCTAGACTTGAGAGTCATGGAGACCTGAGTTCAAATCCAGGATCAGACATTTATTAGCTATGTGACCCTGGGTAAGTCATTTAACCACCGTCTGCCTCAGTTTCCTCATCTGTAAATAGGGATGAAAATAACAGTACCTATCTTCCAGTATTCTTGTGAGGATAAAATGAGATAATGTTCACAAAATATTTTGCAAAGTTTAAAGCACTACATAAATGCTAGTCACTATTACAAAAGCAAGTGTGCTGGGCAGTTACCTCAAAGAGATAATTGACACAAGGAAAGTCCCCCTATATACTAAAATATTGCTAATAACACCTTTTTTGATAGTAAAGAATTAGAAATAAAGCCAGTACCTATAAACTAGGGAATGGCTGAGCCAGTTATGGTACATGAACAGAATGGAATGATGTTATTGTACAGTAAATAATGACAGATACGTGGAATTTAGAAAAACGTGGGAAGACACGTATACAATGATGCAGAGTAAACAGAACAAGGAAAAACATATGCACAATGGCTATGACAAGGTAAATGAAAAGAATACTAAAAAGGCGAATTCAGAGTAATTTTAATGATCAATCTCATCAAAGACTTAAGAAATATACCCCAGTTCTCTGCGCTGAGAGAGGAAAACAATAGGGATGGAAGGATGGATTATTAGATATAGTCACTGGAAGGGAGAGGGACAGTCTGTATCTGGAAGAGTAATAGAAAAGATGAAAAATTATCAATAAAACTTATTTTGAAAGAAATATACTTAAGTATGTATTGTATACTGTAATTTTATATTGACTATCAAAGATATGCATATTATTGACATCTGGGCAATAAACATTCTTCATCCATTTGGTCTTTCCTATGTTTACAGACAGCCCAAATTCCTTTGAGTACTTACAGATCTCTTCCAAGAGGCTCTGCAATGTTTTGGGGTTTGATGTAATCAAAACAGTATCATTCTTAAATAGGACCTCCTGCAGCAATATTTGGGGAGGATATGGATAAGAATCACATAGGATGGGCAGCAATCAATGGATTGTAATCTGCACTGCTGAAAGAGGCTAACGAATCAACAAGATTATACATGTATTTAAATACTGATTATGTGTCATTCTAAATAGAGGAACTGGAGACAATGGGTAAGAGTTCAAGGGAAGTCACTTTCAACTAAACACAAAAGTTTAACTTTTCCATAATAAGAACCATCTAACATCAGACAGGCTGGCTCACAGAAACATATAATGACAGGGCTAGAATTAATCTTAGGAGTTTCTACAGTCCAACACCTGCTTTTTTTTCTTTTAATATTTTATCACTCTTTCTTTATATCACTATCACTTCCCACTGATTCTCCTTACCTCCAAAGAGCTCTCCCTTGTAACAAGGATTGCCATGCTTTATCATCAATCTTATAAAGTCATAATCAGTCATTGCATCAATTAATATTCTGAAGTTTTTCAATTTTTTTTAACATTATCATAGGTATTATATAAATTGTTCTTCTGGCTTTACTAAATCTGGCTTTGTATTATTTCATACAAGTCTTCCCAAATTTCTCTGAATTCCTCATAGTCATAATTTCTCATGGCACAGTTATGGTATATACATTCACATGCCACAATTTATTTTACCATTGTTCAACTGATGGGCATCCACTTTGTTTCCACTTCTTTACAACTACAAAAAGTGCCATTACACATATTTGAACACATTTGGGACCTTTCCCTCTGTCTTTGATCTTCAGGATATATCTAGTAGTAGCATCACTGGGTCAAAGGGTATATACATATTTAATTACTTGTTGGTTCCAAACCAACTAATTAATTAAATGAGAAAAATGAGGCAAGAAGTTCAATGATTTACCCAAGATCACACAAGTAATTTGCATCAGAGCAGGGGCTACAAATTTCTATTTCAACTCTCTCTTCTCATTACATTGTGCTACATCCCCATAATGGAGAAGTTTGTTTTGTGACAGACTAGATCATCAGTTAAGCATACTATAGAGAAGATTTCCTACACTGGGTGGGCCATAAGACTGAAACAATTCTAAATCTTGTTAGACATGTGTGTACTACCAATTGTTAGAACAATGAAGGGAAAAACAATAGTGGGGCTGTCTAACCCTTGTCTTTTTCTCCCCTAGAACTGCTGAATGTTTGTCAGTTTCTGAGCCTCTCTCTGTCTTACCCTCTGTAAAAAGATGTTTCTGGGTACTGAGGTACTCTGCATAAGGTAAATAAGGAAACAACGTCAGGAAGCTAACAAATCTAAAAGAACATGTAGTAAGAATCACTTATCTCTGAAAGTTGTAAGCAATGGATGGGACCTAGGGAGAACCAGACTTTAAGAAAAGTGAACAGATTAAGTTTACTAAAAATAATACCTACGGAGAATATGTGGCTCTGACAGCTCTCAAATACAGTCCCTTTTTTTTTTTTCTTTTTGGAGCGGGGGAGGCAGGGCAATTGGGGTTATGTGACTTGCCCAAGGTCACACGGCTACTAAGTGTTATGTGTTGGAGACCAGATTTGAACTCAGGTCCTCTTGACTCCAGGGCTGGTGCTCTCTATTCACTGTGCCACCCATTCTGCCCTCAAATACAGTCTTGAGAATGGGAAAAAGATAAGAAGGAGTCAGAATGAGCCTAAAGAATAAGCAAAGAGGGAATGGGATATATATCAGACAATGGAAACAATATATATCAGACAATAGAGATACCGAGATTATAATCAAAGCCCTCATTATGTCACATCAGCAGTACTGTAACAGAATCCAAATTGGTCTCCCAAATTTCTTTTTTTTTCCACTTCCACTCCATTCCACAAATGGCCACCAGATTAATTATTTTATAATATTAATAACTGCAAGTTATAATTCACAAAGACACATGTCAGCAGGAGTGACAACAGAAAAGAGCATTTCCCTTGGGCTCAAAGAGAACTGGGTACAAATCTTGCCTCTAACATTTACCAGGTATGTAAACCTGAACAAGTTACTTAACCTTTCTTAAGACTCCATTTCCTACTCTGTAAAAGGCATGAAAGGAGTATTATGTGGTTCAAATGAAATAAAGTATATAAAGCACTCTGCAAACATAAAATTATCATATAAATGTCATTTCTACTTATTATTATGTCACTGCTCTATTCAAAAGCCATCAACGGTTCCTTACTATCTCTGAAATACAATGCAATCTCCTTAACCAAATATTTAAGGTGCTCAACAACCAGCTCAAACCCACCTTTCCAGGATAATTTCACCCCCTTCATCTAGATGACTAGATATGGCCCACAATGCAATAGGAGGCCTTGGTCCTTTCAAGCTAAGGTTTTTCCAGGTTCTCACTTTGAGTGAGGGAAGGCCCATTCATTGACTAGGCCTCTTTAAAAAGTGAGTCAAGGGATAGCCCTTCTAATAAAAAAAAAAATTCAAAATGGGAGGGGAAGACCCTCAGGGCTGCTTCCAAAAAGACAGTTGCTATTTACATTCCCTCTGAGCCAGGAGGGCCCAAAAAATAACCAGTAAGTGGTGCTTGGGCAGTGACCTATTCCAATCCATGAGATCCAGAATGAATTGTTTAAGGCTTGTCTTTGACAAAGATATCTAGCCAGTAAACCTAGCTGGCCAATGGATCCAGATGACTCTGAAGGAGAAAATGAGGCTGGTGACTTCGCACAGCCCTCACTTACTCAAATCAAAGTCAACCGCAAGTCATGTCATCATCTCCCTGATGTCATGGTTCCTTTCAGAAAGCAAAGGACAAACCACAACTACACAAACAACAATCCCCTTCATATGTGCATACAGACATATATATACACACACACACATATATATGTATATATATGTATGTGTGTGTATGTATGTGTATATATGTAAATACATAAGTAGATATAAAAACAACCAAATTATACAGATTCACAGAACTGAACATTCCATTTCCTGGAGGACTGTATGAAGGCATACCAGTTCTTTACAAACCCAAAACACACTCACTTATCACCTACAACTGGCAGAATTTTTGTCTTCTACCAAGATTCAATATGTAGCCATTTCTGCTATGAAGCCTTCCATAATCCGTCTTCCTATTATTAAGAATCTCTCTTCTCAAATTCCTTTGCATTTACTTATCTGTGTACTTGTTTTACTTCACCCACTCCCCAACAGAACATAAGTTCCTTGAGGACAGATTGCTTTGGTTTCATATTTGTTTATCTGGAAATTTCTAGCACAGTGCCCCAAACTTAGATGCTCAATGAATACATGTTGAATTGCTTTGCTGAGGCAAGAAAATGAGCTGATTATGAGAGAAGTTTTAAAACAAGAAAAAAGGACATAAGGATGAGAAGGTGAAGGAATTATTCCAATGTGAAACTCCTTATCTTGAATGAAGGGGAGAAGATGATAAATTTTCACAATAGTTTTTGTCATATTAAAGAACTGGAAACAAAAGTAGATACCCATTAGTTGGAGGATGGATGAATAAATCATATATGAATTTAATAGAATTTTATTATACCAAAAGAAATGATGAATAGAAAATATTCAAAAAAGCAGAAAAAATTTATATGGACTGATACAGAGTAAAGTGAGAAGAACTAGGGAAACAATTTCTATAATGATTACGATAGAAGAAAACTTTGAAAGACTTAACTCTAATCAAATTATGACTTCAGAATATTGATGATTAATGCTTCTCACCTCTTAACAGTGAGGTGATAGACTATATAGAATATCAAACACATTATCAGACATGGCCAATGTGTAGTTTTGTTTTGCTTGGCTGTGCTCTTTTGTTAAAAAGGAAAGCAGTAACAGTGAATGAGGGAAAAATAAAGGAGAAAAAATTATCAATAAAAAATTAATAAAATACACAAATAAAATAAGAGGATTTTGAGGAAAACACAGACAAGGACAGTTCTGTTATTATCATGTTAAATCATGATGTACTTGGTTCAGTTTCATGCACAATCCTCTTCTGTTCTCTAAATACTAAAGTTCATAATAAAGTTTAAGTTCATAATAAAGAAAATTTAAAATAAAATCGATAGCAAGTTTTGTCTCCAGAGCACCTCCACTACACCTTTTGTGTCTGTACCTTCCCTTTTTTCACTCCCATAACTACTACCCTAGATAGAGCCCTCATTATCTGGCACCTGGTGTATCACAATTTAATTGGTCTCCCTGAATCTAGTGTCTCCTCTCTCCAAACCCAACTTTCAAACAGCTGCCAAACTGATATTCCTAAAATAGATTTGACCTGTCACTCCCCTAGCCCCAAATTCTTACCACTAAGTACCTCTGTTGCCTCTAAGATAAAAAATAAAATCCTGAGCCTCATATTTAAAGTCCTCAATGATATAGGTCCTACCTTTATAGTTTTATTTCATATTATTTCATTTTAGTATACCTTTCTAGTCAAATCAGCCTACTAGCTGTTTAATATTCACATTAAATGTCTTTTTTTTTTTTTTGGCAAAGCCACTCATTCTGAAATGTCCAACTAGGTGGCAAAGTGGTTAGAGTATTAAGCCAGGACTCAAGAAGACATGCCTT
The DNA here is from genome assembly GCA_028627135.1 of Pseudochirops cupreus. Taxonomy (NCBI): domain Eukaryota; kingdom Metazoa; phylum Chordata; class Mammalia; order Diprotodontia; family Pseudocheiridae; genus Pseudochirops; species Pseudochirops cupreus. The sequence goes on along the minus strand of CM053581.1, from coordinate 61,831,031 downwards.
AAAATCCAGCCTCATATACTTATTAGCTATGTAACCCTGGAAAAGTAATTTAACCTGTTTCTCTCAGTTTCTTAAATTACAAAATGGAGATAATAAGAGCACTTACCTTGCAGGGTTACCATAAGGATCAAATGAGATATTTATAAAGTGTTTAGCACAGTGCCTGGCACAGCAGGCACTATATAAATGGTTATTTCCTTCCTCCTTCCCTTTCCCAAGGATTCTAGAAGCCTGAACTTCCCTCAAAGTACAGCTGAAAAACCTCCTCCTACACTAAACTTTTCCTGATCCCCTCCTCTCCTACCCCCATTAGAGCTCTACAAAACTTGGAATTTCTTTGCAGTTGTTTGTACATCCTTTGCAAATATTCAGTGTGCCCCCAAGAAAAGATATGCTCCTGAACAGCAGGGATATTTCCTTTTTGTCTTTGTCTACCAATGGCCAAAAAGCACAGTGCCCTGAACCAAGTAGGTACTTAATAAATGTATGGTAAACTGATTTGATACAGTGAAAAAAGCAAATTCAGAACACACTAAGAAAAATAATTTAAAAAAAGAGTAGCAATATCATTCCAAAAAAATGCACAAAAGAAAAAGATTCAAGAAAGTAAGGAGGCAAATAGGATATTTTTGTTAAACATACATTTTTTAAAACGTATGGTTACAGGAAAATTGGTGGGAAAATGGTCACTAAGTAAGGTAGCTCCAGAGAAAAGTGAAAGTCAACTCAAGACATCTCTTCCTCTGCGGCCAGAAGCAGAAGAATGTGGAGACGTCACAAAAAACATGATTTGCTAAAGTAAAGATGAGACTTAATGAAGACAGCTCATGTCAGATAATTGAGACTTCCCTGTCCCTAAACGAGCTGCTTGCTGCATGAAATGGCTCTCACCTTCTGGGTTTTTACTCACTCACCTGGACAGATCCTTCTTGGGACTTCTCCCTCTGACATCCATGGTGCATCCCCTTGTTCCAACTGGGAGATCACATCTGGTTTGGAAACTGCAAGTCCTGCTCATTGGAAATGGGAAAGTACTAGGGATAGAGAGCCACCTCAGAATTCAATTCTAGCCCTTCTCACTTGAGGGAAAAGAGGGCAAGCTAGGAAGGTGGAAAGAATGGTACCTTTGTACCATTTTGTACTGATTTGTGTTAATTGGGTTGTCTGCCAGGGAGATTGAGCAGGGAAGGAAGAGTATAATGGCATGGATTTAGGCTCAGGAAAAGGTTAGTTCATTTGATTCAATACCTCCCTAGAGGATGGGAAACTTTTCTTTTCTTCAAGTATCTCTAATGGAACTTTAAGGCAGAATCTGAAGGAATAGTGAGTGGGAAGATCCCCAGGTATAATACAATCAAACTACTAATTTCCAGTTATGAACAGATACAATTAACCTCTCTCAGTTACAAAAGACTTAGGCAATCTCTGATCTCTCTCAGCACACCAAATAACTTAATTACAAAAAGAATTTCATAGGATTTAGTAGTACGTAAAAAAAAAATCACTTTGATAGGCACAATCTGCATCAAAGGGGACAGATGTCCATACCCAGGCACAGCAGGTTTCTATAGTTCTCCAACATCACATCTTTGTACAGCTCTTTCTGGGAATGGTCCAGGTGTGCCCACTCTTCCAAGGTGAAATCCACAGCCACATCAGTGAATGTCAGGGATTCCTGTAACATCAAATGTATACCTGCTTATCTAAAGACATTCTTCAGAGGCAAGGCAGGAAATGTCACACAAGTAGGTCTTGTGTAACAAGTTCATGCTTTTGAGCATTTCAAGTCAAAGGCTTACTGAGTGCCCCTTGTGGAACTTATTTTGTAGTAAATCCAACAATAACAACAACTCATATTTTATTGCAATTTTTAAATATTTCAAAGTACTTTCCTTACAAGTAGTTATCCTCATATATCCTCACATTCACAATGCCTTGCATACAGCAAGTAAATAATAAGTACTTGCTGACTGATTCATTTGATAAATGAGAAAAATGAATCAAAAGAAGGCTAAGTATAATACTCATGGTCAGCCAGCTAGTAAAATATCCAGACTGGGAGAAAAATAGGTTTTCTGACTCAGAACCAGTGCTCTTTCCACCATATCATTCTGTCTCTGGTTCTATAGCTCTTATATCATTTCCTCAAGGAGTACGCTTGAGTCACGCTGAAACTTCCAAATCATATTTTTGATATCATCAACAAACATTTAAGTAAAGGCACAATCACACATTGTACTCCAAATATTAATTTCAAATTATACAATATAATCATTCTCCATTAATAACCAAAATATTATTTCCAAAGAATACTGTCCCTTGCAATTTCTTCCTAATTGTATTATTACAGACCAATTCAAATTTATACCAACCGCCAACATAGCTTTTTCTCCTTTACTCAAGAGTTGTGTAGCACATGTGTATTGTCAGTAACCATTCCCACAAATCTATAAGTAGTGCTTCCCCGAAATTTTCCTACAAATTTCAGCCAAGCACTCTATTTGTATCAATAATAATACTATTTAACATTTATATGGCGCCTACTAGGTGCTAGACACCGTGCTCAAGGCTTTACGGATTATTATCTCATTTGATTCTTACAACAACCCTGAGAAATAGATGTTACTACTAGTCTCCTTTTACAGAAAGGGAAACAGGGGACAAGCGGGAGTGTCTAAGACCGAATCTGAATTCAGGTCCGACCCTCTAGCCACGGCAGACCTATCTACTCCTGAAAATCCAGATGGTAAAATGATTAAGTCGCTTACCTGCCCACCCTGGGCTGGCAAGAACGTTGGGGCCATTCCCTCCCGGTCAAAACTGCCTCTTCCGGGGAAAGGCAGAGTCTGGGGCAGGGGAAGAAAAGGCACGAGGAGACGGGCGTGTGCGCTTCAGCGCAGATCAAGAGGCGGGAGGATAGGCGCCGCTGTCCGGAGCCTCAGCAGCAGGCCCGGGGAAGAGCGGGCCGGAGGCATCGCCTGAAGAATCGGGATGAGCAACTGACGGGACCCGTGCCCAGGTCTGGTCCTCCCTCCTCGGGCACTGGTCACCACGGAGGAGGCTCAAGCCCCAGCGCCACACAAGAGGCTACGAAGACCACCACTTCGGTGACCTAGCGCAAATCGCTTAACCGCCAGAGGCCTCAGTTTCCTCATCTGTAAAATGAAGGACCTAGAAGCGCGCCCTCTGAAAGCCCTGCCTGCCCCAGGCCTCGTCCAACAAGTACCTGCCAGGCCAGATGCTGAGGTGCAAGAATCAGGAGGTGTCACGGGGCGGGGCAGCCTGGACCGAGGCCCAAGGGCTACTGGGACGTGGGCGTGGCTCGGAGTGACTCCACAGCTTAGCTCGCGATCCGTCGGGCGGGAGGACTGCCCTTTTCTCAGCACTTCCGGCCCCCCGAAATCTCCGCCCCTTACACTCCGGGACATTTTCCATAAGCAAAAAAATTTTCTTAAAAATCTTAAGAGGCTTTTGGGAAGTGTAGTTTAGGGCACAAGGAGATTTCTGCGCATGCTCATGAGACCTGGGACAGAAGCGGACTAGTATTCGTGTTCGGGGCTCCGTTATACTGTCTGGAAATCCACAGGCATGCGCACAAACGTACTTTGTTGGCCGAAGCTACGTCCCAGTGAGAGAAGCCGCTTTGAGCTGAGGGGAGCTCGTGAGGGGTTCTCAAGCTTAGAGTTCTCAGAAGTGGAGAAGGTGGCCGGAACTTGCCAAGGCGGGGGTAGGGGCGGGGCCGGAAGATCTCTGACGTTACTTCCGTTTCTTTCTTCACTTCGATTGTTCCTGGTTCCTTAGTTCTGCGTCTTTTCCCTCTTTTTCACATGTATGGCCTTCTCCAGTACTACAGCAGTAGGGCCCAGGAATGCAGAGTCACCCTGCTTCCCAGATGCTTCATGTCAGGTGACTAGTCACGTACTAGTCCCCGCTCTGGGCAAAGCAGTTTGGCATGGTGAAGTGAGAGTCGGCTTCCAAATCTAGGCTGTGTGACTCTAGGCTTAGTCACTTGGCATCTTGTCTTAGGCCAAAGGTAGGGAACCTTGAGGCCTTTTGATTGAGGCCAAGTTTTCCAGAACAAATCCTTTATTAAAGAGATTTGTGCTATAAAGTTTGGATTCAGTCAAAGGTCTGCACCAAAGGACCTAGAGGGCCACGTGTGGCTCGAGGCTGCAGGTTCCCCACCCCTGTCCTAGGCAGTTCTCCAAGAGAAATTAACAGTAACTAGGGAATGGTAGACCTAGGCACTTAGCTTACTCTCCCTGTCAGCTTACTGAACCAGTCATTGTGTCAGTAGGAGCTTTCCGTTTGCTCCACTGAGAAAACTCCCTAAACTAGAAGAGCCCCGTCCAGAGGGTGCCCCATTGTCAGATCGGCCACTCACCCCAACGTTAACTGAAGTGACACTTCTCATTGCTTTAATTGCTTTTTTAGTAGGCAGGAGGAGAACCAGTACAGAGTGATGTCCTGAAAACTTAGAGAATGGGGAGTATCAAGGAAGGCAAAGGTGATCAGCAGTATGGAAGGCTCCAGAGAGATCGAGGAGAGTGAGGATTGAGAAAAGGCCATCGGATTTGGTAATTAAGAGGTCACGGGTTTACTTTGGAGAGAGCCTGACAGGTGGAACAGCTTAGGTTCACGATATACAGAAACAAATATAGTGCCCTAGTATTTAATAAACCCATATTCCCAGCACAGGGAAAAAGACTCGCTATTTGACAAAAACTGCTAGAAAAACTGAATAGTGGTCTGGCAGAAATTAGGTTTAGACAAACAGTTTGCACCATATATTAAGATGACCTTCAAATGGATACATGACCTAGATATAAAATGTCACATAAATTAGAGAAAGGAAGAAACTATCAGGGCAATGGTGGGGGAAAAGAGTTGCTGACCAAACAAAGGATAAAGAGATTCAATGATGATAAAACGGACAATTTAATCATATAACATTTTCTAAAATTTTCAATGTTTTAAAAGTTAAATTTTTTTTAAAGTCAAATTTTGAAAAAGTTTTTGCACAACCAATTCTTTCCTGTTATGGGGGAGAAGGGGAGCTGGAAGGGAGAAAAATGCTTAATAATTAAATTTAAAAGAATTAAAATTTTAAATATGCATGGAACTCTTTTTAGAAAAATGAGAAAGTTCCTAATAATCCTATGAGAGTAGCATAATGCAAATTTGAGCACAATAAACATATCAACTGCTTATTAAGATCTATGGAACAGTGATACTGCCAATACAGTGTATTGTGCTTGCATATTAAGTAGTTACAAGAAGGTCTCATTGTTAATGTTGGGGGGGAGTGGCAGATCTGGCAATGTGGCACCCTATAGACAGGGCTCTTCTGGTTTAGAGAGAGTTCTCTCAGTGGAGTGAAGGGAAAGCCCCTACTGACACAATGATTGGTTCAGTGGGTGTTAGTGGAGGCTGACAGGGAGAGTAAAGTGCTTAGGTGTACCATTCCCTATAATGCCTCTGGATCTTACCTACCACCCTTCTGGACCACTCCTTTGCTGGATCCCCTCCCAAGTCATACTGTCTTGATGAGGTTCAGGTAGTGTTGTGGAGGAATGTTTTTAAAGAATTACAAAGACTCAGATCAACTCCAAGCCAGTTGGAAAGATTTATTATAGTTTTGAGGTTTCATGCTCTGACCAGTGGTTAAGGCCGTTAGGAATTAGCAACTTCAGTAAGACAAGACATATAGTTTTATAGAGAATATGATGCTGATTACACAATCAAAATTTACATAGAATATAGGAATGTGATTAATATTAAAGAGGCAGGAGGAGTTTGTTAAGGGATTAGGTAATGGAGGAAGGGTCCTAGCCTCTGGAACTTCGCAGGTGCTATTGTAGGGTGGGCCCCTTTTACTGTTTGGTGGTCAAGCATCCTGCTCTATATCCTGGTAGTGGTGTCTTCTGATTGCCTAGCTAGTGTGGTCCTGTCTGGTCAAGATGGATAGTTAGATATTGTGGTTGAATACAAGAACACACCTGTTTCTATGGGAACTAAAGAGTTCAGGGACACACCTGTTGTTCTAGTGAACAGTGAGGCATAAGTTAGCCTTGGGGAGAGGGGGGTGCTGGGTAGGTACAGTGGGGCCTATAATGAAGTTGGAATATTGGGACTGGGAGCAGCTGTATTAGAACTCCATCACTCTAACCACGGGTATCTCTCAAGGTTGTGTCCTGAGTCTTCCTTTCTTCTCTCTCTATACTACTTCACTTGGTGATCTCATCAGCTCATGGATTTAATTACCATCTCTATCCTGATGATTCTGAAGCCTTCCTATCCTGCTCCACTCTCTCTACTGTCCTCCAATCTCAAATCTCCAGTTGCCTTTCAGACATCTTGAATTGGATATCCAGTAAACATCCTAAACTCAGTCTGTGCAAAATAGAATTCATCCTGCCCTTCAGACTCACAACCCAGGAATTATCCTGAATTTCTTACTATTTCTCACCTCCTCTATCCTATCTTTTGCCAAGGATTGTCAAATTCACCTTTTCAACATTTCTCATAAATTCCCCCCTTCTCTCCTCTGACACTGCCGACACTCTAGTACAGGTTGTCATCACCTCATGCTTGGATTACTACAGCAGCCTGCTGGTATGTCTCCATCCTCTATTCAGCTACTAAAGTGATAGGTCTAATAATGTCACATGCACACAAACCCCACCCAGTCAACTCCAGTGGTTTCCTGTTGTCTCTAGTATCAAATGCTGAATGCTCTGTTTGGCTTTCAGAGTCCTTCGTAACTAGCTTCCTCCTACCTTTCCAGTTTTCTTACACCTTACTTCCTGCCAGATACTCTGTGATCCAGTGACACCCTTCATCTCTCAGTTCCAGGCATATACTCTGACTGTCCCCAACACCAACAATACTCTCTCTTCTCTGCTCTGACTCCTGACCTCCCTAACTTCCTTTAAGTTCCAATAAAATCCCACCTTCTATAGGAAGTCTTCCCCAACCCCTCTTAATTCCAGTGCCTTCCCTCTGTCAATTATTTACTGTTAAATGTGTATATAGCTTGCCCCCGGCGTATTTGTTTTGCTTGCTGTTTCCCCCATTAGACTGTAAGTTCCTTAAGAGAGCCTCATTTTATAACCCCTGCTTACTAGAGTACCTGGCACATAGTAGGCACTTAATGAATGTTTATTGCTTGCTGGGCCCCCTTCCTTCCCACTTTTTTTTTAAAACATCATTTCCGTTGAGATTTCAGACCCTTTGTTCATCTAGATGAGGAAGAATTTAATACTTTTTTTTAATTCAATAAAGTAATGTGTTGGCAGTTTGATTGGTATGACACTTGTGACAATGAAAAACCTGAGACAAAGTTTGTGGGTAATTGATAATTTGTTAATTAGTCTAGTTAATAATAAATTGATGGTCAGTTGTTTTTCTCGGTAACCAAAGGAGACACTAAATATCTTAAATATTTTTTTTTAAGTGAATGCCCCTGATAGGAAAAATCAACCATGATTAGTGGACATTTAAATGAGGAGGTAGGTTAAAAGTTTTCAGCCCTCCTGCTGAGAATATGGCTTGATATAGCCACCTCCAGGAGTCTAGACAGATGACTCCATCTCCACCCAGAACACTTAGGTTGGTTTTCTCCTTTATGAGCTGGGTCACCCTAAACTTGAGTGGAGGGGTACAAGGATATCAGCTTATTCGAAGAACAAGAATTCACCTAGATTAGATTCAGTTTATACTTTAACCGGAAATAAGGTCTCCTAGTTGGATAAGATCCTGCCCAAGATAGAGGACTATGTACTCCAAGTTAGGGCAGTTTCCTCTATTAACCATGCTCTTCAGAGACTGTCCGACTTACCTACTTGGACTGGTCCCTGAATGAAGAAATACAGGGAAAAGGCCTTAATTCTAATTTGATAATTGATTATTAATATAATAGCAAAATAATAATTTTCTTACACTGAATAAATTAATGTAGGGACTAATGTTATTTTTATTATATTAGATCAGTCTACCCATGGATATAGGTGTATAATACAGATGTTAAGAAAGTAGAAACAACAGGACTTGCTATCTAATTGGATATGAGAACTGAGAGTGAGAAGTTGAGGATAACAACTAAATCATCACAGTAGTGTCAGTCTTCCACTGCGTCCAGCCTGCCCCCTACCCTATCATCAAACAGAGTACTCACCTGAAACAGAGGCCTCAAAAGAACAGAAGAAAGAGAGAGAGCTGCGCAGAGGGGAGACTGCCAGTGTGAAGCCTTGGCAGGAGCTGCTCCGTTCCCAATTTACTCAGGCAGGTCTTTAGCCTTCCTGAGAGAATTTAGAATTTTTCACGGCTGTGGCCACTCCAGGTTGGTGAATGAACCGGGGCAGAGAAAAAAACTTCTCAGCGGCCATTCCCCTCTAGCTCATTCCTGCCAACCCGGCCTCCACAGTCCAGTGAATGGTCACTTGAGATGGCCAAAGGCCATCTCGCTGGGGCCTCCAAATGAAATGATGAGTCTTAACAAAGTAACCACAGAGTCCGAATAAAAAGTTTTAAGGAGCTTTAATTTACCAGCTGGGGCTACTCCATGCCAATTCAAAGAGGGAGCAGCATCTAGCTCAGAAATGCAGAATCATTTATACAGCATAATTCCATTGTTCAGGTGTACAGGTAAGTTGCTGAGCCAGGAGGTTTGTGATTACAGAGCATGACGACAGAACAAGAAGAAGAATGAAGAATAGGCAAGGGGATGGGAGTTTGTGGGTACAGGGTTGTAGGGTAAGCAGAGAGGGGCACAGGGCATACTGACTGAGAAGCAAATGAAAAATAGGCAAATTATTCTAAGCCACTTTCTTGACTCCTATCTTAAGTCCATGAAGTTTCCACTTACTAGTTCCTGGCCACTTCACCCATGGATATAGGTGTATAATAGAGATGTTAAGAAAGTAGAAGCAACAGGACTTGATATCTAATTGGATATGAACAATGAGAGTGAGAAGTTGAGGATAACAACTAAATCATAAGCCTGAGTGGTGGTGGGATACTGGTACCCTCAAAATAAAAAGGAAGAGAAAAGGGTTAGAGTGGGGTAGGAGATCATGAATGCAGTTTTGGATCTGTTAAATTTAAGATACCTACAGTATATCCAGTTTGAGATACGTCTAATGGGTAGTTGGAGATGAGAGAGTGGAGTTAGAGAGAGAGGCTAAGGCTGGACAGGTAGACGTAAGAGTCAACTGCATGGAGATGATCAGTCAAACCATGAGAGCCTATAAGATCACAAATTGAAATAGTATATAGAGAAAAGGAATCACAGGACAGAATCCTGGAATACACTTAGCAAGTGTGAGCTGGATGAGGATCCAGCATAAGAAACAGAAGACAAGTCAGGTAAGAGAATTGTGGAAGAGCAATGTCACAAAAGCCCACAAAAGAAATTATCAAGAAGAGGGTGAGAATATCAAAGATTTCAAAGAGGAGAATGTTGAGGATTGAGAAAAGGCCATTAATATGGCAGTTAGAGATCATTAGTAATTCTGGAGAGGGCAATTTCAGTAGAATTATGACATCAAATTCAGACTGCAGAGTTAGGAAGAATGATAGGAAAGGAAGCAAAGGCATTTGTTTTAAATTGGCCTTCTCAAGAAGTTTAACTCAAAAAGGGAGGCAACATACAGGACAATAGCCAACACAGAAGGCCAGATCAAATTAGGGTTTTTTGAGGATAAATTTGATATAGGAATCTTTGTGGGCAATAGGGAAGCAGTCAGTAAAAGATTAAAGATTAATGGGACAGTAAAGATAATTGCAGGGGGGAGAGGGGAATAGGTATCTTCTGGAAAATGCAGGGTAGTGATGGGGTGCTTGGGAGTCTGAGCTCGGACCTTGTAACAATACTGGGATTTGAAGATCTTCCATGCCCCTTGAACTTGCTAACATAGCAGGAAGGGGTGGAGCAAGAGAACACTGGAACCAAGCTAGTCTCCGTGCAGTGCGGACTAGAAGTGGCGGCAGAGGCAGCAGCTGTAGTTGAGGCACGAACTCCTTTTTCTTTGAGCCGACCAGAATCTCTGCTAAGGACACCTGCTGAGGACTGCCAGGGATGGGAACTGCGGGGGCCGGAGCTTCTGGGAGCAAGCTGCCTGGATGCTGAGCAGTTGCATGAGTGAGGAGAGGAGGATCTTTGCCTGAGGTAGCCTGTCCTGTTTTGAAGGCTTGAGAATGTGGGTGTTTACTACATTAACTACATGTGCCAACTTCATAACTACTGTGTTGGCTTTGACTTTCTGGTTTTGGGACTCAGTTTTCTGGTATTTAAATGAATGCTCTAGCTATATTTCTTATGTAGAGAGCCTGTTACATTTTGTGATTAATAACCATATCAGCATACTTATAGTTACTGTAGGCATTGTGAATGCTGCATTGCTGATACAGACCTGAGTTTGTAAAATCACATTTCTCCCGAGCCTCAAATCTCCCAGAGCATTATCTCTGCCCCTTTTCCCCTGCCAGTACTTTGCCTAGAAACTATTCAAGATCAAGCCCCAGACAAATGTTTATCTCCCCTTGGTACTATAACAAGCTGCACCTACAAATCCTTCACTGGACTATCTATACATAACCCCCTAGCTCAGACAAATGTTTATCTCCCCTTGGTACAATAACATAGTGCACCTATGAATCCTTCACTAGACTATCTATAAGTAACTCCCTAGCTCATTATATACATCTTGAAGCCCTTATTAGCTTGGGACATGTGTGTACTCCCAACATCCATCCTGTCAAACATGACATTGATGGGTGGCAGCTTGGTCAGCCCCGACTACTAGCTGACTTAGTGACGTTTCAAACCTAAAACCACACCTCTATGCAGTGCCCCCCTTGGGCTATTTCCCACTGAGTTCTGGACAATATGCCTGCACAGTAGATATTAAAAGTACATGTTCCTTTAAGAACTGACCATTCCTTAACTCCTCCCTAATCCCACCCTGACTCACCTAGTTAGCATATTCAGCACATGTCATACTATAGTTATCCTATATATAAACTTTTAATTGTACCCTCTAAGGTTGCAGGTTCCCTAAGAACTCTTGCCTGCTATAAAGCATAACAATAAACTTTTACCATCTTGACTTAAAGATTGCTTGGATCCGTGAATTCTTTCCATATTGCATTCCAGGGACTCTATTTTTTGTCAAATATTTCTTTCATTTTGTCTATATATTTTGGATCAAACTCCTACTAGTAGGAGAGAAACACCATCCTATAGTACTCTTTAAACCAGCAGTTCTCAACCTTCCTAATACTGTGACCCTTTAGTACTCGTATGTGGGCGTATCTGCATGTGGGTGGACTGCCTGGAGACAGAGGAGCTGTTCTCCCACTACTTTCTCCCTCATTTCTATATCCCTCAACTCAAACACCCCTAACATCCTCCCTAAAGCTACATGGACATGTTTAGTTCAAGATTTCTACTGGATATCCAGTTTGAGATGTCTGAATGGCAATTGGAGATATGAAATTGGAGATCTGCAAAGAGACTGAGGCAGGATGGGTAGATTTGAGAATCATTAGTATAGAAATGGTAATTAAATCCATGGGAGCTGATGAGACCAAGTGAAGTAGTATAGAGGGGAGATGAGAAGAGGGCCCAACACAAACCCTGAGAGACATTTATTGTTAAAGTGTGTAAAGTAAAGAAAATAAAGAGGGATGAAGAGTAAAACAAAAAATAAAAATAAATAAACCTGCTGAATATAGTAATAAGTTGTTCATTGGTAACTTTTAAGAGAACTATTTCAATAATATAATTTTCCCAGAAAATAAACTGCAAGGAGCTGAGGAAATGGAGACATTTGGCTAAAGATATCTTTTCTAAGAAATTTAGTAGTGAAAGAGAGAAAATAGAATGATAACTGATAGAGCAGTTAGTCAAAGGTAGGCTTTTATTTTGGTAAGGGAAGTGTTCTGGGGAGATCTGAGAATTTTTAGACAGTTGGGGAGTCATAAATGGATAGATTGAAGATGCAGAAGGGACAGATATAAGCCTTTATAACTTCCTGGAATAAGCAAATGGGATCAATGGTATAGACAGAAGAATTAACCCTAAAAATAAACAGGCATGCCTTTTTCTTTGAGCCTAGAAAGAAAAGACAAATGATTTCAAGATTTTCTAAGAAGCTGAGTTTCCCACAATATTGCCATTTTTTTCCAGTAAAATAGGGGGGAAAGGATTAAATCAATTGTTCATGTGGAAGTTGAAGGAAGAAGCAGGCTGGGTACTTGAAAAAGGAACTTAAAATTTATTTTTTTATTTTTATTTATTTTTTTTTGTAGATCATAAGCTTCTTTTTTTTAAATTTAATTTATTAAATTTTTTTTGAGTTACATATTTTCTCCCCGTCTTTTCCCCACCCACCACCCCAAAACAGCCATCCCAGTGTTTCCCTCCTTCCCCAGTCTATTCTCTCCTATGTCACTTTTTGGTAGGGCAG
>CM053581.1:61802851-61818061 GCA_028627135.1 Pseudochirops cupreus | reverse complement strand
CAGTGAACTTTTGAGATTCTTTTTCCATCAGGCAAATTTGACTTTTTAAGGCATTCTTCTCTTCATTGGCTTTTTGGGCCTCTTTTGCTATTTGAGTTAATCTATTTTTTAAGGTGTAATTTTTTTCAGTCAGGTTGTTGACTCTCTTTTCATGATTTTCTTGCAGCATTCTCATTTCTCTTCCCAGTTTTTCCTCCATTTCTCTTATTTGATTTTCAAAATCCTTCTTAAGCTCCTCTATGGCTTGTAAGCAGTTTACATTTTTCTTGGAAGCTTTTGGTGCAGGAGTTCTGACTGTGCTGTCTTCCTCCTGCTCTATACTTTGATTCTTTTTGTCCCCAAAAAAGGAATCTAAAGTTGTATTGCTGAGCTTGGTTTGCTTTCTTTGCCTGCTCATATTGCCAGTCAATTAACTTGATTTTTGAGCCACAGTAGATCTCTGCTTCTGCAGGGAGAGCTTTGTCCCAAATTACTGGGGTTTTCATAGCTGCCAGAGATATTTGGAGGCCACTGTCTCTGCAGCCCCCACCAGCTTTGGCTTACTGGTCACATACCTCAGGACCACCACCCAAGATCATGATCCAGTCCAGGCAGCTCAAGGTAACAGCACTTAGTGTCTGAATGATCACTGCCCCCCCCTGCAATCTGTAGGCCTCTAGTTCTGAAGCAGCCACATGGAGGCGGCTGCAGGGCCGCTGCTTGCGCCACTTCTCGCTCTTGGGGTAGACAGCTCTCTCCCCCAAATTTAGCTGAGTTCCACTGACCTTTCACTTTGTCCTTGGCTTTATGGGTTGGTAATTCTGGAAACTGCCATAGCTGCCGATGATCTGCTCTCCTGAAAGCTCCAGCCACAGCTTGTCCTGGCTGTCCTGGGGCTAAAGCCATGGGTTCATGTGGTGGTGGTTTTGGCTCCCAGAGTGTTGCGATGAACCCTTCCCATCTGCCTGCCAGGATGCCTTCAGCAGGAGCTTTGTTTCTCTGTCATGTTGTGGGCTCTAGAGCTCTAAAATTTGTTTAGAGTTATATTTTATAGGTATTTGAGGTGGTTATGGGAGGAGCTCATGGAGTTCTTCTGCTTCTATGCTGCCATCTTGCCTCTGACGCCATCCTTTTTTCCTTCAGTTCATTTTACAGATGAGGAAACTGAGGCAAACAGGGTTATGTGTGACTTGTCCAGGGTCACACAATAAGTGTCTCAGGCCAGATTTGTACTCAGGAAAATGAGTCTTTCTGATTCCACGTCTCATGTTCTGTTCTATTCATTGGGGCACTTAGCTGCTCTGAAGTACTAAGCATCTTTTATTCTATATACTTCAAACAGAACTCATTATCTTCTCTCACTTCTTCCATTCAACCCTCCACCAAAAATTCCTTATTTCTAACAAAGGTATAACCATCTTTCCAGTCAGGTAGATTTGCAACATTAGTGTCATCTTTAATTCTTTCTTCTCCCTTATTTCCAAAGTACTTCTTCTCGGTTACTCCACAACTCATATTCATAGGTAGAGTCATTGGGGTAAAAACTAACCCCAATACTCTGTGGGTCCACACTCCTAAAACAAACTCAAAAGGCCCACTGATGTTTATTTTTTTAATTAGTCAACTAGAAGATCTTAATTATCTCAAAGCAAAGGCATGTATCAAATATCATAATGACAGAACATCATTCCAATTAACCTAGAACATACTCTTCTACACAGGAGGAAGAGTGAATACAGAGATTATAAATTAAGAGAGGCACACATGTAGAGACCATTCACAGTGAGGATACATGTGAAGGGGCACAACCCATAGCTCTGAGACAACAACAGCTGAAGATCCCTTCCCACTCAGCCTGATGACTTTAGTATCTGTCTCCACCAGATTCTGTGCTGCTGCTGTTTACTGCTGGACAATCTTCTACTGTACTTTTCCAGATGCTGCATGCTGATAGATACAACTTCAGTGCTTCACCACCTCCACCTTCCTGATTCAGTTACTCTGTCTGTACAAGAACTGGCCCCCACTACCCCATGTCCCACTGGAATAAGGATAAATCTTGCCTCTGGAGCCTGCCATCCCCTGAAGAGAATCCCAATTCAGTTCATCCTTTACTTAACTGTCAAACTGACTTTCCTAAAGTCTAGTTCTGACCATGCCAAACACCCTTCCCAGTCCCTCATTCAATATACTCCAGTGCCTCCCTATTACCTCCAAAATCAAATGTAAAATCCTCTGTTTGGCTTTTAATACCCTTCACGGCATATATTTTAAAATACCTTACTCCTGGTCACATACCCTAGTGACACTGGCCCCCCACAAGTGACTCCATCTCCCCACTCAGGGCACTTTTACTGGTTTTCCCCAAGGGCCAGGAAGGTTCTCCCTCCTCATCTGCACCTCCTGGTTCCCCTAGATGCCCTCAAATTATAGCCAAAATCCTACCTTCTACAGAAAAGCTGATTTCCCTTAATTTTAATGCCTTCCCTCAAAGTATACCCTCACTTTATCCTGCATGCATCTTTTGTAGACGGTTTTTTTGCATGTTGTATCACTTGTTACACTCAACTCCTTGAGAGCAAGGATTGTTTTTTGCCTTCTTTTTATTCCCAGGGTTCAGCATAGTACCTGGCACATAGCTGCTTAATAGGCACTCTCTATGTCTATAGATACCCTATCTGAAGATCTCATCAACTGGATACCCCACACCCACTCTTGTGCAGTAATCAGTCAAAAACAACTTATTAAGCACCTGCTCTGTACTAGGCACTATGCTAAACCTTATGGATAGGAGAGGTTTCTTTTTCATTTTGTCTTTGTGTTCTGAGGTATTACCAGAAGGTTTTACACAGCATAGATATTCATATTTTTCTCTTGTTCGTTTTTTTTGTTTTGTCTTTTTTTGGGTGGGAGGAAGGCAGGGCAATTGGGGTTAAGTTACTGGACAAGGTCCACAACCAGTAAGTGTTAAGTGTCTGAGGTCGTATTTGAACTCAGGTCCTCCTGACTCCGGGCCGGTGCTCTATTCACCACGCCACCTAGCTGCCCCTCTCTTGTTCGTTTTAAAAATTAAAACAAAATTAATTTTCTCTCCTTCCCAGCTTCCAGTTCTCCTTCAAATGAAAAGAAAAACAAACACGGAATTCTTAACTTTTTAAAAAACTGTCCCGGACCTTTTAACAGTCTAGGGAGGTCTAATGAGCCCTTCTTAGAATAACATTCTTTAATGAATAAAATACGTTAAGATTACAAAGGAAAACAATTATGCTGAAAGAGCGTTATCAAAAGATTTTCTTAAAAACCAAGTTCACGGACTCCAGCTTATTATTAAGAACGCCGGCCTTTAACATTTAATAAGGTCAGGTGGTGACTAAAGCCTCTGGGCCTCCTTCCAGTAGCCTTGCCTTTCCTTTCTGCACACGCGCACATATCACTCTAGACTACCGACTACATTTCCGGAAATACCGAGCCGAGACTACGCTTCCGTCAGAACAAGGCCGATCTTTTGGCTGCGGTTGCCAAGGAAACGTTGATTGATTGTAAACAGAGGAGAGAAGCTCCTAGACACGCGGTCCCAAGGTGGGAACTGAGTTGAAGGAGAAGGACGGGAGGCCTGTCCTCTGACGTCAGTTCCGGTTCCGCTTTGCTAGGGCTCTGATGGCGTGGCCACTTGGACTTCCGTTATGTCTCTTCTTTCCTTCCTGTAGGGGTACCAGGACCTGGGACTCGTCCGGTCTCCGGCCCTCCCTCTTACCCGTCGTCTCCCGCGGCCTCTCTCCCTGCTCCTGCCTCTCCTGGCGAGCTGAGCTGCCCCTAGGGATCGGGGTCTGCGCTGAGCCGTGCCGGCTGCCGGGCCTTGCCTCGGGGGTTTTTGTGGGCGCGGGGCCGGGCGATTCTCTTGGCAGGTGCCTGGTCGGGCCCTTTCCTGGGCTAGCGGTCCCCCGCCGGCCCTTGATCCTGTCTCGCTGCTCCCCGTCTGCGGGGAAGGAGAGCTGGGCGCAGCTCCGTGTTCTGCCGCCCCTGAGCCCCCGCCTGCCACGTCCTGGTCGGGCTCCCCGCAGTCCCTCCCCGGGTTTGGGGCTGGAACAGCTAGTGCTCCCCGCGGGCGTGGTCCTTGAACCCCTACGGGGGGCCTGGGTTGTTCGTGAGCCCCCTCTGCGGGGGAAGTGGAGCGGGAGGTCTGGAAGGGGGAGGTAGACTAATGCCTGTCTTGGCTCGTTTTTCTTTGCCAGTTCTGTCTTCTGAGCCCTCTGTCCTTCTCCAAGAGGGTGGGGATGGCCCCTGTATTCCTAACGGCGCCAGGCTGCAAAGTGAGTTGTTTGTTTTTTCTGGGAATTACACCCGAGTCCTGAAGGGGAAGTTTAAATTCCCAGATGTGTCATTTCAAACTTTTAAGTACTCTGTACATTTAGAGAAGGAAGGTAGGATAGTGTCTAGCAGTGCATCTGAATTTTTTTCCTTTGCAGGGACCTTGTCTCCTTGAGCTGAGAAAAATAGCCGTACAAAATAAAATACAAAAGGAAAGGTGGAGAAAAAGTTAACACTTAATTGGCCACCATTTCTAGGGTGTAACTGGGGAGAAAGAATAATTAAGACAGTTGTAATACAAGTTAAGAGAGTTGTAATACAAATAATAGTGTTTGGATTTAATTGTTAAAATTTAACTGTGAGAATGTCTGTTAATGGGATTCTGTGGTTGTTAAGCTACAAACTATATTAGAATTAAATTGGGAGGCACTTTGGTAAAGTGGATGGAATGTTGATGTGGATCCAGGAAGACCTGGGTTCCAGTTATGTTTCTTAATACTGTGACCATTTTCAAGTTACTTAACATCATTGGGCCTTAGTTTTCTCTTTTGTAAACTAGAGGAAGTAATACCCACAGTGCAAACACTAGAGTGTTTTTACCAAGTTCAAATGAGATGATATTAGCTATATAAATGTAGGCTATTAATATTAAAGGATAAAAAGTCATCTACAGGTTAGCTTTAGTATTTTTGAATTAGGATGAAATGGTATGAGAAGGAAGAAATGACACTAGAGAATGCTAATAGGAAGGATATTTAATAATTAATGGAGGGTGGTTGCTTTGTACCCTCTCAGGAGTCAGTAATACATGAGTGTGATGAGAGGCGTTAGTGTTGTATGCTTAACTGTGAGACTGTTATCAAATTATCAATATTTGAAGAAAGTGTATGATTCACATATGCTCACTTAAGGAGATGGTGGGTGTGATTGTGCTGTGTGACTTAGCCTTTTTTAGTACCAATTTTCTCTTTATTTCACATGAAAATGGCAGTAAATACTTGGCTTTGCAGAGTTTTTGTTGGGAAAAAAAGTACTTTACAAGCCAAATTCATGCCATCTACAATATAAGATGCTATAGTTGTTTGTACGTGATAAAAAAATATATATAGTTGGTACTCACTGTACATTGACTTTCCCAATTTGCCATTCCCTGAAGGTCCAGAGGGAATCAGTGACATTCAAGGATGTGACTGTGCATTTTACCCAGGAAGAGTGGGGAAATCTGGACTCTTCTCAGAAGGAGTTGTACAAGGATGTGATGGTAGAGAATTACAAGAACCTTGTCTTCCTAGGTAAGAAGAGCTATCCCCAGTGACTCAGATTGTTTCCATAATTGTGTCTTTCTTAATATACCTAAGTCAGAATTTCCTGTGGTAAATATTTGAGAATTAGTGTTTGCTATTCAGAAATTTGTTAGCTAATTCTCTTGCGGCCATTGATGTAGCAGAAGTTGCTCCTTGATCTCAGGTGAAAGGTCTTTACTGTGTACAGCTAGAAACTGACTAGTTGTTTGTGTTACCTTTGAGGTTGTGCTTTTCCATTCTCTGGCCCTTCAGGTCACAGATCCTCCCCCAGAATTTCAGTACAGGTATCTGAGGACAAGAAAGTTTCATCCTCTTAGTGGGAGTAGGTCAAAACAGATTTTCTTTGGGATGACAAATCTATATATCTCAGGAGTACAATGCAGTAGACTTTTGAGAGTTCCTCTGTACAATACTTGGGTTATCCTTAGCATGTGTCTTCACCCCAGATAATATGTTACTAGTGATGTAACAACAGACCTCTGTCTTCAATGCATTTCCATTTCTAATGAACAGGACTTACAGTTTGGAAACCAGATGTGATCTCCCATTTGGAAGAAGGAGAAACACCTTGGATACAGGACCCAGAAGTACTTTGGAGCACTTCTCCAGGTGGGTCATTGAAAACCAGGCATATGAAAGTCATTGTAAGCCATATTTTCACTAGTCTTTCATGGGGTGTACCAGTGATAAACTGCTGGACTTTGAGACCTCCTTAAAGTTCCCTATTCTCTGGACCAGAGCTGAGTCTGTCTGGCATGAGCTGTCAGCAAATCTCTTTTGTTAACATCTTTCCACTCTTAGTGAAAGAGTTTCTTTCACTCAGAGATGTATTTTTATTTTCTGTTTTTACTTTGGGTTCTTTTGCCTATTTTCCAGTGACTGTTCTTTTTAAAAATATGTATATTAATTTTAATTTTAAAAAAGGGAAAACATCCTATTTTTCTCTATATTCCCTTCTCATCTTTTTTTTCCTTCATGTTCTCTAAAATTAATGTTTTGTTTTTTTATGTAATTGTTATTTGAGTATATGTTCTCATTCTGTGTTCTCTGCATAGTATTTCCTGGTTTTGTGTTCTTAAGAAATGACAGGATAATGGTATAATAATTATCTGATTTTACTTATCCACAGTCTTTTCAGCCATTCCCCAAGCATAGGTCATTTCAGGCTGGATTTTTGTTATCAGAAATAGAGCCTCTAAATATTTGTATGGAAAGATTTTTCAATAATCTACATAGGGTATTTTCAGTACCTATATTTTTCAATAACATGCTTAGGGTTTACTGTTAACATAGGGCAGTGAGGGGGACATAGAATACTGGAATTAAAGTCAGGAAAATCTGAGGTCAGATATTTTCTTAGACAGTTTAGTTGTGTGATCCCAAGCAAATTACTTAACCTCTCTGTGCCTCAGTATTCTCATCTGTAAAATAAGAAAATTGAACTTAATGGCCTCCAACATCTCTTTGAACTCTAAATCTCTGGTGCTATGATCCTATAAATAGTATGATCACAGGGTTAAAAGACATAACTAGTTTTGTTGCTTTTCCTATCTGTCTTACTTTTAAAAGATTATTCAGTTTTATAGGGAAAGTATTTTTGCTAGTTTAATAGGTCTATAGTGTTGCAGAGTTGTTTCCATATATAATTTTCTATATATTCGAGAATTTGAATAAATTGGATGTTGGTAATTTTGTTTCGAGAACTGCCTTTTTGTGCTCTTTGACATTGTATCTGTGGGGTAATAAAACTATCTAAATGGTCTGTTCTTTAGATTTTAGATGTCTGGTTTTTAATAGAAAGATTCATGGCAAAGATTCTCCCCTATTCTCTTTTTTTCCTTTTTAGACATCTAAAACTCAGCTTGTCTTAAGAAGTCATTATCTTTCCCTTCAAATTCTCCATTCTTACAGACTTCCTTCCCCAATAATGTGGAGTGTACCTCCATCCTCCTAGTTATCCATTCTCCCAGAGTCAATGTCATTTTCCAGGCTTTTCTCAAATCCAATCCACCATTGACACTTCTATTCCAAAAGCATCTCTCATATACTTACCTTTCTTTCTGCTTATGTAGCCCCTACTCTGGTGTAGACTTATATCACCTCTTGCATGGATATTTTCAATAGACCAGCCAAGGTTGGTCTCCCTCTATCAAGACTCCCCTCACTCCACTCAGATGTCAGAATACTCCTGCTGATTGCCTGCCATGTTACCCTCCTGCTGAGTAAACTTAAGTGGCTTCCTCTACGATCAAATATTAAAAAATATTTTTGACTTTTAAAGCCCTTCATAAACTGGTTTTCAGCCTTCTTAAACCTTAAATTGCTTTCCTTCCTTCCCCCTGTATACTCTCTGATCAGGTACACTGGCCTTGCTGCTTCTCAAGCAAAACATTCTGTCCCCTCAATAATAAGGGTATTTTCATTGACTTTTGTCAATGTCTGGAATTTTCTTCCTCATCTCCACCACCTGGTTTCTCTGGCTTCTTTCATGACTCACCTCAAATCCCACCTTTTGCTAGAGATTTTCTTATTTTCCTCCTTACCCCATTCCACTGCTAGTTCCTTCTCCGTAAGATTACTTTTCATTTGTACTGTTTGTTTCTGGTACGTACAGTTTTTGGCATGTGTTTCCCCCATTACAATGTTAGTCCTAAAGGACAGGGCCTGTGTTTCAGTGTATCTAAAATATATGACATTAAATGAAGTTCCACAACTGTGGACCTCCCATCTTGGTAAAGAAGTAGATATCATTTCATACCTTCTTTGGGGCTAAGCTTGTTTTTCATTATTTTGTTATTGTTGTTCAGTCATTTTCAGTTGTGTCTGACTTTTCATGATCCCATTTGGGGTTTTCTTGGCAAAGATACTGCAGTGGCTTGCCATTTCCTTCTCCAGCTCTTTTGATAGATGAGGAAACTGAGGTGGGTTAAGTGACTTGTCCAGGGTCACACAGCTAGTAAGTGTCTGAGACCAGATTTGAACTCAGGAAGTCTTTCTTACTCCAGGCCTGGCACTCTATCCACTGCACCACCTAGATTGCCCTTTTTTTGTAGCATTCTTGTAAATTTTGATGTCTTCTTCTTATTCCCCAGCTTTTCCCCTCCTGACTCTCAGGGAGCTATGCCATATAACATATTTCCTAAACACCAAAAAAAAAAAGATTAAAAAAAATCAGCCAAAGCTGATCAGTGTACCCCAAAGTCTGAAGATATATATAAATACCACATTTGTGGACCTCTCTTCTCTTCAGAGAGGTTGAGTGGCATATTTCCTCATATCTCTTTGGAGCCATGCTTTTGTAAATTTGTGTCATTTGCTTCTGAATTTTTTGTATATGCGGTGGTTCTTTACACATCTTTGTTGTAGTCATCATGTATATTTTTTTTTACTTTTTTTTTTACTTTACTCTGCATTAGTTCATGCTGATGTTTTCATGTTTCTCTGTATTCATCACATTCACCATTTCTTATATCATAATGATATTCCATTACTTTCGTATATCACAGTTTGTTTAGCCATTCCCTGATCATCTTTGAATGGTCATCTTTATCCAATTTTTATCCATCGGAAAAAAAGAGCTCCTATAAAAATTTTGGTGCAAATGGGGACTTGCTTTTTTTCAGTGGCCTCCTTGAGTTTATGACCTAGTTGTGAGACCTCTAGGTCAAAGAGTTTGGGTAGTTTAGTTTACTTGCATAATTCCAAATTCCTTTCCAAAATGTTTGTGCTGATTTGCAGCTCCATTAACAAAGCACTTGGGTTCCTATTTTCCCCAAACTCTTCTAATGTGGACTATTCTTTTGTCACCTTTACCAGTTTGCCATCTGAAGCCCCAGGATTGTTTTGATTTGTATTTTTCTCCTTTTTAATTATTTGGAGCATTCTTTCATGCAGTTAATAGTTTGCAAATGAAAGAATGAATTAAATAAAGCATTTATTACGTGCTAAATATGTGTAAAGCACTGTGCTAAGTGCTAGAGATATAACTAGAAAAGTAAGACAGTCCCTTTTCTTGTGGAAATTATGTTCCAAAGGAAGAGACAACACATATGGAAGTTTCTGCCCGCAAGTCAGTTGGAAAAGTTCTGTCGTCCTTGAGTTGTTTTTTGTTTTTTAAAATTGATGACCTCCTTGGGGTTTTTGCCTAGTGGTGAAATCTCTTGGTCAAAGGATATAGATAGTTTAGTCACTTTATTTGCATAATTTCAAGATGCTTTCCAACATGGTACTGTTGTGCAGAGAATAAGAGCAAGCTGAGACCTGGGTTCAAGATAAATTTAGGTGTGGATTTATTCATCAAGCGCGTGACCACCTGGAGTGTAAACTCAAATCAGGCAGTGATCCAGTGGGGTACAGGCTTTGATTATATAGGCTAAAACCACAAAAACCACAATCAGGGAGGGGAGCTAGCGGAAGCCATGTTGTACAGAAGCAAAAAAACCCAGCTATTGGTTAGATCTATAGCTCAGGGCTAATTTGGGAATATGGCGCAAGGGTACAAATGTGCAACCTTCCTGTGACATGGGGGTCCCTCCTAGAACAGAGTGGAGGGCACAGGGTGGAGGGCCATAGCCAGCGCTTTCCAGAGCAGGGTGGAGCGTCATGGGGTAAAGGAGACTGGAATTCCCCAGAACAGACTAGGGTCATGTTCTGGGCAAAGAGGGTGGGAGGGGGTCCTGCTTGGTCAGCGGGACAGGACAGGGTGGTTCCTAGATAAGATCCTTGCACCATAATGAACCTTATACACTATAATAATTCAAAGAGAGTATATAAAATGCTGATTAGGGAAGAAAGGGGCAGGGGACTACACCTTGAGCAACTTTGCCCAAACTTGAGCAATTGATGCTCAGACATGCCTTAAGCAGTTTCAAGCTATGACAGGATGTAGGATAGGGACAAAAACAGAAATATAAAGGGGGCTTAATGGTGGGCCACAAATCAGGTGGTGTGTAGTGACCTGGGATTTGGATTCTGTATTACAGTACTATGAATTCACAGGTCTAGCAACAGTGTATAAGTTTACCTGTTTTTTTGCAACTCTTCCAACATTGACTATTCTCATCTTTTGTTATCGTTGCCAATTTGTTGAGTGTGAGGTGAAGCCTTAGGGTTGTTTTGATTTTCATTTCTCTTATTAGTCCTTTGAAGCATTCTTTCATATAGTTGTCAATACTTCTCACTTTGTTGGACTCTTTGTTCCTATAGTAATTCCTTATAGGATTTTGTCTACATATTTTGGATCAAACTCCTACTAATAGGAGAGAAACACCATTCAATAGTACTCTCTAGACCAGTGGTTGTCAACCTTCCTAATGAAATGACATGACATGACGAGTCTTAACAAAGTGACCACAGAGTCTGAATTAAAAAGTTTTAAGGAGCTTTAATTTACTAGCTAGGGCGACTCCATGCCAGTTCAAAAGGGGGGGCAGCAGCTAGCTCAGAAATGCAGAATCATTTATACAGCATAATTCCATTGTTCAGGGGTACAGGTAAGTTGCTGAGCCAGGGGGTTTGTGATTACAGAGCACGGCTACGGAACAAAGAAGAAGAATGAAGAATAGGCAAGGGGGGTGGTTTGTGATACCATCTGCAGGCTGGGGTCTGTAGGGTAAGCAGAGAGGGGCACAGGGCATACTGACTGAGAAGCAAATGAAAAATAGGCAAATTATTCTAGGCCAGTTTCTTGACTCCTGTCTTAAGTCCATGAAGTTTCTACTTAACTAGTTCCTGGCCACTTCATTCCTCCCTTTTGTTTTTGGAAAGAATCCAATTGTGGATTCCTGGCTACTTATGAGTGCATAGTGTATACGCAGGACCATTAGTTTGACAGAGTGGACCTGCTTCTGTACATAGCCTAGGAGTGTGGGATTGGTTAATGATGTTATGAGGTTGGTCAACCAGGGTGACCAATTAAATAGGGATTCTAACCAATTGGTCCCCGACCCCCGGGCAGCTTCTCTTTACTATTTTTGATCCATCTGGGTGTTCAAGGCAGCATACTGAAACTTCCCTGTAACTAGAGCTGCTGTGCCTACAGTGGTGGATCCAGCAATACCTAATCCCACCAGGAGGGGAACTAGGATGGGGGCCTTTCTTGCTCTGATAGACAAGCCAAAGTGCTCACAGCCCCGCTCCCCGTAGTAAAAGCTGCTAAGACATGGATGGGAATGCAGGGAGTGAGGTCAGTTAGGAGCTTGGAGCTTGATGACCCTTGGTTCCTATCAATGTCAATGGTAGCATAGGAAGGGGAAAGGACACAAACTGCCTGCACGTCCCCCAGTGTCATTTTTGTTGGGGAATGCCAATTGCAGGTTTGAGCAGAGGCACACCAGGAGATTTTTACAGACTGAAGCTACAACAATGTTACAAAGGAACTCCAACACTTGGGAACCTGACCCAGTTTGGGTCACCTCTCTTATCTGTCTGTTGGAGATGGGACAGTGGCTCAGGGTTGGATTTTGGAGGTGCAGGGAGGTTTTGCTGCTTGTGGGCAAAGCTGGTCTCTTGAATGGCCTGGGATGGTTCCCCCTGCCCACACTCCCCAGAGCTAGCTTGGTGATGATGCCAAAGACACCCATCAGGCCTGTAGGTAAAGGGCTGGGCTTCTAGGCAGCATCTGTTGCCAGATTCTTCCTCCACCTCCTCACCCTGGGGCTGGCTATTGTAGGTCTCTTAGTTGGGAGAGTGGGGGAAGTATGGAGAGGATGTGGCAAGACTTTGGCTTCTTCCAAAGAACTAACAATTTAAAATCAGGCCTAGGTCTGAGGGCTCTTATTGAATGGGAACCCATGCTTTTTGCCAGCCAGCACCCCATGCCGCCTCAAACGGATGGGACCCAAAATCATTTGGGGACAAGGGATGAAGGGCTCAGTCCTAGGCTGCTTCATGCTGAGAAAGGGCGTAGAGCTGTCTGCCTCAGGGGTCCATCATTCGAGGAGTGGGTGCTATGGTGTTTGGGCTATGGATGGTAATCAGTCTGAGCTGTCAATGCACTGTGTCTAAAAGATACAAATCTGGCAAGGAGATTAAACAAAAAAGAGCCAAAAGAGATTGGAGAAAAATGACCAGAAGTAGAGTGGACATGGGCTAGCATAACCCATTACTCAGACTAATAAACTTTTCTTCACTAACATAACTGTATTGCCTTAAACAAGAGAGGTTCCTGACTTGAAACTCACAACTGAATAGTAGACATATGTTCTTGTTTCACAAAGCTTGCCTTTTCTCTGATCATTATTCATTTTAGAAATACTTTTACACATACACTCAGTTACAAATATTAACTTTTGCTTAATTCATTGAATAGCTACATTAATATGGCAATACTTTAATGAAAAACTTTGGAAACCTAGAGAAGCTGGCTGGATTATGCAGGCTATTATTCTTTTCTCATGAGAATCATTAACTTGGTCACGCAACTGTGGTCACTGAAACCTGCTTGCTCTTTACCTGCTTATTCTTTTCTGCAGTAAGGGGGGGTCAAGGTAGCAGTTTTAGAGCAGGCCTGGTTTCCTTTTTGGGTCTCGTGGCTCAGCTTGACAGGGGCTCACGGAAACATGATTGCAAAGATCCAAGCTATTGATCTTATTACTAAACATGCTCAGGGTTTCAGTTTCTACAATAGAGAAATCTTTGAAAGCCAATCTTATACACCTTATAGTCCTTAGAAGAATCAATCTGATGCTGTTACTTTCCTCAAAACTTTGGGATCAAGTTACAGATCTTTCTGCTTTTCATATTTCCAATCAAACCTATTATTCAGATTATTCAGCTTTCCTTTACATTTGTTAACCACAAAACAAAATGATCCAAATCTTTTGCTGACTATTTGCTGTGATCACTGAAACCTGCTATAGAAGGGATAGGCAGGGACATATGACATTCCAAATGACATATGACATTCCAAATATGACAGGATAAAACATCCTTGGCTCCATTTAGATTCAGGTAAAGTCACAGATATCCATCCATGCCATCTCGGTACCACCTCATAGCTAGACTCACGGATAGGTGGGCATGGTAGGACCAAAGGCATCCCATTTTAGGCGAGGCTAAAATTGTTCCTTCGGCTTTTACCCAGATATAGACTTCCACCAGTTAACAGTATAGGGTCACACTTCCTCTGAGTAGCTCATGGCATCTCTCTGGATACTGAGTTATGCCGGCAACTATACCCAAATCCAAACTCCAAACAAAATTTAGTTGTGGTCCCCAGTGCCTTTTACCTCAAAGAACAAGTTTCACTAATCACAGCTTGGAGCCAGCCTCAGCCACAATAAACAATAAAAAATTTATCAGGTTTCACAAATGTAAAGAATTCCATTTATTGTTATTATTCGCTTCTCCTGTGGAATGTCCTTGCCTACAGAGATGGTTTCTGTGGGCTTTGGCAATTTTTCATGCCTGCAGGACTGTTCAGAGTAACATTTTTATCCGTCTCCTCTTTTCTACATACAGTACCAATTAACAGCTTAAGGTTTTAACATTAAAACAGTTGCCCAATTAACTTTACTAACAATTCTTACAAGTTAATCATGTGATTTTTCAAAGTACAATACTCTAAAACATTACAAAAGAAACTGCTTTTCTTACAACACAGATGATACGAGGTTCAAACTTTGAAATGAAAACCAATTAATTACCAATCTGATGACCTTAAAATTTCACATGAAGTTACACAGAAATAAGGTTTTCTTGTTGTCACACAACCCATCAGCTTATCACTAGAAATCAATTACATTTTGAAATCTCACATAGATGGTGAATGTGGTGATCCATACACTTTCAGATGAACATAAATAGAAAACTGGGCTTACCATGTACAGAGGCTTTTTCTCCTCTCCCTACATTGCAGAGCCTGGTGATGAATCTAGGAAAAGGAGAGGTTCATCTGTGTTCCCAAAAGTGTTGATTTTAGGGTGCTCGGGGCGGGGAGGGGCCCAGGGCTGTTACAGGGTGGTCCTTGATATAGCTGTTATGGCTCCTCCCCCCACCTTTCTTTTCCCAAGGTGGGGGAGGGTACTTTGCATTCCCATACACA
Source organism: Pseudochirops cupreus (assembly GCA_028627135.1). Lineage (NCBI taxonomy): Eukaryota > Metazoa > Chordata > Mammalia > Diprotodontia > Pseudocheiridae > Pseudochirops > Pseudochirops cupreus. The sequence continues at coordinate 61,803,427 of CM053581.1, read as the reverse complement.
AAACTTTTCTCTTTTGGTGAGGCAGGAAATTTGCCTCTTCACGGCTCTCTGTATTCAAAACCCTGGCCGGACGTTTCCAATGCAGAGAGGGGCTTTTAACCAATCAGGAAATGCAGTTCAAAACACAAAGTACAGGGACCTAGAAACCGGGCAGAAAGAATACCTCTAAAAAGCAACATATTAAACATTTCCCTTAATTTTCCTTTCCATTAGAAGTCTTTTGTTCTGACAGAGGATAGAATCTCCTGACTTTGACTTCAACTGTGGAGGGCATTAACAGGTAGGGGATTAGGAGGAGCAAGAAACTCAGAAAAAGCTTAGTTGGTGGGTCTTCTGGATTTGCAGGTAGTACCTCCCACTTCTCAGGTGTAAGAATGACCTGGAATGGTCCCAGCCACCTTGGAGCCAAAGAGTCAGATGGCGATTTCAACTGGCTGTGGGGGCAGGTCCTCTCAGGTTCATTCTTACTGTGGGCCTCTTTTAACTCTAAGGCTTCATTGAGTTCCCCACTTCTCAGGTGTAAGAATAACCTGGAATGGTCCCAGCCACCTTGGAGCCAAAGAGTCAGATGGCGAT
>CM053581.1:61771393-61802351 GCA_028627135.1 Pseudochirops cupreus | reverse complement strand
AAGGCTGTTCACAGTAGCATTCCTTTGGGAATCTGCTGGTGCATGGCATTACACTGACTGAGAAGCAAATGAAAAATAGGCAAATTATTCTAGGCCAGTTTCTTGACTCCTGTCTTAAGTCCATGAAGTTTCTACTTAACTAGTTCCTGGCTACTTCACTAATGCTGTGACCCTTTAATACTCGTGTGCAGGTATATTTGCAGTGGGCAGACCCGCCTGGAGACAGATAGAGGAGTGGTGTCTGAGTTCCTAAGACCATCGGAAATGTGTTTTCCGATGGTCTTAGGCAACCCCTGTGACCCCTGTGAAAGGGTCGTTTGAGCCCCAAAGGGGTCGCGACCCACAGGTTGAGAGCCGCTGCTCTAGACTATTTTGCCTTCTCCCCTAGTAAAAGAGAAAAGCCATTCTATCGAATTCCATCCCATGGAATCCTAGTCTAGCCTGCTTGTTGGGAAAGAGAAATTTTATTCCATCCTCCTTCCTCCAAGTCACTAGCCATAAGTCTTGTCCGCATTTAGGTACCTCTAACCCTTTTTAGCTATATTTTATTTATATAGTTGTAAATATAACCATATTGTATATTATAACATATAAATATGTATATATTGCTAAAAGCCCTGAGAGCCCTTTCTATTTCCATTATACTCTCCCTATCCCAGTGATTCTGAAATTCCAGCTGTCATTCAAACCCCTGTCTCTTGTTTCCCCACTTCCTTTTCCCTTATTTCTATATCCTTCAATTCAGATCTCCCTAAAATCTCCCCCAAAGCTACCCATCCCTTCCAATGTGTTATCTGGAATGACTGGTTCATATGTAACAAATTTTCTTTCATGGTAAGTCTTTTCCTTTCCCTCACCTTTCATCTTCTGGCTCTCAGTGAATCTTGGCACCCTCATGATGACACATTCTCATTGACAATCTTTTTCCTCACTGGTTGCACTTTCATTCACATACCCCAATTCTTTCGTCTAGATGGGGGAGTGAGACTATTCCTTGTTCCTCATTGCAACTTCCAGGCTCTCCATCTACCACCATGATTCATTAATTTCTCCTTTGAGGTTCAGTCAATCTATATTTACCACCCAATCAAGATTCTCAAACACTAGAACACTTGCCTTCTTTCTTCATTTATTCCAGAACCTGTCTCCTTTTCTCCTCTCTCTATTATGGGGGACTTCAGCATAGTTCCTCAGATTCTCTAACCTCACAGTTTCTTAACTTACTCATTTCCTGTGACCAGTATTCCTCCACTCCACCTCAGATACATACAGAGAAAGTCATACTTTTGAACTTGCCATCATCCACAAATATTCCAGTTCCATGTTCATAAAATCTGAAATCCTTTTATCTGAACATCTTCAACCATTCCCTATTTTCTACTTTAGAGTTGCAAACCCTGTTCTTCATTCTCACTGACTTCCAATCTCACCCTGCAGTTTTTTGCCCAGGTCATCACTTCTGCACTGACTACACTTTCTTCCTTTGCCCATAATGACTCTGTGGTAAATCAGTTCAACTTCATACTGTCTTCTTTTCTTGAGTCCCTTTCCTCCTTATCTTACGTGCTAATCTTGTTCTGCTGAGCCCCAGCCTTGGATTATTTTCATCATCCTGAGAAAATGATGAAACCATGTTGACATTGTCCGTTATGTATTTCTTTTATGTAATCTCATGTGGGCCCTTACTGTGGCAAGACAGTCTTTCTAAACCTTTCTAATGAGCTCATTCTTCCATTCTTTACCTTTTCTAAACGTTTTCAGTTTTCCTCAAGCCTCCTATAGTGCCCCTCCCCCAATCTTCTCAGTTGAGAACCTTGCTTCATAATGATTTTTTTTAAGGAAGAAGAATTCTTTCATTTATTTGTTGAATAATAGAAATATGTGGTTTGAGATATTCCACTCAGTGAAGGAAGAAGGGACAATAATAAGAGTGTCAGAAGACAAACTTAATTTGTTACTACAAGAAATAGTTCTGAATAAATTGTTAACATTCCTTAATTAAATGTGAAGAATTACAGCAAGGGTCCATGAAGAAACATCATCATTTTGTTCTTTAGAGGAAACATTCTTTAACGCCAAGAAACACAAGTACTGCACTGGTTTGGGTTGTTTTTTTTTTTTACCATTTCATTATAAATTCTTTTGATGTTTAGTAAGGTTTGTATTTTACATTTCTGTAGATTCTCTTCAGTAAAAATTCTCTGATGTTGAACAAGGTTTGAGTTTTTTGCAGGTTTTACCATGTTTGTTACTTTTGTTCTTAAAAATAAAATTTAAGTATCTTTTGTTTTGACATCACCTAAATTTTTGGTTGTATCTCTTCCACTTCCAGAGACCCATCCCATACAGTCAAATATGTTTTAAGAAGAAAAATAAAAGGAGAAAAAATAGTCAACCAAGCCAATAAATGCCTAGGGAAATAATCTGAAAATAAAAGGATTGTTCAGTACCCGTGAATCTTCCCCTCTGCTAAAGATTGGCATTGGGGGGAGATTGAAGTGTCTTCTCAAAGCAGTTCTTTGGGGACCAAAGCTGGTTCTTTGTAATTCTTCACTATTCTCTTCTGAATGTCTTGTGATTGTTCTTTCCAGAGACTTTGGTGATGTAGCCATATATGTTATTACCTTTGCTGCCTTCTGTCTGTATCACTTCAGGTTAGGTCTTTCTTTGAAGGCTTCCATATATTCATGACTTTTAAAAGACTTCTCTCCAAAAATTAGCCCTCTGATGTCATCTGATAATGTTTGACCTTTCACTGAGGAGTTTTACACTTTTATCGTGTTCGTAGGATTATGATTTATAAGACTTCTCTGCAGTGTGGCGACTAATGCTTGAGCTGTGGATAGTTTTTCCCACTTTCATTATTTTCATCTGCTCTGTACAATAATGAAACCTCTGGTGGGCAGGAAAGATTGAGTTGAATTAAAGGCTTTCCCATGTACCTTACATTTCATAGACATTTCTCCAAGATTAGTCACTTCACTCACCTATCTTTCCTGGTTTTCCTTTTGCATTTCTCTCTAGCTTTTACATTCCCTGGCATTTTCCAAATTGGAATATATTATATGAATATCACATATGCAGTGCATATGTATGTAATGTATATTACATTATATATAAGGCTTCTCTCCATTGTAAATCCTCTTGCATTTAAGAAGATCAGATTTAAAAATGAAGACTTGCCTATATTCAATGTATCATAGTAGTAATAATAACTAACAGTAGAATTTACTGTGTTTCAAGCACTGTGTGAAGTTTACAAATGTTTCATTTGATCCTCACAAGAACTTTGTGAGATAGGTGCTGTAATTATCACCGTTTTATAGTTTTGGAAACTGAGGCAAACAGAGGTTAAGTGACTTGCTCAGGATTATAGAGCTAGTAACTATCTAAGGTCAAATTTGAACTCAGTGCATGTATGAGGATTCTCTTCCGTATGAATCATTTGATGATTAGACTCATATTTTACTGAAAAAATTAAAAACATATACCTAGAACTCCTTCTCCCTCTCCTCATTTCATATCATTCAGATGCCTTTCTTCAGTCTCCCTGCATAGTCCCTCTATCACATGAAGAGTTGGCCATTCTCCTTGCAAAGGCAAACATGTACAGATAATCCTATTCTATCCCATCTCTTTTAAAAGATTGCTTCCTCTTTGATCTCCATTCTCTCACTTTTTTTATTCCTTTTTACTGCTACTCTTCAACTGCCTACCAATTTTCCTGTGTCATTCTGGCTTCTGACCTCATCACTGATCATCAACTACTCTCCAAAGTTACTAATAATCTTTGAATTGCCAAATGTTATAACCTTTTCTCAATCCTCATCCTTCAGCCTTTGAACCTTGTGATCACTCTTTTCCTCTTGATACTCTTTCAAGTTTTTAAAAATTATATTCTTCCTGGTTCTCCACCTATTATCTGACCATTCTTTCTTAATCTCCTTTGCCCACTAAGAATGGGTGACCTGGGGTGGGTGGGTGGCGCAGTGAATAGAGCACCAGCCCTGGAGTCAGGAGCACCTAAGTTCAAATCCAGCCTCAGATACTCAGTGCTTACTAGCTGTGTGACCTTGGCCAAGTCACTTAAGCCCAATTGCCCTGCCTTCCCCCCTCCAAAAAAAAAAAGAGTGGGTGACCCTAGTGCTTTTCCCTAGGCATTTTTCTCTCTTCCATATTTCACTTAGTGATTTCTTCAGTTCCCATGGATTGAATTATCTCTAAGCTGATATTTCTCAGATGTTGATATGTAGCCATATTCTTGGACATTTTGAAGTGGACACCACACACATCTTAAAAGTCAGTATGTCGGTAGCTGTCCTCATTTTTCCCCCTAAGCCCTTGCCTCTTCCATACTTTCATGTTACTGTGCAGGAGACACCATCCTCCCAGTCACTTAGGCTCACAATCTAGGTGTTATCCTCAACTACTTATTCTCTAGCATTCTTCATATATAGTAGCCAAATTGTGTTGATTCTACTTTTGTAAAATCCCATATGTAGTCCCCTCACTCCCCTGACCCCACAACCACCCTTTTCCAGGCCATCATCACATCACACCTGGACTATTGAAATAACCTTCTGGTTGATCTCCCTAGCTCACTTATCTCCTGACTCTAATCTGTTCCCCACTCAGCTGTTAAATTGATCTTCCTGAAACACAAGTCTGACTGTCACTCCTGTTCAGTAAACTCTAGTGGTTCCAGGAACCTCCTGGAGAAAATACAAAATTCTCTGTTTGGCATTCAGTCTGTCTTCTTCTAACTCTTCCAGTCTTCTTACAGTTTACTCTTTCACATCCTTTGGTGTCCAGTGACACTGGTCTCCTTCCTGCATCTCCCACAAAATACTCCATCTTATTTGATGTCCCCCATGCCTGAAGTTCTTTCCCTGTTCATCACTCTCTTGGTGTCCTTTAAGTCCCAGCTAAAATTTCATCTTCTACAAGAATCCTTTCCTGATCTGCCTTAATGCTGAGGCCTTTCCTTTGAGATTATTTCCAATTTATCCTATATATATTTTGTTTGTATATAGTTGCTTGTATCTTGTCTTTCCTCAGTTAGGTGGTGCAGTGGATAGAGAACTGGGCCAGTAGTTAAGACCCAAGTTCAAATCCTGCCACAAGTACTTAACCTCCATCCGCCTTAGTTTTAGTCTTTAAAATCTTTGCTGTTTTGGCCTTTTTTTCCCTTATATTCCACTGTAGTATACTTTCTGAGTCCTCCCATTTTTATGATACACAAACTTGCCTGTACTACTGAAAAGCTGAAGGTGTTACATTTCACTACTCTTGGTTTCTGCCCTTGGTAGCTTCTGGTGCAGGGTCAGTGCTAGTCCCACCTGGATTTCTGTCCTTTCTTCAGACTCAGTTCAGCCACTCATTCTAGTCCCCAGACCTAGTTAGTCTTCTGGAACTTTGCCCTTCCAACTGTGCCTAGGCTAGATCAGTATCTGTTCCCTTGTGTAGGTGTCATGGTAGGATTCTGAAGAGTCTCTCCCTTGGGGGTCCCTAACCTAAGTGTTACTCCAGGCTGAAAGCTGTCCAGTTCACCCTACTCATTTTGCTGAGCCAAATCAGTCTACCTTAGGGGCTATGCTAGTAATCTCTACAGAAGGGAAGAGATTGCCTTGTGAGTCCCAGGCACAAACCTGCACATCATTTATGTTTTCCTGACGTCCTGCACCCAGAAACTTGAAGCTATTTGGGAAATATGTAGAATGTGCTCTTTCAGGATTAATGTTCTTTGGTGTTAGTACATCAGGCAATTAGTTTGTAAGAGTTCTTTCTTATTCTGGAGATTTTTCTGTAATTGCTCTACATCTGGTGCATAATTCCTCCTTTTGGGAGATATTTCAAAATTACTAGGGACTAGAAAAAATGTTTGCTATCTATTGTTCATAATGACCTAGAATTCTTATGTTCTTTAAACAATTTTTCCATGAAACTGTTTTTTTTTTTCATGTTTCCTGGCAATTTTCGTTGAGTAGGTCATTGTTAGTAGTTCTTTTTGAAGATTCATCAGACAATCCTGGGTTATCTCTCTATACACACACACACACACACACACACACACACACACACATCCTCTTTTGGTGTTCTACTTAGTGAGTTGGTTAAACTGATGTGTGTTCTAATTTTTAAGCAGTACCAAATAGTTTTGATGACTTTTTAATTTTTATTTGAAATTTGTTGCTAGATCCACTTTATTACTGCTTAAAAAAAATTAATATCTTTGCTGTTCTTGACTTTTCATTCCTGCTTCTAATACAATGAGCAAGCATTTATTGAACATGTTTGATGTTATCTGGTCTAATTCCCACATTGTCAGATTAGGGAACCAAGGCCCCAGTTGGTTAAATAGCCCACTAACATGGCAGACGCATAATCAGGAAAGGCTTCATATAGAAATGGGCTGTCAGGTGGATCAAAGCAAAGTAGGGATTCTAAGGTAGAGGTAGGGGCAGGGGGATGCCAGCCATAGCAAAGGTGTGGAGATGGAAAATTAAGTGCCATGTCTGAGGAGAAATAAAATTGGATTGCCTGGATTACAGTATACAAAAATGGGAATGATGTGTATTAAGGCTGAAAAGATACGAGGACAGGTTATGAAGGGCTTTAAATGCAAAACAAGATTTTTTTTCATCAGTAGTAATCAGGAGCTACTGGAGTTTATTGAGTTAAGAGGATGACAAGGCCATATTTGTGCTTCAAGGAAACCATTTGAGAAGCTTTGTGGAGGATGATTTGGAGAGAGATGTATGGCAGGAAAAATATTTAGGAGACTATTGAAATCTAGATGAGAGATGGTGAAGTTTTTCACTAGAGTGGTGTATGTATAAGCAGATAAAAAGGATGAGATGTAAGAGAGTGTGGATGTAGAAAGAATAAGGTTTTGCAACTGATTGTATACATGAGGAGGTGGAAAGTCATGGAGAATCAGCAATTACAATGAAGTTATAAACCTGGATGAGTAGGAAAATCATAGGATGGTAATAGCTGTGACAAGCTTAAAAGAGGGGTGGCTTTTGGTTAAAAGATGATAAGATGTTTTGCTCTTTGAAATAAAGTTACCTCTAGTACTTACAGTGTGAAGTTTCAGGTAAGTAATTGGTAATGGTGGGACTGGACCTCAGGTAAGAAACTAGGTAGATGGGTTTGTGGGGGGAGAGACAGAGAAACAGAGACAGATCTGAGAGTTGTCTATATTGAGAATAATTGAACCCATGAGGACTTAGTGGCTCACCAAAAATGAGTTGAGAAAACAATCTTGGGCAGAGATTTGTATGCCCACAGTTTAGGGGCATAATATGGTTATTGAACCAACAAAAGAAATTTAGCAGTGATTAGACAAGGAGAAGACCCAAGAGAGTGTCATGAAAACCCAGAAAGAGAAGAAAGTGTCTAGCAGAGGATGGTGGTGAGTAGTGTAAAATGGTGCCAAGAGGTCAAGAAGGATAATTGAGAAAAGACTGTTAAATTTAGGAGACTATGATTAGGTTAGAAACTAGATTATAAAGTATCAATAAGGGAGTGAGAAAGGAAGAAATTGAAGTGACTAGCTTAGAGAGGGTTTTTGAATGTTGGGAGAGAAATTCTGAGAGACAAAGTTCCCAGCAAAAGCATGATCCATTTATTAATAAGGCTAGCAATTACTTACCAGAAAGCTACGTTAATTGTTTTATGAGACCCATCTGCATCTTGTAATCTTTGCTAAGGTGATCAAAAACTACTAGCTGTCTCCTTGGAAGAGATAAAAAAAACAAACAAACCCTAATTGTAGGAGGGTAGACAGAGATAGATAATGTATCTTTTGGGGATAGTACCAAGTTAACCTGTGGGGCTTAAAGATGACAAATTGATGGTAGATGTCCTGGAAATATCCCAGAGGCTACTTTTAATTATAACTTGAAGCTAACTCAGAGGGAAAGCTAAATTCTTGAGCTGAGCTCAAGAGCATAGAAAGGGGACTTAAGCAGAAAAAAATCAAATACAGTAGGAAATCAGTACAATGTAGAATCAGTTACAAAGTATAATTAATTTGAATTTTTCAGTTAAAATTGATATGGCTTCCACTTTTTATTGTTTTCTTGTGGTTGTGCCTTCCATTTCCATTTGATTTATTGTGTATTTTTTCCTATTTCAGCCTACTTTTTATTAGTTCCGGTCTTCCCATGTTTTCATAAATCATCAAATTCACCATTTCTTAGAAATATTAAGAAGATAGTCCTACTAACTTTCCCTTTGTTATAGTCTCAGTACCTAAACCAAAGAAAAATAAAGGAAAGAAAGAGAATTCTAGATAACTTTATCATTGATGAATATTGAATTGTCAGAAAAAATTTATGCTGAAAGGAGTATAGTGATATATAGATATGTAGATATATGTGTATGTATGTATGTACATATGTGTATATATATATATGTATATATGCCAGAGTTACAGAGATATTCCCTATTAGGAAAATAATCATATTGAATACAAAAACATGCAAACCACAATTATATCATTGGTGTAGATAAAACCTTTGACAAGATACAACACCTTCTTAAGCTAAACATCCCATAAAACAGAGGCATAAAATCAAACTTATTTTCTTTTCCTTTTTAGAGGGGGGAAGGCAGGGCAGTTGGGGTTAAATGACTTGCCCAAGGTCACATGGCTATTAAGTGTTAGGTGTCTGAGGCTGGATTTGAACTCAGGTCCTCCTGACTCCAGGGCTGGTGCTCTATTCACTGCACCACCTAGCCACCCCTTGAAACTTTTTTTTTTTAACATAAGAAGTATAAGCCAAAAACTATCTTTGTGGAGGACACCCTAGAAATTTTTCCAAAAATCCAGGAGTAAAGAAAGGATACCCCATTTCTCTGCTGTTATTTGACGTAGTTCTAATGATAGACATAAAAAGAGCAAAAAAATTAAAAGTAGGCAAAGAGTAGATAAAACTGTTCCTGTTTAATGATGAAATTATGGTTTATATAGAAAACACTGGAGACTCAACGAAGAAGCTCAATTAATATCCTTAAGAAAAGGATGGGTTACAAGATAAATCTACAAGGAGCACTTATCTATAGCAATAATAAAATTCAGGAGTTAGAGATTTCTGAAAATGACTACCAAATGAATGAAATATATGAGAGTCAATCAATAAGGCACACTCAAGACCTATTCATTTTCTCTCTCCCCCCTTATGTCTCTCTCTCTCTCTCTCTCTCTCTCTCTCTCTCTCTCGCTCTCTCTTTCTCTTTCTTTTTCTCTCTCAGTGAACTTTTAACTTTATATAAGTTTTAACACTATACTAAAACACTTTTGAGGCACCCTATATAATAAAAATGAGACTACCACATAAATTAATTTGCAGACTTATTACTCTTACCAAACAGCTAAGAGGGGGCATATTTTATAGAGGCAGACCAAATCATAACATTTATTTGGAGGAATAAAAGGACCAAAATCTAAAGGGAAGTTGGTTTTTTTTTTAGACTATAGATGAAAGAGGCAAATAGCACTTCTCTACCTCCAAGTAAATGAGTTATTACCAAAATAATTTGACACTTTAAAAATTACAGAAGTATTTCAGTAGGATGGAATAGGTAGAAACTGGATTTGAAACAATCCTTCTCAACAATAAAGTTTTAGTAAACCTGAGAACAAAAGTTATTTAAGGATAAACTCAAAACTTGACAAGAATTGCTGGGAAAATTTAGAAGTTGGGCTGAATTAGGTTTAGACTGACATCTTAGACAGTATTTCAGCAAATTCAAAAGTGGATATATAAATCTTTATTTTTTGTTTTTAAAAAATTTGTGATTTTAACATTTTTTTGAATTTTGAGTTTAAATTTCTCCCTCCATTTAGACCCTTCCCCACCCATTAAGAAGTTAAGCAATATGATACCAATTATACATATGAAATCATGCAAAACATATTTCTATATTAGCCATGTCGATCTTCCATAAAAGCCAAAAAAGAATAAAAGTGAAAAAAATTATACTTCAATTTGTTCTCAAGAGTTCATCAATTCTCTCTCAGGAGGTAGGAGGTCAGTAACATTTTTCATCATATCATTTGGAGTTTTCTTGGGTCATCGTATTGATTGGAGTAGCTAAGTCTTTCACAGTTGATCATTATTATAATGTTGTTACTGTGTTCACAGTATTCTCCTGCTTCTGCTCACTTCACTTTTCATCAGTTCATATAAATCTTCCCAGCTTTTTCTGAAATCATCCTGCTCATCATTTTTTAACAGCATAATAGTATTCTATTCCAGTCAGATACCACAACTTTTTCAGCCATTTTTCCAATTGAGGGACATCCCTTCAGTTTCTACTTCTTATCTACCACAAAAAAAAGCTGCTATAAATATTTTTGTACATATAGGTCCTTTTCCTTTTCCTTTAATCTCTTTGAGATATAGACCTAGTGGTGGTTTAGTTAGGTTCAAAGGGTATGCAAGTTTTGTTCCCTTTGGACATAGTTCTAAATTTTTCTCCAGAATAGATAGACCAATTCACAATTTCTCTAGCACTACACGAGCATTCCTATTTTTTTTATCCCCTCCACTGACAGAACTTAGGTTTAGGGATCATATCAAATAAAAAAGAACCAGACCAGGCAGTGCCTTTCACAGTATTGGTTCAGAGTGAGTTTTAGGCAAAGAATGGCAATCAAATCATAAAATAGATAATTTCAGTTACATGAAACTGAAAAGCATTTCTTCTAACATGAAAAGATGAGAAGGGATGGTGTTATTTGAGGGAAAACACATATTTAATAACTCTGATAGTAGTTTTCTATCTAATATACATAGGTAAATGCAAATATGTAACACCAAAAACTTTTTCTCAAAGAACAGATGTTTCAAGGATATGGGGGGAAAACAGTCTTTAAGAATTGCAGACTATTCAGAACTATATGAAAGATTTCTCTACGTTTCTGCTAAGATGAGAAATGTAAATCAAAAGTATTGATGCCCAGAAAACTGAGAAAGAATAGAAGTCATTGCCTGAAGGGATATTTGACCATCTCAAAGCAAAACAAAACCCAATTAGTGCTATAGTTCTGATCATATTACTCTGAAGTTTCCAGTAATATAGAAAGAAAAGGACTCCACTAAATTTCTTTTCCCAAACATATATGATTCTCATAACAAGAGAAAAAAGTGGAGATAAATATTGATACAAAAATGTTATATGTCATTTCAGCAAAATTTTTATTGTAACATATGAAAAAAATAAATGTCGATTATTTTCTTGGTGACAGTCAAAAAAAACCAAGTTTACTATATTTTCTTTTAAAATTTAGCAAAAAATGTTTACTTTTGGTTTTTTTTCTTTTCAGATTGGGTACCTGTGCCTGGAACTAAGCAGTTAACAGAGAAAAGACTTAGAAAGGATAGTTCTTATGTCTTTAAATTGGGAGAAGCATTGAAATATTATGTCAGTTTGGAGAAGCAGGAGCAAAACCATGAGGAGAAACTTTCTAGGCAAGTAAAATAAATCATCCAAAGGAAAAATCCTAACAAATTTAATACTCTTTAGGCTTTTAAATTCAATCCATTTTTCTTAGCTGATGTCCATTTAAGAAACTCTCCATAAATATGATATATGTAAGTAAAATTTCAGACATATTCATTCTTAAGCATTAGTTAATAGATCATTATCAGGAAGTCAGTTTTCTAAATATAATGAATGTGAACATTCATTCAGGTTATTATTCAGATATTTTCAATAGCTTAGAAATCACATGAATGTAATTCATGTAGATAACCCTGCAACCACAAAATTCATCCATTATTTCTCATCACAGAATTCCTATTGGAGAAAATCTCCATAAAAGTCATGAATATACCAAGGTCTTCTGGAACACACACATGGTTGATCATCAAACAATTCACAGTAGAGAGAAACCTTATGAATGTAATTATTGTGGAAAGGCGTTCCGCTCAAGCTCGTACCTTATTCAGCATCAGAGAACTCATACTGGGGAGAAACCTTATGAATGCAGTGACTGTGGAAAAACCTTCCGCTGGAGCTCACAGTTTACGCAACATCAAAGACTGCATAGTGGAGTGAAACTTTATAAATGTGATGACTGTGGGAAGGTATTCCCGAATAGGACATACCTTACTGAACATCAAAGAATTCATACTGGAGAGAAGCCTTTTGAATGTAATGATTGTGGGAGGACCTTCCGATGGAGCTCACAGTTTACTCAACATCAGAGACTACATACTGGAGTGAAACTTTTTAAATGTGATGATTGTGGGAAGGTATTCCCCAATAAGACATACCTTAGTGAGCATCAGAGAATTCACACTGGAGAGAAACCTTATGAATGTAATGAATGTGGGAAGACATTCCGATGGAGTTCACAGTTAACTCTTCATCAGAGAACTCATACAGGAGAGAAACCTTATAAATGTAACAATTGTGAAAGGGCTTTCCGTAGCAAATTACACCTTACTCGACATCAAAGACTTCATACTGGAGAGAAACCTTATGAGTGTCATGAATGTGGTGAGTCCTTCCGATGGAGCTCACAGTTGACTGTACATCGGAAAATTCATACTGGAGATGCTCCTTACAAATGTGATGATTGTGGGAAGGTCTTCTGCTGGAGCTCACAGTTTATTGAACACCAAAGAATCCATACTGGAGAAAAACCCTACAAGTGTAATGATTGTGGAAAGGCCTTTGGCTGGCTCTCACAGTTTACCAGACATCTAAGAATACATACAGGAGAGAAAACTTATAAGTGTTATGAATGTGGAAAGACCTTCCTTGATAGCACATATCTTACTGAACATCAGAGAATTCATACTGGAGAGAAGCCTTATGAATGTAATGACTGTGGAAAGGTCTTCCACTGGAGTTCATACCTTACTCAACATCAGAAAACTCATACTGGAGAGAAGCCTTATAAATGTAATGAATGTGGAAAGAACTTCTGCTGGAGGTCACAGTTTACTCAACATCAGAGACAGCATACTGGATTGAAGTTATATAAGTGTAATGATTGTGGCAAATCCTTCCTTAACAAGACATACCTTACTCAACATAGGAGGACTCATACCAGAGAAAAGCCTTATAAGTGTAATGAGTGTGGAAAGAACTTCCGTTGGAGCTCACAGTTTACTCAACATCAGAGACTACATACTGGAGTGAAACTGTATCCATGTAATGATTGTGGGAAGTCATTCCTTAGTAACACATACCTTACTCAACATAAGAGGACTCATACAAGAGAGAAGCCTTATAAGTGTAATGATTGTGGGAGGACCTTCCGATGGAGCTCACAGTTTACTCAGCATCAAAGACTGCATACTGGAGTGAAACTTTTTAAATGTGATGATTGTGGGAAGGTATTCCCCAATAAGACATACCTTAGTGAACATCAGAGAATTCATACTGGAGAGAAGCCTTTTGAATGTAGTGATTGTGGGAGAACCTTCCGATGGAGTTCACAGTTAACTATACATCAGAGAACTCATACCGGAGAGAAGCCTTATAAATGTAACAGTTGTGAGAAAGCTTTCCGTTGCAAATTAAATCTTAATAGACATCAGAGAATTCATGCTGGAAAAAAATAAGTGTAAATTGTCAATGACCTTTGACTAGCTCTCTCAACTTCTATGACATCTGTGAATTCATACAGGAGAAAAAATACCTATATATGTTACAGATACAGAAAGACTTTTCTCAACAGCACATACATTATTGAAATATTAGAGAATTCATACTGGATAGAAGCCTTCTGAATGTAATGATTGTGAAAAATGCCTTCCATACCAGCTACCATCTTACTGGACACAAGAGACTCCAAACTGGAAAGAAACTTCATGAATGTGGGAACATTTTCCACTGGAGCTCACAATTTACAGAGTATCAGAGAATACAAACTCTTATAAAAGTTGTACTTGTGAGAATTTTTTCTCAAATGACAACTGAACATCAGAGAATGTATACTGCAGAGAAATATTATGAATGTGGAAAGGCTTTTCATGAAAAGTGAGCTCTTAACTTAGCATCAGTTGACTCATACTGGAGAGAAACCATATAAATATAATGAATGTGGAAAACTGAGAGCAGAGCTCTTATTCAGAGTCCTAGTGCTCACATTGGAAAAAAGATTTATGGAGATAAAAACTTGTGAATGTAACTGAGAAGGCTTTCAGCTAGTTGAGCTGAGTCTGAAAGGAAATCAGTAATTGAGTGAGGAGATTTAAGATTAGAGGGTAATTCAGGTATAGGGTTCGGAGAGTTCAAAGAGTTGTAATCTGGATGGATATCAAGATTCTCTTGAAGGCATTTTTCCCCACCCCCACTCCCTAAACTTTGCCTTGTACATTAGGATAGGTCTTGCCCTGAAAGGTAAGGAAGCCATCCCCAGGACTTAATTGGCAGGTAGGCTAAGGCTTAAGCTGTCTAGCTGTTGCTACAGCTTCTCCAAGTTGCGTTAAGTTAGCTTCCTAGTCATCTAAGAACATAAAAAGCTGAATTCTCAATTCTTGGGGACTTAGCACATTTTCCCCTGCTAACTAGATTTGTTTCTATATGTAGATGGAAGGTGGCCTATCTACCCAACCTAAGTGTTGCATTCTTATTGAGTATCTTTTATGCTGTGGCTAAGTAAATCTTTTAACCATTGAATGAGTATGAGTATCTCCACAGTATTTGACTTAAACTAGTGGACCAGCTTGAGACAGGCTTGGTCCACAAGATTCCATTTATCTGGATCAAAGTGCATGGAAAGGAGTAACGTGTAAGTACACCAGAGAGGTAAGAAGGGACCTGAGTATAAAGAACTTTTAATGTCAGAGATGATCATTTTCTAGAGCAGAGGTGGGGAATCTATGATCTTGAGGCCCCATCCCTGTCTAGAGGTACTAAGGAGCCGCTGGAGTTCATTGTGTAGGAGACCAGTGAGTTCAGAAAATCACTGGATGTGTGGAAGATGGATTTGAGAAGGAAGAGACTTGAGGCAAAAAAAAAAATAGGCTATTTGCAGTAGGCTTAGTGAGATGTGTGATGGGGACCTCAGTCAGGGTGGGAGCTACATGGTTGAAGAAAACAGGAAATAAGTCCATTTTTGTAGAGAGATAAAGTTTGACAGCTGATTGGAAGTTGGGAGTTAGAGTGAGTAATTGAGGATTACACAGGGGTTGGGGACATGAGTGATTTGAAGGAATTGTGTCTTGTACAGTAATAGGAACAGTCCAGTGAACAGTGGTTTCAGGGAGGTGAAAAAATAATTCTATCACCTACATGAGAAACCTGTGGGAAATTCAGTTGAAATGGCCTATTAAGTGTGGATGTTATGTGATATGGAACTGAAGCTCAGGAGACAACTTGTGATTGGATATATAAATCTGGAAGTTTTCTGCTTCAAGATGATAATTAGATCCTTGAGATATGATGAGATAGCAAAAGAAGAAAAGGCAGAGAAAAGAAGACCCAGTACAGAACCTTGTATTGTCCTACTGTTAGTGGAAATGTCACAGATAAAGATTGAGCAAAGGAGAAGAATTAGCTTAGATTAGCTAAGTAAGAGAAGACCAGGAGAGAATAGTATTAAGAAAACCCAGAAAGGAGAGTACAGTAAACAGTATCAGGTGCTGCAAACAGGTCAAGAATATTGGCACCACTTTTTGGTTTATAAACAACAAGTTAAAGTATGAATTGGACTAGATGATAGCTGAGCTTCCTTTGAGCTCTAGAATCTTATAATTAAGTGAATTCTTTGATCCAATGAGCCCTGATTTTAACCATTTAAAGTTATAAATTATCCATAATCAGCAATCAAACTAAAAAATAAAAATAAATCATTAACATTTTAAAAAGTAAAACCATACAAATTCACAACATCAGGCAATTTTTGTTCTGTGTCCCTATTTAGGATTCTGAATCTCTGCCACCTTTAGCTTTTCATTCTAGTTCTTGGCCCCATTGATTGTCCTTTTGCAGCGTCACTTCAAACATTCAAGGTATTCCAGAAGTCTCAGTGCATTTTTAAGTTCAAACAACCTTACAGTTTCACTGAGACTTTTGCGACTACCACACACACACACACACACACACACACACACACACACACACACCCTCTATCTCTCTTTGTACATATGCTCCCACATATGCATTGATGGAAGAGTTCTGTAGATTGGCCATCTAATTTTTATATCATATTCCAGACAATAGTTTTTTTTATCCACTTTGTTTTTCCTGTGTGAATAATTAGCCAAAAACTCAAGTGACTGTGTATCTCACTTAGGAGGCTTTTTATTGTTTTGAAATTTGAGGTTTTCACTACAATGAATGTCATTCACAAGAGCATCTAAAGAACCTCACCACCTATTGGGAATGATATTTATATATCATATAAATACACTGATGTACTGTATTTCAAGGCAGGTTACATTCAATTTACATACAGTTCTTCTAATCACACTTTGTATCACTTTGTACAGGCTATTTCATATTGCTTTCTTTGTTTTGTATTTCCTAATTAATAGCACAGTTGTTTTGCATTAATAGTATCATACTTTATTCAGCCATCCTGTCAACATGTGTGCATGTGTGTGTGCGTGTGTGCATTATTGGCATTTTTGATCTTACATAAAGGTGCTCAGGATATTTTCGAATAGAGGTCCTTTCTTTCATTTCCATTATAAATTTAGTATGAAGTCCTTTTGTGGAATTGTTAGGATGAAATGTCTGGTCAGTATTTTCACTCATTGAATGTTGCAGCATTCTTAAATGTTTGCAAGATAACTGTTTGATTAAATATTTAATGAAGGATCTATTTTCCCCACATTCCCTATGTTATTAGGACTTTCTTCAGAGTTTGAAGGCATTGTGTTCAGTATCTAAATTAAATTTGCAATATGATGAGTACAGGTACTGTCAGTAAAAGGAAAAAATACCCATCAGTTGGGGAATGACTGAACACATAGTAGAAGAATATAATGGCAATTATTGTAATATAAGAAATGATAGAAAGGGATGATTTTAGAAAAACTGAAGAGGGTTGCATGTGAGAAACAACATTGCAACATTAACTCTGAATGGTGCAATGATCAGCAAAGATTAGAGAGAACTGGTGATGAAGAATGCTTTCAACTTGCTGATGGAGAAGGAATGGACTCAAGTTGTAGAATACATTAGAGTTATGATATGTTCTTGGATACACCCAGTATGTTATTTTGCTTGTCTGCATGTATATTAGAAAAAGAGGAGAAACTATCCTCTCCTGTTTAACCATATATCATTTACATTTTAGAAGTAGGACAAAGGGTTTTCAATTGCTTTTCTTCCTCTAATTATTTTCTTTGAAAGTGTGACAGAGACATGAAGCAGAGAGGTAGAAGGAAATACAGCCAAGTTCCTCCTCCCTACCCCCAGAACTCCCTTCAAAACAGATCAAGAAAACACATCAAACTGACTCTTGAGGGGAAAATTCTTGAAAAAAGTCAGTGAGTCATTTTTTTAGCCCATGTCTGCATAGGGAGATAGGTCTCTGGACGCTGAGGACAGTCTGGCTACAAGTATGCTATGTGCAGAAGTACTCCAGTGCAGAGAAAGACTGTGCCAAGGTAAGATTTGGTCCCTAACCCATACCAAGGCATCTCAACTTTGTGCATGCTTTAGGAACAGGTGCCACTGGGCAGTTTTGTTGCCTCCTACCCAGTAATACACAGACCCAAGGAAGATTGAAGGGAAAACCTTTGGCCAAGTATATGAGAACAGGCCCTGTGCTGTGCAGTGAGAGGATCAAGTTTAGAAACAAAGCACAAGTGTAACCCAGATCTCAGGAGCAGAGTAGAGTCTCATTTCCAGCCTTTAGCACCATCTGAATCCTATAAGGGCTAACCAGGACAGGATAGACCCAAAAAGAGCCTGCAATTTTCTCACTCCAATCTACTAGTTGGCCAGTAGTGGCTATGTCAAGCAGTAATCTATGTTTGCTCAGAACCAGTTTAGGAACTTGCAAAGTTCAAACCAGGGTGGACAGTAATCATAATTTGCTCCGGATCAGACCACTTCAGAAGCACTGGGAGCTTGCAAGCCTCAGCTTCATGGGACAGTACTCCGTATTGCTGAAGTCAGAAAGTGGGCTAGAATAAACAAACAAAAAAATACCACCGTGAAAAAAGCTATTTGATGACAGATGCTTAAACTTAGTAAAGAGTGACTAAAACACCTACAAGCAAAGTCTCAACACAACTTGGGCATAAATTCAAATAGAATTCCTTCAAAGAGATGAAATGAGGTTTGAAATGTTTTTAGAAATGAAATGAGAGTGCTTGAGGAAAAAATTTGGAGAAGAAATAAGAGCTATAGAAGAAAAAATTGAAAAGGGAATTATAAGCTTGGCATAAGTTTGTCAAATCTTACATAGGAAACAAATTCCTTGAAAATTAGAATGGACCAAATAGAAGCCAACAACTCCATGAGATAGTCAGAAATATTCAGAAATCAAAAGACTGAAAATATAAGAAAAAAATGCAAGATATCTCATAATAAAAGCAACTCATCTGAAAAAATGGATTGAGGAGAGAAAATTTTAGAATATATGAATACTTTGACTAGAAAAAAAGGCTAAAATCTTTAAATTATCTACAACAGTTAGAAACCTTAAAATAAAAACTCCCAGTAACATCATAGCCAAAATCCAGAACCTATAGGTTGAAGAAAAAATACTGCAAGCAGCCTGAAACAATTAAATACAGTGAGGAAGGCCACATTTAATTTAGCGACTACCACTATGTAAGTGGGCAAAGATTGGAATACAGTATTCCAGAAGACAATATAGGTTTCCAGAACAAAGCATAATCCATAGGGAGGAAAATAGACCATAATGAAAAGATGAGAGCTTTATAGAAACATTAAAATGTAAACAGACATGAAGAGAAACATAAAAAGGTAAATGTGAATGAATAGTCATAAAAGACTAAGCAAAAATGAACTTGTTACATCAAAATATGGGGAAATGATGCATGTATCTCTTCTGATGTTACCATCTTCAGATGTCATATAGGGAGTCTAATTAGAGCAGGTCTGGGAGTGCTTCTGTTATGTCTTGATGTTTTAAAGAGAGCAATGGAAAGAAGGGAAGAGGAGTATACTGAGAAGAGAAAGGAAGGATGTGAAGAATAGTCTCACATAATCAGGGTGCACAAGTAACCATATATACAAATAGGGAGTAGAGTGGGAGGAAGCTGTTTGACCCTTGAATCTCACTCTCATCTGTACTGGTCAAAGAAGGGAAGAATACACATAGAGTTAGATGCTAAAATACATTTCATTCAGTAGGGAAAAGAGAGAATTGGAAGGTAGATTAAGAGATATTTGTCTTAAGCAAAACAAATTTAAGGACATACGAAAATATTTATAATTCTTTTGATTTGGCAATCAATGGGAATCTGAGGGAAGTCCTCATATATGGAGGAGTGGATGAACAAGTTCCAATATATGAATGTAATATAGTTCTATTGTGCTATAAGAAATGATGAATTGGATGGTTTCAGAGAAACCTGGGAAACCTTATATAAACTCACGCAAGGAAGTAAACAACCAGGTAAACAATTTATGTAATAACAATATGGCAAAGACAAATAACTTTGAAAGAATTAGGAACTCTTTGTCAGCATAATTAACCACAAATTGAGAGGATTAATGAAACATTTTGCCCACCTCTTGGTAGAAAAGTATGTTCAATACAGAATGAGACATGTTTTGTTGGATGTGGCCAATGTAGAAATTTTTTTAAACTGGTTTTTAACAAGGGTTTAATTTTTCTTTCATTCTCAGATAGGGAGGGGGTGAATGGGATTAGAGTGGGAAGGAGAGGATGGATGTTTGCTGATTGAAAAGAATAAAATCTTTTTAAAAATGTGACAGGTATAAACTCAATAAACAAAATTCTTCATTTGTGCTGATAAATGTAAGAAGTTTGTGATACCTTTAGGCTGTTTGTGGAGGTGTCACTCCTGATGTTCCTTTGATATAGGGAGTCACCCAACCTTCTTAAAGTTAGAAAGGAACAGAGATCAGCACTATAACCTTTAAAGTTGCTCATAATGATAGTGGATTAAGCAGTCAGTTGAGCACATTTATTAGGCTCATCTTCCTTTGATTTTGTTTTTTTAAAAGTATTAATTTTGATGCCATTTTAGGTCCACTTTTTAAAATGAAACATTAAATATTTTTAGACCATATGACCACCATAATTTGGAATATGTAACTATAAAGTTACCACTTTGGTTTTAAAGCCCTATACTATATCCATACGTCAAAGCCATCTTTCTGCGAAATGGGTCATGTTTAAATATCCACAACTGTCTGGCTTCTTCTATCATTGTACGGTATTGTTCTATAAACAGAAAAAGGAGGAGTGAGCTACTATATGATCTAGTGTCACTAAGTTCCTTGCACCATCTCTACTTGCTTTTTTACTGACTGAAATGGCTATTTTCTCATGCTGTTTCCATCTTCTAGCTTCCTTCAAGTCTCAGCTAAAATCCTTTCTGTATGAATCTTCTTAGTCCCCCTTAATGTGACTGCTTTCCCTACAAGATTATCTCTAATTTATCCTGCATATATCTTGTTTGCATGTAAATTTTTTTTTTGCGTGTTATCTCCTCTATTAGACTTAAGTTTCTTGAGAGCAGGGACTAGTTTTTGCCCTTCTTTGTATCTGTAGTGCTTATCACAGTGCCTGGCATGTAGTAGGCTTTTAATAAATGCTTACTGACTTCATAGGCCATAATTTTAATTTTTTCCTTCCTTTTACTTTGAAAGATAGAATTACATAAGAGTATAGCTACTTTTTGCAGGAAGACTTGTCCTATTAAGTACATTGAAAGTGGACAGAAAGGTATTCAAAATGTCACTTGCCTCTCTCTTCTAGAATTGCTACTCAGTACAGTTTCTGCATAAGCCAGCAGGTGGTGCTTTTGACTTGAGCTACCATGGCCACACTCTAGGCATCAACCCTTACATGGGAAACAAACTGGTGTGGGCTGTAGCCCTGTGGAAGTTAAATTTGTAGTCTAGGGTTTAAAATGTAAGGAATATATAGTAGTAATAAGGAATATTATTGTGTATGATTTCTTAATTGTATCAAAAGTTGCAGTAGCTCCTATTCTATCAGTATATCTTTTCCAACTTCATTTAACCAAAAGAAATTCATATAGTTTACAGATTAGAGTATGGTTACTGAGTGAAATAAAAAATGAGTATTATATTAAACTGGTGAGCAAATCTATTTCCCTACTCCCAGGATCACCAGAGTGACTATTTAGGGAAGCATTTTGCAGCTATCCTTTCGTCTTATTCATCATGTAAAAAGGCACAGACATTTTAACCACCATTCACTCTTGCTTCCAGGGCTTAAGCAAGCAGGGGAGAGCATAGAAGTCCAGAAACCATCATAGATCTCTCACTAGGGCATCTGATTTTTGTCTTCCCACATTACAAGTTCCTACTTGGTGCAATACTATGTACTGCCTCTGAATTGTCATACTGGGCTTAACTAACATGTTTGTTATCTGCATCTGAGGACTCAGTGGCAGCTAGAAAGTTATTAAAAAAGTTATTAAAAAAATTAAAATTATGGCCTATGAAGTCAGTAAGCATTTATTAAAAGCCTACTACATGCCAGGCACTGTGATAAGCACTACAGATACAAAGAAGGGCAAAAACTAGTCCCTGCTCTCAACTGAAAACCATGAATGCTTTTGGTGGGGATGGTTGCTTTTAACAAGTAGTGCTACCCCACACCCAGTACCATGCTACAGGCTGTATCAGTGTTATTTATGTCTCTCCATAATATAGTCAGGTATTTAGTATTACAGTATTATTGCATAACTCTCTTCAATTGGAGGCTAGATGACCACTTGTCAGGTATGTTATATTGGAGACTTCTTAATGTATAGGTTGGATTCAACAACCCCTCAGGGTCTCTTCCACCTGATTCTGTTACCAGTTCAGAGCAATTCAACTCAAACTTCCTTCATTTCCTGTCTTTGTCTGGCACCTAAAATACTGGGAAATTGAAGGGGAGATAACCTACTCCTTTTCAATATTTAAGTTACCTTGAGCACAATGTGGATGGACAATAGTCACTTCCAACATGTAATAGGAAAATAAGCAGTCACTGTCAATGACCCATAAGCATGGAAATTCTGTATGTACCAGGCATTGTGCTAGGTACTGGGCATACAAATACAAAGAATGAAACAAACCCTATGCTTATATTAGAGACCATGAGCAAATGTACAGAAGTATATACAGAGTAGATAAAGAGAATGGGAAGTTTTGAAATAAAAGGTTAGTTGGGAGCTTCAGGAAAGGCTGAATGTATATGGTGGTGCTTGTGTTTGCATCTTGAATGAGGAGAGATTTTAGGAAGCTGAGACAAGGAAGTTGTACATTCCATTTGGTGGTTATGGAGTGCTGTGTGAAAGAAGGCTATTTTACTTTGGTCATAGTACAGGAGAAGAAAATCAGTACAGGAGGTAAAAGACAGTCCCTGCCTTGAAAGCTCACAATCTAATGGAGATATGCAAGCAAATCTATACAAACAAGCTATACAGGATGTGTGTGTATATACACACAGACACATATATGATAAGCGATTAGTAGAGGGAAGTCATCAAAATTAAGAGGAATTGGGAAAGTTTTCCTGTAAAAGATAGGATTTTAGTTAAGGTTTAAAGCAAACTGGGGAAGTCAGTAAAAGGAGTTGAGGGAGAACATCTAGGCACAGAAGACAGCCAGAGAAAATGCCTGGAGCCAAGAGATGGAGTGTCTTGTTCATGGAACAGCTAGGAGGGCAGTGTCACTGGATAGAAGAATACATGGCTAGGAGTAAAATGTAAGAAGATTGGGAAGGTAGGAATGGACTAGGTTATAAAGTGCTTTAAACACCAGACAGGATGTTGTATTTGTTCCTGTAGGCAATGGAGAACCAGTAGTGTTTGCTGAGGTGGGGGGAGGGTGTGTGTGTGTGTGTGTGTGTGTGTGTGTGTGTGTGTGTGTGTGTCATGGACTTAAATTTTAGAAAAATACAGTGAATATAGTGAGTAGTATACGAGCAAGCCTGAAAAATAGGTTGTGGCCAAGTTGTTGAGAGCTTTAAAAATGAAACAGGGCAGCCTATATTTGATCATAGAGAAAATGAAGAGCTACTGAAATTGAGTAGAAGAGTAGCATGGGCAAGAGGAAAATCACATTAGCAGGAGAGTGTAGGATGGACTTGATACAGAAAAACTTGTCACTGAGACCTATTAGAAGACTGTTGTAATAACCTAGGTAGGAAGTAAAGGTGAACCAGGGTGATGTTGTGTGAGTATAGAGAAAAGGGGACAGATGCCTGATGTGTGATAAAGGTTTAAATGTTGATTTGGTAATTGATTAGATATTTAGTGTCGGGGGGAGGGGTTCATATAAACATGGTATACTGGAAGCATGGTGGTGCTGTAAATAGAAATAAGGAGGTTTGATGGAAAGGGGAGGTTTGTCAGTCAACTAGCATTTATTAGGTTAACTGGGAAGGGAATAAGCATTTAAGTGTACTATGTGTCAGGCACTTTGCTAAACTTGAGGAATATAAAGAATGGCAAAGAAGAAGGAGATATTTAAAAGACATGAATGTATAAACTAGACACAGGATAGATTATATTAATCTCAGAGAGAAAGCACTAAGATTAAGAAGACTGGGAAAATACTTCTTTCAAAAGATGGTACTTTAGCAGAAACCTAAGGAAAGCTGGGAGGTAGAGATGAGGAAGGAGAACCAGATGACGCACTGGGGAGATAGTGTGTTGTGTTTCAGAAATAGCAAGGAGGCCAGTGTCACTGGATGAAGAGCATGTGAAGAGAATAAAGTGTAAGAATATTGGAAAGCTAGGAAGCGGTCAAGTTTATGAAAAGACTTAAAAAGCCAAATGATATTTGGTCCTGAAAATAATAGGGAGCCACTGGAATTTATTGAAGAAGTGAGTGATATAGACAGACTTGTGTTTTAGGAAGATCAATTTGACAGCTGAGTAGAGAATGGATTGGTGTGGGAAGATAGTTGATGCAGGGAGACCAAACCAGCAGGCTGTCGTAATAGTCTAGGCATGAGATTATGAGATCCTACACCAGGGTGGTTGTAGTGTCAGAACACCACTCATTATATATGGGAGATAAGAGTGAGGAAAGAGATGACACCCAGGTTGTGAATTTAGGTGACTAGAAGGGTAGTGGTAACTTGGAATGCAGTAGGGAAGTTAGGGATCCAGGGAGGGTAGAGTGGGGAAAGCAAATGAGTTCTTTTTTTAGACATGTTGAGTTTGTATTATTTCTTTTATGTCTGGTTTTAAATATCCAATAGACAATTGATGATGTGCTTTTGAAGCTAGGGAGAGACTGAGTCTGGAAATAGAGATCTCTTGAGTCTCTGGCATAGGATCGGTAATGAAATCCATGAGATTACCAAGAGTGTAGAGAAGAGGCCTAATACGGAACCTTGAGGAGTACCCACAGTAAGGGATGTGAATTAGATGAGTAGTCTGTAAAACATCACAAAAAGATCAGTCAAACAAATAGAACTAGGAGAGTAATATCCTCAGAAGAGGGGTTACTTTCCTAAGAGAAGAGAATAATCCTCAGTGTCAAATGTTGCAAAAGGATGATACCAAACAAAACACTCTCAGGTGGGGTATTGAGGTCATTGATAACTTCAGAGGGGATTTTCTGTTAGTGAAGAGGTTTCAAGCCGTGTTACAAGGTGTTGAGAAGTGAAAGGAAGTGCAAACAGCAGATGTAGACAGCTTTTATATAGGACTTAGTTTAATAGAGGAGAGGTATAAGATGGTGATAATTGGGCTTAAAGGTTTGAGGATGAAGGGGTACTTAAAGCATGTTGGAACATATTAGGGGGAAAAAAACTTAAGGAGAGGTTGCAGATTAGAGAAAGTAAGGATGCTTAGGGTTTTAATCTGCTGGAAAAAACAGGAAAGTATTGTATAGAAGGGTTGGTCTTTCAAAGAATTAACTCATTGTCAGATACTGGGCTTAAGAGTGGAGTATTATCCTCTTATCTGCCGTATTAGGGATCTGGAGGTGAAGAGAATGGGAGAAGAGGGAGCTTATATTGCATTATTTATCCTTACAAAGGCAATGAACTTGATGTTTGGAAGGAGACATATTTTTAGACTTGGCCACTATGTGAATTTGTTTTGCTAAATTATAGTTATCATGACTTTCCCTGTTTTTAATGGCAGTGGGGGAGAGGGGAATGAGCAGGCAGAGAGGAAGAGAAGTGGCAGTGGTGACCATAAAAGGAAAAAAAGAAGTCCATTGAAACATTTACAAAGCAGTTGGAGTATAGAAGGTAGATCTGAAGAAAATAAGGAGGACAGTTTTGAAAGTAATGGGGTTGAATTTATGTTTTGTTTTGTTTTCCCAAAGCAAGGGGTATGGAATAGATATTCACAGTTTTCTATTTTAAAAAAAGCAAACAAGCTCCTTTTGGTTCTACTTTGTAAATAGAAATGTCCTTTTATTTTGGTGTTGAGATTTTTTTTTTTTAATTAAAGTAGCTGGAGAGATTGCAAACTTTTTTTGGCTGGCCAAGGTACAGCTCCAAACCAATGGAACTTTGCAGCTGACAGATATGCAGAATAAAGGCACACCAGTTGCAGCCATCAAGAACTCAAAGGAAATGGAGATCAAGAAAGGGGTAAATACTGTCAGCAAATTTACATGTTACCTGCTTTGTTATACATGTCAGTTTTCTTTTTAAACTCTCCCCAGCCTTCTTCAAGGAAATGAAACTTAAAAGAGACTTTATTACTATGATTATTTTTCAAGCCTCACAATTTTCCATGACTTCATGGACCACCAGTGCAGAATTTTTGAGAACTGCAAAGTTTTCTAGTATATTATCCCATGTGGAATACAGTTTGGGTCTAATAAGCATGAATTTTCCATCAGTGGAGATTATATTAATGAGGTTTTACTATATGAATAGTTAGTGAACCCGAATCAAAACAAGTCCTCTATAGTGCAGACCTTAATCATTTTAATAATAGATGCATATATTCCAAGAAGGGAGATTATTTTATAAACCACCAAAGGAAGAAAGATTAAGTTATCAACTCAAGGTGATAAAGAATATTGGCCCAAGTAGAATCTGATCATTACGTAATGGTCGGAACATGGGAACAAAAAGGAAAAACCTAATCTTTATACACTGCCAAATATCTAAAAATATTAATTTAAAATGTTTTTGTATTTTGGCCAGATGTTTA
Organism: Pseudochirops cupreus; assembly: GCA_028627135.1. Taxonomy (NCBI): domain Eukaryota; kingdom Metazoa; phylum Chordata; class Mammalia; order Diprotodontia; family Pseudocheiridae; genus Pseudochirops; species Pseudochirops cupreus. Next base: position 61,776,054 of record CM053581.1, on the reverse strand, counting down.
TCATTTCTAGACATAAGCCCAAGCACCAAATCCCTACTAGCAAAAATGAAGCAAAGTGTTTAGGAAATTTGGTGCTAAAAAACTCCCAGATATCCCAGAAAACCATCTTAATTCTATGCTTTACATAGTCAAAGGAACTCTTAATATTTTTATAGAGAAAAAGCAAGAATAGTGTCCTTTAAATTTGTGAGTCATTCATCAAGCATTTTATTGAGGGTCCACCTGTGCCAGGCACTATACTAAGTCTTGGGATACAAAGAAAGGCAAAATCCAGTCCCTTCTCTTAAGAGCTAACAGAGGAGGAGACAACTTGCAAACAACTATGTAGAAAAAGATACTCGGTTTAAATTGAGGGTAATTGCCCGAGGAAGACACTTAAGATTAAGGAGGACTGACAGGTTTCTTGTTGAAGGCTGAGTCTTAGCTGAGTCTCAAGTGAAGGCAGTAGGTTTCAAGGAGGAGCAGAGGTCCACGCATGAGGGACAGCCAGTAAAAAATGCTCTTGGATTCAAGAGATCAAGTGTTTGAGGAACAGCAATGAGGCTGTTGGATCACAAAGTACACAGAGAGGAGTAAGGTGTAAGAACACAGGAAAAGGAGGAAGGGGACCGGTTTGGAAGAGTGATAATGAAAAATATAAATGTGACTTAACAGATTATTAGGAATCACAGCTTTGAACTTAGTAAAATTTTGCTTTTAAAAAAAAATTCTTATTCTTCTGGTTCCTTGTCTCTCATCTTTCTTCCCCAACTGCTGCCCTCAAACTAGAGGACTTCAATATACATATTGATATCCCACTCAAATTCCTTCACCTCCAAGTTCCTTAACTAGTTATTTACTATGACATACTGCTTCATCATATTTTAGCTACACACAAAGATAGGTGGTTTTACCCTTGATTTTACCATCACCCACAAATCTCTCTCTTCCATGTCCCTAAAACTCTGAAATTCCCTTTTCTGATCATTACCTGTTGGCTTTCAACCTTTCCCTTCTCTGTTCAATACCAATCCCAGTTCTACATCATGATCTCCAGTCCCTCAACCATTCGGTTCTCTCCAAGGTCTTCATTCCTTCACTAGCTGAGCTCTCTTTCCCTCTCTGGGCCCCTTAGTGAATCAGTTCAACTCTATACTGCCCTTTTGAGTACCTGACCCATTTATTTTATCTCTAATTGTGTCCTGCCACACCTCAATCTTGGATCACTCCTACCATCTGTTGCTTTCACTCCTCATTGCTGTGTATAAATAAGCTCAAGCATCAAATACATACTAGCAAAAATAAAGGAAGCAATTCAGAAAATTTGGGGGGGTATTTGGTGCCCCAAAAAACTCTCAAGTTACCCATAAATCTATTTTAGTTCTCTGTTTTACTTAATAAATATTATAGAAAAAGAGTGGCATCCTATCAATTATGAATAAAAATATGTAATATCTGAACCCATACATTAGGAACCAAATAACTTTGCATTTAGTTAAATGTACTTTTTATATTCATACTTTCAATCCATTTTCTGTCATACTAGACACACAATATTATTTTCTTTGGGCTAATTATTTTGCTGACCTAATGATTATAATGTATCTACATAACAATCACATTCACTGTTCATTCAGTTCAAAATCTATATACTGGACAACAAGATTGTATGGGGATGAAGGCCTCAATAAAGTTGCCTGAATCAGAAACAAGTGGATCTGTCAGTCAGTTGATATTTATCAAGTGCCAAACATTGTGCTAAGCACTGGAGATACAAAGAAAGGTAAAAATCCTTGCTCTTAAGGAGTCACAGTCAGATGGGGGAAAGTGACACAAAAAGAAGCTGAAAAGGGAAGGGGATATACCCTGAGGGCATGAAGAAGTCCTGCATCTGGGTGGGAAATGATAGTATAATAGTAGCTAACATTTATAAAGTGCTTCCTATATGCTAGGCAATGTGCTAATAAGCATTTTACTAATATTATTTCATTTGATCCTCACGATAGCTCTGGGAGGTAGGTGCTATCATTACCCCCATTCGAGGTCAAATGCTTTATTCACTTCACCATCTGAGGAGGTATGAGTAACAATTCAATTCGTGTTGCAAAATGAGTTTCTGGAGGTCATGAAGTATGGGAGATCAGCCTACTGGGAAACAAAGAGGTGAATTCCCTGGGTTCCCTCCTCAAACGGAGGGTCTAGGAGGAATTCTCAGATGTTCGTCCCCACCCTCTCCAATCAAAAGGAGGAAAGAACCCCCACAGCACGGGGGGGCCATGCAAGTTTCAGTTAGAGAGTTGATTTCATCTTGCAAAGATCATGAAATCCAGATTAACTGAGTGGAAAATGAAGATGGAATCTTAGCTTAGACTCGAAGAAAGCCACTAGGATCAAATGTAAGGGTCTTGTTTCTTTTTTTCTTTTGCCCTTTAAATTAAGCCATAGGGTTCCCTAAAATGGTCACCATTGCATCTCAAAATAACTCATTTGAAGAACATAGAAAGAAATACATTGAATCTGTTTGGAAATGTTCTAACACGTAAGTGGAAAATAAATATCTTTCCAGATTTTAAAATACATTTTTGCAACTCTTTCACTGTATGGTTTGAGATAATGGAAGGGCACTGTGAGTATTAAAGTCGTATATAGTAATTTCAAACAAACTAGCTTCTCATTACCCAATCTTAACATTTCTACTAACCCAACATCTCTTTTGTATGTCCCCTTTTCTCTACATTGCCATGACTCTAATATAAGTCCTTATGTTCACTCTACTGGACAATTGTAATAGCCTACTAACTGGTTTTCTTGCTTCAAGTCTATCCCTGCTTCAATCCATTCTCTCCTGAGCTGTCAAAATTATTTTTCTATGGTGTAGGTCAGCCCATGTTACTTCCCATGTTACTTCATGGTTCCCTCTTAACTCAAGGATATAACCTCCCACCTATGAAATCCTTTGGTAGTTAAACTTCTTCATAACCTGGTCCCATCTTATCTTTTCAAGTTTGCTGTACTTTATTTATCCCTATTCCCTCCATAATCCATTTATAGTAGCCTGCTTGCTATTCTTTACACACAAAACTCTTAATTTCTGACTTTGACCTGGCTGTCTCCTATGACTGGAATATACTATTCCCTTCTTACTTTAGTCTCTTAATTTCTTTGGTTTCCTTCAAGCCCCAAATAATCCCACTTTCTTTAGACCTTTCCTGTTCTCTCTGACTCTCTTAACTATTAGGACTTTCTCCTCTGATATGATCTCCATCTACTCTTTATATATCTAATTATTTATGTTTTCTCTTCCATTAGAATCTGAGCCTTTTGAGGACAGGGACTGTTTTGTTTTTTTTATCCCCAGCATCTAACATGGTGCCTGGCATATAGTAAGTATGTACTAAATATCTTTTATTTAAATTTGGCAATTTCATGAAAAAGCTACTCTGAGAAACTCTCTAACAGAGTATCATTTTTTAGGCCCTTAGTGATCTACAGGCAATCAGCACAAGATGCATATATCTAGACCCTCCTGTGTACTTTCCAAATTTTTGCAACTTTCATACCTGAAGAAGGCAGTGTTCATTATGTTCCTGATAGGGTTCCTTTTATAATGTTGGTGATACCATATTTCTTAAGTGACTCAAAGAAAAAAAATCTCCAAGAATCAGATTTACCTAACAAAGAAATGGACTGGGGAGGGGGGGGGGCGGAGCCAAGATTGTGGCATAGCAGCAGCAAGGTATCGCAGCTCCCACATAGCCACCTCAAATACCCATAAAATATGACTCTAAACAAATTTTAGGGCTCTAAAACTCACACAAATATACCTTCCACTAAAGGCAGTCTGGCAGGAAGAGATCATTTCAGTGCTGGGAGCCGAAACCAGCCCAGCCTGAAACCGCGGCATGGCCCCAGGGGTGGCCAGGACGAGCCACAGCTGGAGCTTCAGGAGAGTGGATCAGTGGCAGCAGTGGCAGTTTCCAGAATTTTCAAGCCATAAGAAACAAGGACTAAGTGAAAGGTTGGTGGAGCCCTGCTAAACTTGGGGGAGAAAAGTGGGTCCGACCAAACTGCTTCTAGGGCAAGGAAGTGGCAGAAGCAGAGGCCCTGCAGTTGCCTCCATGTAGCTTCTTCAGAGCTCCCGGCCTGCAGACTACAGGGGGGCCAAGCAATTGTTCAGAGCCTAAGTGCTCTTGCGTTGAGCTGCCTGGATCTGGATCGTGTTCTTGGGTGGTGGTCCTGGGGTGTGTTTTCAGTGAGCCAAAGTTGGTGGGGACTGCAAAAAAATGACAGCGCCCTAATAGCTCTGCAGCTGAGAAAACCCCAGCGATTTGGGACAGAGCTTTCCCCTCTGGAAGCAGAGTTCCACAGAGCTAAAAAATCATTGACTGGCCATCATGAGCAGGCAAAGTAAGCACAGTAAGAACAGCAACCAAACTCTAGACTCCTTCTTTGGGGACAAGAAGGATCAAAGCATGGAACGGGAGGAAAACAACACAGTCAGAACTCCTGCACCAAAAGCGTCCAAGAAACATGAAGACTGCCTAAAAGATCAGCTTAAGAAGGATTTTGAAAACCAAATGAGAGAAGTGGAGGAAAAATTGGGAAGAGAAATAAGAATGATGCAAGAAAATCATGAAAAGAGAGTCAACAACCTGACTGAAGAAAATGACATCTTAAAAAAT
>CM053581.1:61706430-61770893 GCA_028627135.1 Pseudochirops cupreus | reverse complement strand
GGACTGCTTATCTCCCCCTTTCACAAATCCCATTCACAGCTGCCGCTAATCCGCTCACCTGAAGCTCCTCAGCTCTTCCCGTCCAGCTGCCCCCGGGGCACAGCCGCGGCTTCAGGCCAGGCTGGTTTCGGTTCGCAGTGCTGATATGGTTCCTCGTAGCCAAGCTGACTTTAGTGGGAAGTATCTTTGTGTGCGTTTTGGAGTTCCAGGATTGGTTTAGAGTCCTATTTTATGGGTATTTTGGGGTGGCTATGTGAGAGCTGCGATGTGTTGCTGCTGCTACGCCGCCATCTTGGCTCCGCCCCCTTGCATCTGGTTTTTGGATGAGGAGTGCGGTGATTCTGCAAGAGAGGGGTTGGAGTTCCTGAAGGAAAGAATGATAGATTCAGTCTTTGTGCCATGTACCTCCCTAAGGCTTTTTATACTCTATTACCAGCCTGAAATGGGTCAATTTGAGCCTGTCATCTGGACAGAGCCCCATCCAAATGATGCCATTCTTCAGCTATAGATCTCCCTTACCTACAAATGATACAGGATAGTGCAGTTCAGTGAGTTAAATTTGACTGGGGCATTGAGAAAGTGATGAGGGCACATGATTCTATCATTACAAATAGGCGTTCTGGAAATGTGAGATAAGGCACGAGGCCCATTGTTCTATTCAGGTAGGTAGAAGGGTATGGATGGCATTCTCTCTGAGATTATTTGGGAGTGACTCTCAAAAGACTAGGTTGATAAGAAAGTGATCAATTTTTCTGCCTTTGGATGTGTTAGTAAAATTACTTTGAAATAGAACTTTGGGGCAATAGGAGCCTTAGCCCCACATGAACGTAAGGTATGTCCCACCCCCCACCCCCATCTGTACACAAGTATGCTGGATACTGCTAGTCAAGGTTCTCATCTGGGAATACCCAACAGGCCAATTGGTCCACACCAGTTTCCACAGACAATTATTAGAAGAGGTAATCAGATTTTGAGAGGTGGCACTTGTACTGGAGGCATCGAGGTGGCACAGTAGATAAGAGTTTCAGACCTGGAATTAGGAAGATTCATCTTCCTAAGTTCAAATCTGGCCTCAGACACTAGCTGTATGACCCTAGGCAAGTCACTGAAACCCTGTTTGACTCAGTTCTCTCATCTATTCAATGAGTTGGACAAGGAAATGGCAAATTACTCCAGTATCTTTGCCAAGAAAACTCCAAATGGAGTCACAAAATGTTGGAGACGACAGAAAAATGACTACAAAAAGACAAAGGAACCTATCCTGGCCTTTTTGGTTTACTGTGGGTAGGCCAAATGGAACCTCTTGCAGTTGCTCAAACTTTGAAATACTATCAGGTGGTGCTGTGCTGGGGTCAAAGAGATTTCCTTTCTAACGATGGAGATAAGGTAGATTACTTTGCTTTATCAACATTCCTTTCTGGCTCATGAGGAAGGCAGTTGGCACCTGGTGACATAGCAGACAGCAGAGAGCTAAACAAGTTGTCATGCCCATTATTGCAACTGTTCCAGACCACATCAATGAATTGCATCAAGTAGCTTATATCCAGGATAAGTGGTATAAGATTATCACCCTTCCCAACACTTTTTTTTCTCTGTTGCTGTGGCTCAAACTAGTCAAAAACAGTTGGTTTTCACTTGGGAAAGAGTCCAGTATACCTTCACCATCCTTCCTCAGAGCTACCTAAACTCTCCTTTATATTACCACATTCCAGTAGGCAGAGACCTGAAAAAGTATTCTCCAGGGGGTATTGGTGACCACCATTGCATTGATGCCAAATGAGACACACTTTAGATCAGATGATAACTCATATAAGGGACAATCAAAGCTAGGAAGATGTTGGGTCTATCCTGTGCAGTTGAGTGCAGGGACTACAGTGAATGGGGGAGCCCAAATGATTCAGGACACTGTATGGGATAAGTTACTAACACCTTCCCACATTCTGTTGTAGGCAGCTAGGGAGCATGATACATAGAGTATAATTAGACCTAGGGCCAGAAAGACCTGAATTCAAATCCTGCCTCAGACACTAGTTGTGTAATTCTAGGTAGGTCACTTAATTTCTCTTTGCCTCAGTTTCTTCATCTGTAAAATGGGGATGATAACATCTATCTGACAAGTTTGCTCTCAGAATCAAATGACATGTGAACTGTTCTTCAACCTTTAAATACTATGTAAATACTAGCTTTTTATTAATAGGCTATTGAACTTTGGGGTTTTAGAAAACCCATATCCTCTCTCCCCTAGTGCCTTCATGACCTCCACTTTCTGAGTTACTGGCAAATTTATTCCATTTGAGTGGGACTTGGAATAGGTTTCTGCACCTTTAAAAGATGGAGAGAGTCCACCAATAATCTGGACATGGTACTACAATACTGTCTTGTGCTGGGTGAGGAACCTATGATCCCTTTAAGAACAAGTCAAGTACTGCTGACAACTCAGCTCTTTATAGCTTTTTGATTTTATTTTTATTTTCAGTTCCAAATTCTCTCCCTTCCTTCACCCTCCCCCCCCACCCATTAAGAAATCAAAAAATGTGATATTCATTATACATATAAAGTCATACAAAAATATTTCTGCATTAGCCATGTTCTAGCTCTGTGCCAGGGCCTTCTCTGCCCCTGTGCTTTTGGGTGGGGTGGTTGGCCCTGTTTGGTCACACTCCAGATCTCCTGAGTTCTTGGGCTGATTTCCAACTCCTATGATCAAATTCCTTCCTATATCTTTGAGGGTGAGCTCTGGAGCTTTAAGACTCTTTCTGGAGTCTTAGAACAGAAGTTGGACATGAGATCCCCTGAGCCTAGGATAGGGTTTTCTCTTGGTCATCTCTGATCATGTTGGGGAATTACCTTGTGATGGTGCTAGCTTTACTGTTTTGGGGGTTGAGAACCTTTTTTATTGTTCCTGGGCTTCTGCAGTTCAATAGCAGAAGAATTTGCTTACTATAGTTTCTTTTCAGATTTCTTGCTCATTTGGTCTTCTATGAACTTTTGGGTTTTGTTGGTACAGATCTTTGGGAAGTGGGAAATCTAACTTCTGATCAAGTGATCATCTTGGCAAGAAAAGGGTTGATCATCTTCTTTTCCACCTCATATTTTAAGAATCATATAAAAAAAAAACTCCTTATCAGAGAGAGTATCCTAACTTTAATCACCCTTTGCTCACACAAGATGGATGCACACACAATACCTCCTTCCATCATCCCCAGAACTCTTATTTGTATGGGCAGCCTTATTTGCCTAGATAGCCACCAATGCTATCCTAAATTTCCATTTGAATGTCATGAATTCTTCTGCCTTGTATGGTGGAATAGTGGAGGAGGCCTATAGCTAAAGCCTGATACTACTCAGGTGGGGCTTGACCCAGAAGTCAGGATCTAACTACTTGACAGATGTCAGTTTCAAGGATCGGGATATGGTTGTTGGCTAGTTCACCAAACCATTTTTTTTTTCATCAGAGGCAGTTGGGTTAAGTGACTTGCCCAGCTAGTAAGTGTCTCACACTGGAATTTAACTCAGATCCTCCTGACTCCAGGGCTGGCACTCTTATCCACTGTGCCACCTAGCTGCCCCCAAACCATTTCTTTTAGGAATTTTATCCTGTTCTGGATTGGACCTGGTGCAGGCTGGTCCCCTGGTTCAATACTAGAATAAAAGAAGACATGAAACAATTAATATTAGGAGATTTATTTAAACTATAAGCTATGGACCAAATTCTTCCCACCACCTATTTTTGTACATGCTAGGAGCTAAGCATGATTTTGACATTTTAAAAAATGAGGTTTTATTGTATTTTAAAATGTCAAAACCATTATTAGCTTGAGGGTCATATGAAAACAAGAGATGGATAGGATTTGATCCTCAAGATGCAATTTGCTGGACCTTGAGTTAGAATATCACTACCACAATGTTCCATTCTTTTATTGTAAGATCTTTAAGGCCTTATTCAGGGCCCTCAACCACTTAAATTACCTTAGGGATATTACTGGTCAACCCTGACCTCCCTCAGACTAAAAAGGAAATATAGAAAAAGCCAAACAAAACAATGTAACCCTTCCTTGAAGGAGTAACTTTATCAAAGATCAGAAATCCCAGAGTTTTGCTCAGCTTCCCCATTTTACCTCTACCCCTTTATAGAAGGATCAAGTCAAAGGTTTAAAAATCAAGTCCACATGGTAGATGATCCCAAATTTTTGCAGATTACATTGAATCTCTCAATGTAAAAAGATGACCATAAGCCTGAATGGTACTAGGAACATAAAGGCTACAGCAAAGGTGATGAAAATTCCTGAATAATCACTAATCCTCATCATGGAATTGGGGGAATTGCTCTTTGACCATACCTTACACAGTGTGCTCTGGCTCACTAGCCATGAGTCTCACAGGGAGGGAGGAATTTAAAATGAAAGTAAAATCTTCTGAGGTGGCTAGGTGGCACAGTGAATAGAGCACCAACCCTGGAGTTAGGAGGATCTGAGTTCAAATCCGACTTCAGACACTTAATACAAAACTAGCCATGTGGCCTTGGGCAAGTCACTTAACCCCAACTGGCCTGCCTTTCCCCCTGCAAAAAAAAAAATTAAAAAAGAAAAAGAAAATCTTCACTCTCTCCAGAGGAGGAAAAGAGATTGAGAAAGATAGAGAGGCAGATCAGTTTAGGGGTGAGAATGAAAACTTTTTAAACTATCTGCCTGTCCTTACAAAATTAACTGGGAGTGAAATTTGAGATTATGCAAATTGAATAGATACCCATTACCTGGAGAATGGCTACACAAATTATGGTACGTTTGTAATGAAATATTACCATCCAGTAAGAAATTATATGATGAATACAAAGAAACATGGAAAGACCTACTTGAAATGATGCAGAGTAAAGTAGAGCCAAGAAAACAGCATACACGACTTAACAATTAAAATGGAAAGTGCAACTACATTTTTAAAAACACCACAAAAGTAAATGTTGCAAAATCATAATGAACAAGTATAGCTTGAGAGAAGAGATACAAGAAGACATTCTCTGCTTTTTTTCCCAAGATGTGTATGACCTACAATTATTGTGTATTGTACATATTTTCAGAAGTTTTCAAATGTTATACCAATTTTTACTTTTTTTTTGTCTTTAAAAATATTATTTGTTGGGGTGGCTAGGTGGCACAGTGAATAGAGCACTGGCCCTGGAGTCAGGAGGACCTGAGTTCAAATACTGCCTAATCTTGAAAAAAGTTTTACCCCTTTTCTTGGACCCTATTTCCTTATCTGTAAAATGAAAGAATTGCACCAATAACTCAATTCAACAAATATATATTAAGCGCTTCTTATGTATAAGGTTCTGTGCTACATGGACATTACATGAGAAAAAGTTCCTGCCCTCAAGGAACTTACTTTCTACTTGGGAGGAAGGTCTCTGAGGTCTCTTCTAACTGAAATTCTGTAATTTTAACTAATTTCTAGTCCAAAAATATAGTCTTCAAATGATAAACAAAAAAAAGAAAAGAAAAAGAAAAAGGTTAAAAAGATCTGTTTTCCGTGTGTGTTTAAGCTTAGCAGTATCAATATTTTGGCACGTGTACACTGAATATTTGCTATCTGACACAATATTTTTTTTTGCTTTTTTTTCTTTGGAGGACAATTGGGGTTGAGTGACTTGCCCAAAGTCACACAGCTAGTAAGTGTGTCAAGTGTCTGAGGCTGGATTTGAACTCAGATCCTCCTGACTCCAGGGCTGGTGCTCTATTCACTGCATCACCTAGCCGCCCCATATCTGACATAATATTGAAGGGAGAAAAAGAAAAACCATTTAACAACAATAGGACAGCTGAAAGCTTTTGCAGTTTGAGCAGAAGTCAAGTGAGTATCAATAACTTTATCATTATTAAAATCAATGTAATAGTTTGCAGAGATACTTTAGAAATTGAATCTTTTACCTATAATAAGTTCAGACACTACTTTTCTTAGGCCATGGAATGACTATACATTGAGATCAAAACAGCAAAATCTGTTCCACTTCACTTTAGCTTAGCAATAAATTGTCTTGGAAATGAAAGTCTTAGTAGGAATTGCAAAAATCACACTAGAGATTAAAAAGAAATTTTAAAAGTATATCCCTTTTAGTTAAAATAGTTTTAAGATTTATAAATAATTACTAAACTTTTATGAAGGAAATTAGTTGAAAAGTTTTAAAATGATAGCTCTGTTTTTTACCTTAAAGCAAAAACAAACTTTTAAGATTGATATTCATTTAAACTAAGTTGGTGTAAAATGTCCTTAAGTAACATAAATTCCAAAGGTATTGTTATCAAACTAAATTTCCAGTTAATTGCAGAATTTCTTAAATATCACAAAGGTTTTTAGAAGGTATAGTAATGGAATCTCATATTTGTAACAGTTAAGAAGCTGACTACAGTACCTTCAAAAGCTATTAGGTTTAGATTTTTTTTAGACAATGAGAATCTCTTAAGGTGAGCCTTAAGTAGTTTGTATAAATTTCTGTACATGTTCTAATCCTTGGTGAAAAAATGTTATATTTCCCAGTAAGCTAACAGAAAAGAATTCATCTACTTGCTCTGTTCATAGAAATTTGGTACAGAAGGAAAAAAGTAGGAATATGTGAATTATATATAGTCTTAAGTGCTTTTTATCTTAAACAACAATGTTCAACATCGACAGCTTATAGCCAATTACAGTTCATTTTATTCTCATGGAGCTGTAATAAACAATAAAGATTTACTAGATTTCTCCTCCATAAGGAATTTCATTTAACATTTTTCTTTTCTCAAATTTAAACATGTCCTGGTGTAAAAGCCAATTGTTAGAAATTCTTTTTACTCTTTTGCAACTTCTTATCAAGTTAGGTTCATACCTAAAACAAGTTCCTTTCCCAGGCTGATGACTGTGCCTATAGAGATGGTTTCTAGGAGCCTTCGTAGTTTTACAAAATGATATGATACTCTAAGGAGTGACGCCCCTGCTTTACCAAATCTCATCCATGGAGGAGGAATGTTCTGAATGGGGAGAATTAATCCAAATAAAGTTTTCACCCAGTCTCCTCCTTTCCACATACAGTAATCAAATAATAATTTTAAATTTTAGCATTAAAACAATAAAATAACTTAGTTAACAATTTCCATAACTGATAGCCAAATTGTTTTAGCTGTAATCTCCTCTTCAACTACAGGTAAAGGTGTAAATACCTGGTTTCCTATATGACATATATAAACATTATAAGATGTAAGTGACATAACTGTTTTTACACAAATTCTTTCCTCTATCTTTTAGTTTCAAAAAAAATCAGATTAAAAAATTGCTTCATCTAACACTTTTTCTGGCTAATAATAATTCCTCAATTTTTACTCTATAATAGAATTTTACTATATTTTAGGAAGACCATAATAACACAATGACATTATATTAATTGCATTTCCAAATCATTACTTACAAAAATTATTGATAGAAAATTGGGCTTATCAAGTGCAGAGATTTTCCTCCTCTCCTTACAGCTGCAGATGGATTTAGGGATTTGAATGTGGATTTAGGGGTTTGAAAGGAGAGGTTCATCTACTTGCCTAGAAGTGTGGGCTTCAGGTTGCCCAGGGTTGTTGCCAGTGGGGTCCTGGATATAATTAGTATGCTTCCTCCCTTTTTCCAGGTTGGGGAGGGTAATTCAAATTCCCTATTATTCTTCAGCACTCTCCTTTTTTAATCTAATCTGGGACAAGAGGCTTTAATAAATTTTTATAAAATGTTTTCAGGTGATTTAACTTTTACTCTAGTAAACTTTATTTATGTATCCACTCCTTAAAAACTTCTTGGAAAGTGAGAGCTTTGAATCTGCCAGTAAAGCCAAAAAAAAAAAGATTCAATGGCGCCTGTCCCTCTCCCCCATACTGGAGAGCTCAAAGCTTCACCTCTGAGGTGTTTCTTTTTCAGATCTTTGTACTATCCCAATTTGCTTAAATGCCAAATAGTATAATAAATTCTGACTTATCTTTAGCATCAAATTAGGAGTGACACTTTTCACTTTTCACAATTCCAAAAATAACCAGGATGAATTCAATTAACTTTTGGTTGCATCCTGATATATAAAACTTTCCTCTTTTAGGTGAGACAGGAAATGGTTAAATGCTCCTCTATTTGCCTCTTTGATTTGAGGGGAAAGAATTCCCTTTCTTGTCTCTTTTTTGGCATTCAACTTGACCAGAGTTAGAATGCAGAGAGAGAGTTGTTTATTTTTCTACAACTTCCCCAAAATTCCCAAACCTTTACTCTCAAAACCTTTGTTTACACTGTTTGTGCAAATAGTTTATACCTTTCTTAAACTTCCTACACATGCTACTCTCTTTGCTACATACTTAATTTCTAATTCTGACCTGACACTTCTACACTCTTCGACTTGCCATTACCATCATATAACCTATATAATAAAATACTTTTTCTCTCACTTTCTCACTCCTCTCCAGCCAGCCATTTGTGTTCTGGTGAGAAAGAAGGGAGAGGGGCAGTGAAAGAGATAACAACATTCCAAGGAAAAGTCCAGCAGTACAGCTGCATTTTAAACCTTACAGGGTGTAAGATTACTCACACTCACACAGAAACACAAAAACAAAACAGACAGATACAGAAAATGATAGGAAGAGTGCACTCACAGAAAATTGTTAGAGATCTTCTGTAGAAATCAGACATTTGCTTCGTCCTCCAGATGGTAACAGAGGCCAGGTAAGACTTGATAATTTTTTCTTCTGTTTCTATATTTTTGGACTATGTAGAGTCTGCTGCATCACACTTAATTGTTTGAGCCACCATTGGCACTTTCATTTCTAATATTAAACATATTTTTAATATATTCCATAGAAAAAAGGAAGAAATGGGGAGATGCTGGAGTCCCTCCTCCATTAGTCTCTAGCTCATCTGTCTCCCTACTGTCTCCCCTTTTACCAAAATCTATTGTCCCCTTCTGTGGGAACCAGGGACATGTTTCTACATATTCCAAGAATTCTTGTAACTGACTGCTAGTGATAAACAATCTTCTTTCTTTTACTATTCTTTTTAACAGTCTTAGATAATATTCTCGGTCTCTACTTTCATTTTGTACTGGTCCCATTTTCTCCTGACAGCTTTTTACTGAAACCGGGCTCACTTGCTCACTGTTTCTTGTCCCTAATCCGCCCCCCCCCCACTAAGCCTGGTGCCCTTTTAGTCCTAAAACTGCTAAAAGTTTGCTCTATAACCTTGTCCTTTTAGCCCTAAAACTGCTAAAAGCTAGTTGACTGCGTTTCCTTTACCTCTTACTATGATGTTGCTGCCGCTGAGGTACCTCTTCTGATGAGGTTCTATTCTCTGGAGTCCCAAGGAAGCCACTCCTCTCGTACCTTCTTTCAAGTCCCTTTGTCAGCGCCACTTGATTCCTGCATTTTGCAGCACCAACTGAATGTGAGTGCGAACTAATGACGAATTGTGGGCCAGGCGCTACTGAAAACATTCACATGTTTATTGCATTGCAAGCTAAGCAAATCCCAATTAGGCATCTGAGGGTTTGAGTTTATATAGTGGAAAACTGCACAGTCATCATGAGTCTTTGAGAGCTACTTTCCTAGAACACTGTACCCTAGTTCTCATCTGCTTCATATGTGACTACCTTGTTCTCTAACCTTAGTTATCAGGGTACAAGTGCCGGGCAGGATGTTCTGCTATCCTCCCTTGAGCAATGTTTCTCATATATATATATGTTCTCATGTATGTAATGTATCTCAATGTTTCTAATTAGTACCAAGATGTCCAGCAGATCTTGAACATCCTAGATCCCAGAACAGGGCAGAACCCTGGGCCCCAGGTTATCAGAGAAGTTCCATTATATAGCTGCATCACTCTGCAGACCCAGAGCACTGTTCTCTGGGCAGACCCAGACCTGGCCACACAGAACTACCTGAATCCTGGATCAGATATTTTTGGTCCCCTACAGGTTCCCTTTATTCTACTGTGCCTCACTTTTAGAAATATATCAGTTCCTGCAGGTGACAAAGAGGATATGGCCCTATGGAAGGAATTTTATAATGTCCCTGGTCATACAGTTAACTTTTGACTTTTGCCTTTGCCTTGGTCATGTTTTTCCCATTTGTCTCAAAGTCTCCTCCCTGGGTTCATGCCCTCCCATTCTTGTGGCTGTCATTTGCCCCATAAGAACTTTGATTCCCCATCTTTTAAGGCAAGTTTAGTGATCTAAGCACCAAATCCCTGAAGATCATACCCATTTAAGGTTGATACTATCTTCCTTTATAGAATCTCTTTTCTTACTTTGGAGGATTTATCAGTGGCACTCCTTCCCACCATTGAAACAAGATTTTCCCCTTAATTTCCCACCTTTTCAATCACTTCTTTTGCCTCCTTGACCATTCTCCTATAGCAGTAGTTCTCAACCTTCCTAGTGCCGCGACCCCTTTAATACTCATACGTGGGTGTATCTGCATGTGGGTGGACTCGCCTGGAGATGGATAGAGAAGCAGTGTCTCAGTTCCTAAGACCATTGGAAATACGTGTTTTCTGATGGTCTTAGGTGACCCCTGTGACACCTGTGAAAGGTCATTCAACCCCCAAAGGGGTCACGACCCACAGGTTGAGAACCACTGTCTTATAGCATCTTTTTGAAGGACTACGAGAACTTATTTTACCTTTATTGTTAACTTTTGATTTGATTAAATTCCCCTCTATCTTCTTTCTCTTCTTTCTCCTTTTCATCTGTGGGGAAGCTATGCTGTGATTTTATCAGGAGTTAGGAATTCTCTGCTGTTAGTTCATTGAGTGTTTAGTTTGTTTGGGTTCTTGGTGTCCTAAAATATTGGAAAATCAGAAATGGCTTTATCTGTTACACATAATTCCTATTTGGAGAGGTTTTAGAGCTTGAAAAAATCAGAGAAAATATCTACTCATCTATCCTGTTGGCCATGTCTAAAAATCCTAATTTGATCCATTCATCTCATCAAACTATCATCTCATAATTTTCCCGTTGTGGCTGACCTCCTTGAGAAGCCTTTCTCCAGTAGGTACCTTTATTTCCTTTCCTCTCACTATATTCTTAACTTTATGATGTGATTTCCAACATCATCAATTGACAGAAAATGCTCCTCCCAAAGTTACTAATAATCTGTTAATTGCTAAATCTAACAGACTTTTCTCAATTCTTATTCTTCCTGACCTCTCTGAAGCTTCTGACACTGTCAAACATCCTCTTCTACTTGATATTTTCTCCTATAGTTTTCCTCTAGCCATCTGACTACCTCCTTCTCAAACAACTTCGTGAAATTTTCTTCCAGGTCACAATAGCTGAACATGGATAACTGCAGGGCTCTGTGCTAAGCCCTTCTCTTCACTTTCAATAATCATTTCTATGCTAATAATTCCCAAATCCACTTATCTATTCCTAACTTCTCTGATGATCTCCAGTCTCAAATTTCCAACTGCCTATTAGACATACCAAACTCAACATGTTCAAAACCAAACCCTTTATCTTTCACAGCAAACCCTTCCAACTTCTTAACTTATTTATTACTATTGTCAGGATTTCCATGAGGAGACCACCCTTCTCTTTTTACCCCTCTCTTTTTACTACTAGGAAATACCCTGTTTTCTAGAGCTAAGGCCCAGTAAACAAGCTGTATCCTGGGCTTGTCATAACAGTAATCTTTTGTGGCTCACCCTTTGGATGATCTCAGCTACAGCAAATTAGAATTGTTTCATACCAACACCAGGTGGTCTCTGAGCTCAGATAAGCATCTGTAGTACCCATCATCCAGTCATGAAGTCTTGCTATGAATCAAATTTGTCTTGTTGCTCTTAACCCACACTGTCTGGGCTGCATAGACATTGGTATAATTATTGAGATTTGCCCCCACTAACATGAGTCTCCTACTAGAGGGGGCCCCAGCACATGTGTCTAGTTTCCCTCCAATGAAATAAAGAAAGCCTTTTGCTTATGACCACTGTTATCTCTTTATTTTTATTTTACTTTTTTAGAGTTAATTGTGGTTTTGATAACCTGTATGAACTCTCTGGGTTTTTTT
Source organism: Pseudochirops cupreus (assembly GCA_028627135.1). Lineage (NCBI taxonomy): Eukaryota > Metazoa > Chordata > Mammalia > Diprotodontia > Pseudocheiridae > Pseudochirops > Pseudochirops cupreus. The sequence goes on along the minus strand of CM053581.1, from coordinate 61,758,846 downwards.
TTAGAGTTACCTGCAATTGCAGAGCATCTGTGGCTCTTTGGCCATTTATTCCCAGGGTTGATACTATCAAGGATGCAATCATCCTTCCAGTGACCTAGGCTTGCAAGTACGTGTCTTCACTGATGTCTCACTCTGTCATTCCTAGATAGAGATATCCAATCTTTGCAAAGGCCTGTTATTTTATCTTCATAACATCTCTTGTATATACCTCCTTCTCTCCTTTGACACTGCTACCACCCTGGTACAGGCCTTCATCACCTCACTCCTGCAAAACTGCAATAGCCTACTGGTTGGTCTCCTTGTCACATTTATCCTCATTCCAGTTCATCCTCCACTCAGCTGTAAAACTTATATTCCTACTGCAGATCTGATCATGTCATCCCCCAACTCACTAAACTCTTATTGTTGTTCAGTTGTTCAGTTATATCTGACTCTTCATGACCCCATGTTCTTGTCCATGGGTTTTTTTTGGAAAAAACACTAGAATGGTTTGCCATTTCCATGTTCTGCAGATGAGGAACTGAGGCAAATAGGGGTTAAAGATTTGCCCAAGGTCACACAACTAGTAAGTATCTGAGGTTATATTTGAACTCAGATCTTCCTGGTTTGAGGCCCATACTCTATCCTCTACCACCTATTTGCCCTTCAGTCCGTTGTCACTTACAAGATTATAAGGGAGGTATCTACCTCAAGTATGCAAAGACTTGTCCTTGCACAGTGAGCAGATGAGAACACTTTGTTCCAAGGGCCATGACACTGTGTAGTGCTTAGAGTTAGGTCAGTCACTGAAGATGTCAAGGTCATTCACTGCATCCCAGACCATCATCAGTTGTCCTGACTTCTGTCTTACCACTAGACTTCAAAGACCCTGATAGATAAAGTGAAGCTGATGACTATGTGCAACTCTGCCTCACTTAAATCCAATTCACATACAAGTTAAGACATCACCCAGTGATGTTATTGTTCCTCTTCAAACACGAAGGACAAACAACAAGATTATAAAATCTTGTAACCCCAATTGTTCCTTATCACTTACAAACTTATAAAATCCTCTTTTTGGCATTCAAAGTCCTTACCTGTGCCTTCTACCTTTCTTGTCTTCTTATACCTTAAGTCCCTCATTCAGCCATGTACTCTGATTCAGTGATACTGGTCTCCTTGCAGTTCCTGGCACAAGACACACCATTCCCAAGTTCTGGCATTTTCTCTGGCTATTCCCAATACATGGAATATTCTCCCTCTCTTCTTTGTCTCCTGACTAAATTGGCTTCCTTCAAGACCCAACTAAAATCCCATACTCTACAGTAATATTTTCCTAATTTCTCTTAATTTTAGCACCTTCCCTCTGTTAATTATTTCTTATTTATCCTATGTATACCTTGTCTGTACATATTTGTTTGCTTGTCTCATCCATTAGATTATGAACTCCTTGGGGATCAGGAATTGTCTTTTGCTTCTTTTTGCATGCCCAGCACTTAGCACAGTCTTTGGAACATAGTAAACACTACATATATGTTGGCTATTATTATTGCTGTTGTTGTTAGTTATTATTATTAATGTTGGCACATGTGGAATGATCTCTAGCAAAGATGGATGTGTGTGTGTGTTGGATCTTAATTGTAACCTTCTTTGGGAGGGGAAAAAATAAAGTAAAATGTGCATAGCAGAGAACAAAAGAAAACCTCTACAAGGAAGCAAGGAAAAAGCTAGGCAGCTTTGAAAACAATGTGTAGTATTTATTATATAGGTTTTCTTGAAATGGAAATTTATTGTTTTATATTGAATCCTTTCCTATGCTCTTCTGTTTATATGGCGATTTTTTGTCTTTTCTTGTTTTGTATTTAAGTTTAAAATTAATTATTTTAAAAAAGGAAAGCATAGAACCTTTCTAATGTCAGGAATACACCCAGACCTTAGGAGGAAATTTTAAAGATGCTAGGCAGAAAAGTGAAAGGATAAGAAGAGTATACAATTAAAGTCACTGATGTTAAGGCAAGTAAGGCAACTCAGGAAGTTTTTCTAATTCTTCTTGAGAATTTTAATCATGTAGCCATACCTGAGAAATTGACAGTAGGAAGTTATTTTGTGAATTTCAGCCTTGACCATCCTCTGAGGATGAGGAATTACTTAAAGAGGCAGGAGCCTTTTTAATCAAAGGAGGCATTCCTACAGAGAGAATGAAAGTCACAATTAAATCCTAGAATTCCATTTCATGTATGCATATGTCAGAAGCCATACCCATATTATAAGCCCCAAATAGGCATTTTCTCTGGACAAGAACCATGTTCCCCAGGAGGACCATCTTGGGAGACTTGGGTTGGATAAGTAAAAGTGACCCTGGGACACTGGAAGGACCCTGAGCCAAAGTGATGAGTCTGACAAAGAGCCTAAGGGGAATAGCTGCAAAGGCAGTGGATGTTCGAAGTCTAAAGACAAGCTGTCTGTCAAAAGACCCCTAACCTATTTTGTCTCAAATACTATGCACCACAAAGCCTTTTGAGCTCATCCTCAGAGTGGAGGAACATGTGCAGAAATTGATATAGAGAGGAGCTGTGGATCCTGAGAACAATAGCTAACATTTACATAGCACTTACTATGTGGTAGTCACTGTGCTAAGTGCTTTACAGTGATCTCATTTGAATCTCACAACAACCCTGGGAGGAAGGTGCTATTATTATCCCTATTTCACAGATGAGGAAATTGAGACAAACAGAGGTTAAGTGAGTTGCCCAGGATCACACAGCTTATAAATGTCTAAGTCTACATTTGAACTTGGTTCTTCCTGACTCCAAGCCAAGCAGTCAATCCATTGTGCCACCTCACTGCGGGAAAAATTACTCTATAGGTACTGTTTGTTCCAAGAGCTTGGTAAATAACCCTCATGCATCTGATGTCATCAGATCTATAAAGATATAGAAGCCATTGCCAACAACGTCTGAGGCAAGGAAGATACTCCTTAGTTTCAAAGATCAATATAATTCACAAATCTGGACCTCAGCAGGCTCCAAACCATCATGAGTATGGGGGCCATGGGAGCAAAGCAGGGCAACAGGATCACTAGCTCTGAGCTGCAGTCACAAAGCCTGAAACAATCAAGTAAGAGATGTAGCACTGCACAATCTTAGCCTCCTTGGAGAGGCAGAGACCTAGGGAATGACAGGAGAACACTTCCATCAGGTAATTATCAGAGTAAGAGATCTATGATTGTGGATTAGATGGTCATACTGACTTTGGATATACTGGCAAAGAAAAATCAGAAATGGTCTTGAAGAAGTTAAAATATTATCCAGCTTCAGGGAACCAGAATGAGGCCAGGGAAGGTCACTTTGGGCCCCAAGGACAGTTACATTGACCTCATCATCAATTCCTTGACTCTATTCCTTCTGGACTTGCAGAGGTGAAGGTAAAAATTGAGGTGGATTTCAATGCTATGCTAGACAAAGGACCTCAAGTTACTCTCATTTTCCAGTATTTTTATGACAGGTACTTGGGCAAAATATCTTTAAAACCTTTGACAAAGCTTAGATGTAGTGATCTGAGCAACAAAGACTATCCATGCTTGGAACATATCCAGGTGAACTTGAAATTGTTGGTGGTGGTGTTAACAGAAAAGTGGACACTCTATCTCTGGGATGTCAAGAGCTTTCAACACTCACTGGAGTGTCAGCATTGACTGGAACTAATTCTAATCTTTTCAAAATTCTAGCAGAGTTCTATAAGCAACAAGCTAGGATCCAATACTTGAACACTTTGACCATCCATGAAGACTGCACAGAGGCTTATAAGAAGGATAGAGTAAAGCAGCACAGGAGTCCCAGTTCCTCACCCACTAAGCTGGATCCTGAGGTATTTGATTAGAGGACTCCCCAGTACCCAGTGGAAGGGTAGATTGAGGCTGGAAATCAGCAAGACCACAAGTGTATTCTCATTGCATGAGTGGGATGTGGGATATTCTCAAGATCCAAACCACAGATTCCAGCTAACCGATTCCAGACCATTCAGAGATAAATCTAGGATTTATCTTTCAATGATGGCAGATCTCAGAAACTATCTCAAAGAAATGCTAGTCAATGGCATCATCACAGAATCTAGGAGCTTTAATGCACACATAGTGGTAGTACCTAAGAAAATGTGAAGATAAGGATATCTGTTAATTACTGAACTTCAAAAAAAAAAAAAAGACTAACGTGGACCAGCACACTATTCTATGGTGCAAAAAGCCCTGGATTGTCTTCTAGGCAGACAATAGTTTTCAGTCTGGGACTAGTGTAGTGGATCCTACCAGATTACTATGTCTGAGAGAGACAAGGAAAAGACTGCTTTTATGTGTCCTACACTTACAAGTTAGCTGGCTGTTGGAAACTTAACTTATATAAAGTTATTGAGAGACTGGGCAACTTTTCTTTTCACAAAATAACCCCAGAGAATGGAGTGGATCCTATCAGGACTATTCACTGGAACCACCTAGTACCCATAGAAGACTTTCTAATGAGCAAGTGGAGAGAACTGATGGATACTCACCTAAGAACAAGGTGAGAAAATTGGACGGTCTACCAACTGAACAAAGATTTTCTGACCCAGATATGGGTATTGAAAGTGCTATGTCCAGTGAAGGACCTGTATATTATTGTACGGAAGGAGAACTGAACCTAGGAGCAAATCTTTTCCTGTCCAAAACTACTAGAGACTCCTAGAGCAGAGATGCAACTCACAGAGCTCAAAAAATATGGATAGTCAACTTGACATGGCTACCAACTCAGGTGTATGGTACGTAAGTGTATAATCCTGATGGGTAACCCATACCAGCTACTAGCTCAGGTATAGGAAATGATAAACTAGTCAGTGACAGAAGTAAGCCTATTAAACCAGTCACTAGGCTGAGTTGTGAGGTTACCTGTAAACCTGAAGATAGTTACTCATGTAACTAGGCGACAATATTAGAGATTACCCATGTGAAATGTGCTTTGCATGTAACTGCATTTTCCCTGCTTTATTTGTTAATTATTCCATGTTTAAGTACACTTATTTTCTTTTAATCTTATGCTATTTTGACTGTTTTGTGTTACATTCATATTATAGAAATATCTGTTAATTTTTTTTTGCATTTATGCTATTGCTTTTGGTTATGTTGTATTATATACATATACACACATATATGTATGCCTATTGCCTGTTGTAGCTAGCTTGCTTTGCTTTGTTAGTCAGGCTTATCGCTTTTGATTGATTGCTGTATACTATGGAAATGTGCATGTAATATGTCCTTTAGCCATATTGTCACTGAAGGATCTTCCTTAGTGATGCTATGTACAATGCCATGTCTACCACATGTACTGTGAACATGCATTTGTTTTAGTTTCATTGGTACCAAGGTTGCTTATCTGGGATTCTAGGAAAATCACTCTCGTTTTAAAGTTCTGATGCTTGTGTTTTTTATATCTACTTCCAGGTTTTAGACTCGCCCCAGCTCATTTTTGCAAAGGACTCTAAAGAGTTTTGGCAGAGGGGAGGAATGTAAACTGAGTCTTAAAAACCACTGAATATGTGGATTTTCTCCTCATTGGTGGAGATCTATGCCTGGGCCTGAATGAGGGGCAGGATGGAGTTAGCAAGAGTAGGAGAGAGCTACAGTTTTCCTTGGGTCTTCAAGGAGTTTGTAGCTTCCAGCTTTGAGAGAAAACATGTATGAAGTCAACCGCAGTTCAGGTTGCTGAAGGAAAAGATTTTGGAAGAAGCCAACATGGGAGGAGCTGACAGTTTCTATCATGTTCCATGCACAAACTGGCACTACAAAGGGGACTTCCTTTGGGTAAGATCTAGTTCTACTTTCTCTCTCTCATCTGTAAAATGAGGGGGTTAGACTAAATGATCTCTAAGCTCTGTTCCTGCTACAGATTTATGACTCTATAGCATTTATGAATCAACGTCTTCCTGATTCTAAAGTCAACCATTTATCTAGAAAGATTCATACATGTACAGACATATGTGTGTAAATACAGACATATGCACTCAAAAACGTACATTTGTAGATATGTACATATGTATATGTAATATATAAAAATAACACAAAAATTGTAATCTTCCATTATATATATTTATGTATGTATATACACACACATATACATATGATAGCTATACAGAAAATTATAAAATTTTATTTACAATTTATGTAATTATATATTGATGTATATATACATTTATATACTGAGATAAAGTAGAAAACCTCCATTATTTCCAGTAGTTTTAAATTTATATATATATATATACACATACATATACATACATACATTTATATATGTACATATATATGTATACACACATTAATATAATACAACGGAGTTTTACCATTTTCCATATAATCTTTTTCACGTATCTAAATTTGTCTTCTGGCTTCCTTTTAGGTTCAGTTCAGGTACCCTTTCCAAGAAATTAATACTGACCTCCCAGTAACTAATATCCTCCATAACTTTGTACCTATATTTTCCTTTCCTTTCCTTGTACATGCTTCCCTCCTAATAGAATGTAATTCTCTGGTGGAGTCCATTGGTTCGTTGGCCTGATGTTAATGCCATGTGATAGCCACCTATACAAACACCCTAACACTTCCAAAGATTAAGACAGCCTGGGCATTTTGTAGATTAAAGGAAGCAAGGGAAGGACCTACAAATAAGTGAATGCAGCACCAATAAGTCCTCTAGATGAAAGAATCTGTTCTAGGTGATGGGAATACATGTTGCCCCTCCAAGGCGCTTACGTTTTATGGGGCGAAGCTACATGTACTAAAGAAGAACATACCAAACGAAGAACTAGGCCTTATGTGGTGAAAGGGTTGGGCGGGGCTGGAGGGGACTGAAAAGGCCCCACGAGGGAGACGGAACTTCAACTGCTCGGGGAAGATCCATGGACAGGGTTTTTAGCGGCACCGGCCACATCCGGGAAGCTCCGTGGGTGGAGACAGGGTTTTCGGTGTGGTCTTGGTGTGCCCAGGGTCTGGCACAGGGCCTCATCCCAAAATGGGGATTACTAGACAGACCCTCACCAGCGACTGGAAAAGAAAAGACCCTGCCACCTCACAGCAGCACGTTTGTTCTGTCCTAGGCATGCGCACAAACCTCCTAGGACCTCGGACCCCACTTCCGGAAATCCGGCCTTGAGACTCTACTTCTCCCAGGGTAGGGCAGAACCCTCGATAGTGGTTGCCATGGAAACATTAAGAGACACCCAAAGTGCTGCACCTGAGACAGTGGAGACACTTGAGGGAGAATGTCCGGAAGGGGCGGTGGAAGTGGGTCTGACGTCTCTTCCGGTTTTTCTCTGCTGTCACTCGGGCAGCCTGGCCTCATGGACTTGCTTTGTGTCTCCTCTGTCCTCCCTGTCCCGGCCCCGGGACCTGGGGCTCGTCCGGCCTCTGGCCCTCCCTCCGACCTAACGTCTCCCACGGCCTCTCCTCGCTCCTGCAGCTCCTGGCGAGCTGAGCTGCCCCGAGGGATCGGGGGTCTGCGCTGAGCCGAGCCGTCTGCTGGGCCCTGAGTCGGGGGAGTTTGTGGGCGCGGGGCCGGGCCATTCTCTTGGCAGGTGCCTGGTCGGGCCCTTTCCTGGGCTAGCCGTCCCCCGCCGGCCCTTGATCCTGTCTCGCTGCTCCCCGTCTGCGGGGAAGGAGAGCTGGGCGCAGCCTCGTGTTCTACCGCCCCTGAACCCCCGCCTGACACGTGTTGGTCGGGCTCCCCGCGGTCCCTCCCCGGGTTTGGGGCTGGAACCGCTAGTGCTTCCCGCAGGCCTGGTCCTTGAACCCCGACCCGAGGCCCGGGTTGTACGTGAGCCCCCTCTGCGGGGGAAGTGGAGCGGGAGGGCTGGCTCTGCTCAGGTCTGGAAGGGGCTAGGTAGACTAATGCCTGTCTTGGCTCGTTTTTCTTTGCCAGTTCTGTCTTCTGAGCCCTCTGTCCGTCTCCAAGAGGGTGGGAATGGCCCCTGTATTCCTGACGGCGCCAGGCTGCAAAGTGAGTTCAGTTTGTTCTGGAAGAAATATTTCTTATCCTTGGCCTGGAAGCTAAGAAGTGGGATCTGTCTTGTTTGAGCCAGGCGTGAAATCTCCTTGGGCTTTACTTTCCATATTTGTCATTGGAGGGATTGGACCAGATGGTGGTGTCCTAGGTCCTTCTCTCTATTTTTACATCTGTTTTTCTATGATTTTAGCCTTACCAGAAGGTAGAATTTAAAGCTAGAGAAGACCATAGTAATGAGTCTAATTCCATCATTTTAGAAATTACAGCCAGAAGCAAGTATTTGTTATTTATGTAACATGTTAATATTTACAAAATCCTTTCAGACAGTTCTTTTGGTCCTTACAATGACCCCGTGTATTGGTACTGCAAATGTTCTCCTAATTTTACAGTAGAGAAAGGCTAGTAAGAAGTGAGGGTTAGGTTCAGATATTCCTGACTTCAGTTCTGCATTTGATCCACAATGTCATGCTCTATATCTGAAGTCACACCTCTGTCAAGTAGAAGAAGCAGCATTTTGTTATAGGTCTTCTGACTCCCCCAGCTTTTTTCCTGCTCTGTAACATTCTGTCACTCTGGATAATATAGGTACTCCATAGAGAATGTCCCTTCTACTTTGCTACTGATCTTTTCCTCTCAATACAAAGTTCACTTATTCAAATCCTTTGATTGCTAATTCCTGAGCTGGGTTTTTGTAGAGAAAAAAAAAAAGAAGCAAATATTGAAATCGGCTTTCTAAGATTACAAAGTACTTTCCTCACAGAAAGTATAGATAGTTCAAGCATTATTTCTCCATTTGACAGGTGGCAAAACTGACAGAGAGCAATAACTTGCCCAAGATCAGTTAGTTAAGCAATATTAAAATGCTTCAATTTATACTTTAAGTACTCTGTATTTAGAAAAGGAAGATAGTATAGATTCTAATGGTTTCTTAATTTTTACTTCATATTACTCTTTTTTTTTTTTTGCACATGAAGTAGTATCAAACTTACTGACTTTTTGTTGTGCGAAAGGCAAGGGGAAAATGACTAAGACAGAATTATTTGGTCTCCATTTCTGTGATTAAGTGTGGACCACAGGGTAATTGTAGAGACTTAAATAACTGAAAGGCAATTGTAATAATAAAAATCACAGTGTTTGACTCAGATTTACTGTTAAAAGTTCACTCTGTGAGAATGCCTATCCATGGAACTCTAGTGGTAAGCTACAAGATTTCTTCAGTTGTTCGGGGAGCATGTTGGTAGAGTGACTGGTGTTGTACATGGATCCAGAACACTTGGGTTCCAGTTCTGCTTCTTAATACTGTGTGACCTTTTTCAAGTCAGTTAACCTCTTTGGTCCTCAATTTTCTCATCTATTAACTGGGAGAAGGTAATACACATAGTATCTACCTCATAGGGTCTTTACAAGGTTTAAAAGAGATCATTTACATAAGCCGGTTTTCAAAATGAAATACTATACAAATGTAGACTACGTGTGTGTTAAATGGTAATGAGTCATCTAGGGGATAGCTATGATAAGCATATTTGAATTAGTCTGAAATGGTGCAAAAAGGAGAAAATGGCACTGGATAATGTTATCCAAGGGAAATTACATTTGATTATTAGTGGAGGAATCTTGTGTTGTTGCTTCTAATTGGAATCACTGATACTTGGATCATGATAACTAATATTACTTTTGTGTGAGACTGTTGATAGAAAATTATGAACTGAGCATTTGAGAGACACGTCTGATTCAGACATGTTCAGTTAAGGAGATTATGGCTAACTATGATTGTGGGTATGTGACTTAACCTTTCTTAGATTCAGTTTTCTAATCTGTGAAATGACAATAAATTCTTGCATTGTATCAGAGGGTTTTTGTAGAATAACGACTTCACAAACCAAATACAAACAACACACACATGAACTGCTGCAGTTGTTTGCACACGGTGAAAAGCACATAGTTGGTATTCAATATCTGTTTGAACCATTTTTTAACATTCCTACCAAATTTATCCCTCCATGAAGGTCCAACAGGAATTGGTGACATTCAAGGATGTCGCTGTGGACTTTACCCAAGAGGAATGGGGAAACCTGGAGCCTTCCCAGAGGGAGTTATACAAGGAAGTGATGCTGGAGAACTATAGGAACCTTGTTTTCTTGGGTAAGGAAAGCTATGTCTTGTATCTCTGATTCTTTCCATAGTGGAGTCTTTCTTACTTCACTTAGTAAATTAACATTTTCTACATGACAGACATTTAAGAGTTATTGTTTGACATGCAGAGACCAGTTTGCTAATCCTCTTGTGGCTGTCAGTGGTTTACTTTTGTTCCTTAGTCTCAGGTAAAAGGTCCTTACTGTGTATAGCTGGATGTTGGGTGCTAGTTTGTGTCACCTTTGAAGTTGTAGCCTTCCCTTCCTCTGTCCTTTAGGTCAAAGATTCTCCCCTAAAGTTGCAGTGTAGATGTCTAAGAACAAGAAAGTTTCATTCTTTTAGTAGGAATGAATCAAATGTACTTTTTTTTTCTTTTTGGAGGGCAATTGGGGTTAAGTGACTTGCCCAAACTCACACGGCTATTAAGTGTTAAGTGTCTGAGTTCGGATTTGAACTCAAGTCCTCCTGACTCCAGGGCTGGTGCTCTATTCACTGTGCCACCTAGCTGCCCTTTCAAATGTACTTTTATTTGTGATGGCAGATTACTGGGGTCTGATCTCCACTTATCTAAGGAAAACAATGCAGATGATACTTTAGGGGTCTTCTGGACCCCCTTTAGGCATCCTTAATATGCCTCTTTACCCCAAATAGTGAATAGGGATAGGATAGGGGCATTTGTTCTTAACACTTTTTCATTTCCAACAAACAGGACTTGCAGTTTGGAAATCAGATGGGATCTCCTACTTGAAAGAAGGGGAAGCACCTTGGATGCAGGACAGAGAAATACCAACAACCATAAGTCCAGGTGAGTCATTGAAAATCAGGCAAATGGGAATCTTTGGGAGCCACACTTTAGCTGGTCTGTTAGGGGAAGTATCAGTTTTAGAGTTCTCCTGAAAGGTTTCTGTATCTCTGGAGCAGAGCTTGAGCTCTGACAGCAAGAGCTGTCAATAAGTCCTTTTCCTGATAGCTGTTGGAGAAGAGTTTCCTTCAGTCGAAAGAGCTTTCTCTTCCGTTTTTCCTTGGGGTACCTTAATTCCTTTTAGTCATTTTTTTGTGGTAAATTTTATTTAATTTTTATTGATAAATAAACATCTGTTTTCTTTCCGTACTTCCTTACTCCCTTACGAGGGTGAGAACTCTTGTAGCAAATACGCATAATCAAGCAAAACAAATTCCCTTGTTGTCCATGTCCTAAAAATATATTTTGATCGTTCTTTTTTAAAAATATGTGTACTAGCTTGGGAATAGCTAGACGGCTTGGCGGATAGATCACTGGGAATGTACTGGGCTACAGTTGGGAAGTCTTAGTTCAAATCCAGCCTTAGACACTAGCGGTGTGACCCTGGGCAAGTCACTTAACCTCTTTGCCTTAAGCCACTGGAGAAGGAAATGGCCAGCCACTCCAGTATCTGCCAACAAAACCCCATGGACAGCATTGGCATGCCCTGGACCATGGGGTCATGAAGAGTCAGTCACAAAGTGTCAGACATGGGTGAACAACAATACCAACTTGAACACAGAGGTATAACACTTATTAAGTGTTTACTCTGTATTAGACATTTTTTAAAGTTCTGAGGATACAGATTTAATTTAAAGAGCAATTAGCATCTTCAGAGAGTTTTCATTTTAGTGGACAGAAGGAAATATAGAAGGGGAAACTGAAAAGCATGAAGCAGAGAGGGAGTAGGTTATGTAGTCTTGACTAGAGACTAATGATTCAGGAAAGAAGGCCTCCAGGGTGGGAAGGCTGTCAGAGGAGTGAAAAAGATAAAACAATAATGAAAACACTCCATTTTCTGACATTATCCCTTTCTCATTTTTTTTCTAAAGTGTTTAGAACTATGTTCTTTTTTAAAAATTTAGCTTTCTTTAGAGTGTATATTCTCAAATTGCTTTCTTTGATCTGCCTTACTAGGGACTAGTCTTTCCATTTTTGTATTATTAAGGAATAGTAATTACAATGGTATAATAATAATAATCCATTTTTATAATAATAATCCATTAATTAATTTGCAATATGTTTACCCATTCACCAAGAGTTGGAAGCATGGATCCTTTGTGGTCATGTTTTTATTATAAATAAAATTGGGAGAGAGGGGGAGATGGAAAGAGATAGAGAAAAAGAAAAAAGAGACAGAGGGAAGGAAGGAGAGAGAGAGATTATTTTTGTAATTTTCAAAACATGTTTGAAAAGTATATAGATTATTGGTGCACATGGAACTCATTATGGTATATAATATGAAATGCTTCTATCTCTGTGTTTCTGCTCAGTGTTTTCTTGAGTTTTTACTGAGTAGTGATTCTCTTCCAGTGTTCTTTAATCTTAGATTTGAGGCACCTCAAATGCAACATGTCCAAAATGGAACCACTCATATTTCTCCTAAAATTTATCCCCCTCCAAACTTCCCAAGTCTATTCATGCTATACAATCTTTCCAGTCATCTAACTTCTCAACTTCAGAGTCATCCTTGACTTTCCTTTCTCCCTCAACCCTTTTATCCAGTTAGTTATCAAGTGTTAAAACTAGAAGAATCCTCAAAAGCTATCTAATATTAACCACTCATTTTAGAGAGAAATTGAGTCTCAGAGAGGTTCTGTAACATGCCTAAGCTTATACATGTGGTGTCTGAGACAGGTTTTGAACCCAGGTTTTTAACTCCAGAAGCAGTGTTTTTTCCACTGTAACTACAGCATGGAATTAATTGTCTTGCTTAAAATCTTTCTCTTCTGTTACTTTAAATCTTCTGGTCTTGTGTTGAATGAAAAGAAGAAAAGAAGTCCTCATTTTTATATACCTAAACATATTCAGAAAAACCTCTGTTGTTTGTTCATTACAATTAATGTTCCTTCCGGATTTTAAATATTTATATTATTTTATCATGTTAAATTTTTCTCTTTTATGCTTTGTTTCTTGCTTCCTATGCTTAGAAACAATTTAAATATTCATAGTTTCAAAAAATATTTAATGATATTTTGTTTTTCTCTCAATTGCATTTTGCAGTTTATCTTCTCCCCTTTCAAAGAGAATCATAACTTAGAGTAAAAACATGTTTTAAAAAACAACTCAGGAAACTGTAGCAACATATTAAAAAATCTGAAATTTTATTCAGTACTCCAGACCCATTGTCTTCCAGCTTTGGGGAGTAGGAGGAGTGGTCACTTATGGAATAGTAGAGGAGAGACTGTTTCCTGCAATTTTACTTTGAGGCTAATTGGTCATTGTAATTTTGTGGCCTCCATTTTTTATTACTTTATTATTGTATTTTACATTTCCATTTCATTTGTTGTGTATTTTTTCATATTTTAGCTTACTTTACTTAGTGTTAGTTCATATGTCTTTATATTCTTTCATGCAAATTCATAAGGAAGAAACCAGTAGTAAGGAGATACTGAAGATTAGAGAGAGGTATTAGATGATTGTGGGGGCAATCTGTTTGATAAAAAGAGAAGAAATGGAATCAAGGGAATGTATAGTGGGATTGATTTTTAACCTTAGATGAGCTACTTAATGTCTCATTCACCCTAACAAAAATTAAGCCTTCAAGTTAGATTTTCTTATATCTGAATTTCACCTCCTTAATGAAATCTATGAAATTAATCTGGCCCCTTCATCTCAAAAAGTTTCATTCTGATCATATTGTGGGGATTCAGCCATGAACAGTGAATGTCTCCATTTATTTAAATCTTAATTTATTTCTCTTAAAAATGTGTTACATTTATATGTGTATAAGTCTTCTCTGTATTTGATTCCCTCAGATCATATTTTTTAAAGTAATTTTCAATAATAAGTCTATTTTATCTTTTTCTTCTGATTTTGTTAGTATACAGGTAATGTTGTATACACTTACATAAGTTTATTTTACATTTTGCTACTTTATTGATGCTATAGGATCATTGATCTAAAGCTGGAAGGCACCACAGAGATGTCTAGTCTAACTCCTTCCTTCATTTTATAGGGTAGGAAGTTGAGATACATAGAGGTTAAAGTAATTTGCCCAAGTTCACACTAGGTGGTGATTACCAGAGGCAGGTTCTGAACCCTGGTCTAATTCCAGAGCCAGCCTTTTTCCCTTTTTACAGTTTAAAGTTAATCATCTTTATTAATTTCTTTCTCTTGTCTTCTTGCATGATATTGAGGAAAAGGGGCATCTTGGTTTTATCTCTGAACTTACTAAGATTCTAGTGTTTGACCATTACAAAGAATGTCTCTCCTCCTAGTTGCAAATATGTACTTTCTTTTCTCACTTTAAAGAGTGTCACTTTCACACCTAATTTTTGCTACTTGTGTATTTTGAACATTTTTAAATACTTAAAGGCTTGAAAAATTATATTGATATTTTGTTTTTGCATTAGCTATTTTTCCTATTTATACCTCTATCCCCCTCAGAAAGCTATATCTTAAAGAACTTTTAAAAATAGTAAAACTAAACACATCAAAAATCTGAAATATAATGCTATATTTCAAACCCATAGTCTCAGACCTGTCCAAAGAATGAAGAAGTACTTTCTTGTATTTTTCTTTGATCCCATACTGGGTTGCTATACTTTCATGGTATTCATTTTTAAAAAAATAATTTTGTTGTTGGGCTTTCCAATTACATTGTTAGCTTTACTGTATATTGTTTCCTCTTTCAGCTTACTTAACTTTTTTCAGTTCATATGCCTTCCCATGCTTGTCTGTATTAAGCAAATTCAATATTCTTTTAAAAGCTAAGAAAGAGTATACTCTGCTAAACTCCTTTTCAAAAAAAAAAAACCAAACAAACCCAAAACCCCACTATAGTCCCAGCATTTAAACCAGAAAAAGATAAAGCAAAAGAAGACAACTATGTACATACATCATTAATAAATATTACATTAAAAAATTTTAAATCATGGCCAAAAGGACCACAATAATATCCAAAATATTATTCGCTATGATGAAGTTGAAATTTGTGCCAAGGATACAAGGATGGTCCACCATTAGGAAAACAATATAATTAATCATACTGAAAACTAAAACATCCAAAGCACATTTATAATAAATAGATATAGATGAAACTCTTGACAAAGTACAATGTCTGTTTATGCTAAAACAAAACAAAATGAAAAAAACTCAACCTAGAAGAACTGAGTGAACTTTTTAAGTAGAAGTATAGAAAAACTTCCTTTAGAGATAAACCTTTAGAGATAAATCCTTTAGAGATACACCAAAGAACAACAGTTTATCTCATATCTTATGCTTCATTTTGTAAAGAGTTTTGCAGGTGCACTTTTCATCTGATTTGAAGAATTTCCTTTCTTATTCATCAGTGCAAACTGATTTGGCTAAAGTAACCTAGCAAAGTACCATTATGTTCGTTCTGGTACTAGGAAAGTTACCGTTCAGTAAAACTACTGAAATGAAAAAAAAAAAATACCAGAAGTACACGTGTATATGTCCAAAACCACATTATATTCAGTGGAGAAACTCTAGAAAGTTCCCAGTACATCTGTATGTAAAGCTAGGGTGCCTCTTAACTACTTTTATTTGATTTAGTTCTGTAAATGCTAGTGACAGAAATAAAACAAGAGCAAGCAATTAAAAGCATAAAAACAACCAAAAAGAAGAATTATTCCTGTTTAATAATGAAATGATGCTTTACATAGAAAATACCACAGTATAAATAAAAACTTATTGAGACAATTAACAATTTCAGGGAAAGACCAGGTTACAAAATAAAGCCACAGAATCAATAGCACTTCTGTATAACAATAACAAAACCAAAGCATCATTGATAGAAAGGGACATCTCATTCAAAATAACTGCAAAATGTATAAAATACATGAGAATTAGTCTACCAAGGCAGACTTGGGATCCATACTCTTTAAAGAAATAATGACTACTTTAAATAATTGAAGTGTATTCAGTACTCATAGCTTGGTGATCGCAGTATAATAAAAACTAATTTTATACATTTGGTACTCATGCTAATCAGAAGATCAAGAGGTTGCTTTATTCTTTGTTGTTGTTCAGTCATTTTTCAGTTGTGTCTGACTCTTTGTGACCTTTTTTTGGGTTTTCTTGGCAAAGATACTGGAGGGGTTTGCCATTTCCCTCTTGTAACAGCAAGCACCCTAGCATACCCAGGATGGCTGCTAGCACATATTCTTTGATCTGCTTTACTAAAAGAAAGCAACTTTAAAGGGATCAACAATCTTTAATTAAACTTTTTACACATATGTATGTATATACACACACACACACATACATACATATACATACACATACACATAAACAGATAAAGATACAGATACATATACATCATCCACTTAGTTCAGGGGGAAAAGTCACCACCCTGAACTTCAGAAAATACAAACGGAAATTACAAGCAGACAAAAAATACAGACAGAGAAAATAACACAGTTCAACAGACCAACAGACAGGGTTTCTAGCTGTCTCACCATTACATATATACAATGTTAGTTACCAGAGAGAGAAGCACCAACATCTAGGTTTTCAAAGTTGGTGGGCTCAACAGCTACCCAGAGTCTTATCTGGCCAAAACACACAACTCTTCCCACAAGTGAGCCCTAAAACAAAATCTCACATCAGAATCTATATAGCCTTCTTCAGGGTCAGAGGACATCACCACCTTTGTGACCCACTGCCTAATTACAAAGTAACAAAAGGTGTGGACCTTCCTGCAACACAAACCTCCCCCCCAATCTAGCCCCTCCTGTTAGGTTCCACTTGAGGCCCATTAAGGGACAGGGAAGCTCTTCAAATTCCTTTACCATTACACTTCTCCAGCTCATCTTACAAATGAGAAACTGAGACAAACAAGGTTAAATGGCTCACCCAGGGTCACTCAACTAGTAAGTGTCTGAGGCTAGATTTTAACTCAGAAAGATAAGTCTTCCTGACTTCAGATCCAGTGCTCTATCCACTGTGCCACCTCGCTGCCCCAAGTTGCTTTATAAAGTTAGACAAAAATTAGAAATTTTTTTTGTTTCTTTTTTTGCTTTTTGGAGGGGGGAGGGCAGGGCAATTGGGATTAAGTGACTTGCCCAAGGTCACATGGCTAGTAAGTGTTAAGTGTCTTAGGCTGGAGTCCTCCTGACTCCAGGGCCAGTATTCTATTCACTGTGCCACCTAGCCACCCCCAAAATTAGAAAATTTTTAAAGGAACAAAAGTTCCAAAATCCATAGGGAATTTTTTTTTAAAGGAAAAATGAAAAAGGAAGGAATAGGAAGATATCCTTTTCATCACCTTTTATGTAGTAGTCAGGAAAATGATTTAGTATTTGTTAAAAATTACAGAAGCATTTCAGTGGAAAAGACTAGATATAGATGTATCAGGAACATCTGTTCTCAACAATCTAGTGTTAGATAAGCCTAAAAATAAAAACTACTTGAGAAAGAACACAACTTGAAAACCTGGAAATAATTGAGCTGGAATTAGTTTTAGACTAACATCATACACAATACTACAGTAAGTTCAAAACTGTTATAAAACTTTACTATTACAGATCATACTTTAAAATAACATTTAAAGGAATTACATCAGGTACTTCTCACAGTGATGACTGGGAATGAAAACTTAAGCAACAGAATAAGGCAGTCTAAAACTAAATAATATAGCATTTCAACTACATGAAATTGAAAACTATTAGTATTAATAATCATAGCAATTAGGATAATAAGAGATGCTGTGATACAGGAAAAACACCTGCATTTTATAGCTCTCATAATGGCATGCTCTCTAAGGTATGTAGGGAACCTACACAAATGCCTTCCCTCAAAGGTTGAATGGTTAAAGGATATGAAAAAACTTTTCTCAAATGACAGAGTACTACCAACAGTATCAGATATTTCTTCAAAACTATAAAATAAAGCAAATTGAAAGAACTTATGCTCAGAAAGTATGTAAATAATAGAGATCCTAACCCAAAGGGAAACTGAATAAGCAATAATTGGACTTCCAAATGCAATACAAAGCCTAACATAACCTTATATAACAAAACCTTACATAACCTAACAATCCCCCTGATCCTGATCATTTTAGAAGTGTTTAGTTAAATATTTAAAAGCAGTTTGTACCATTTGTAAGTAAATATGTTTCCAATGGTAGAGAAAGAAAGGTATCATGCTAAATTTCTTTTACCAAACACATAAGGTCTTTAGGCCAATTCTAGGATGAGATAAAGTAAAGAAATAATTAAAGATAAATATCCTGATGAATATCAATTCAAAAATGTTATTAAGAATTGAGCATAAGGCTATAGTATATAAAAGTAAATGTAGACAATTTTTCATGGTGAAGAAGTCAGAAGACAAGATTTATTCCACTTTCAGATTTAACAGGGAATATCTACATTTTTACTTCTTTCAGATTGGGAAACTAGACCTGAAACCAAGGAGCTAATTCATGAAAAACTGAGAAAGAATGGTTCCCATATTTCTAAATTGGAAGAGTCATGGGAATATTATGTAGGATTGGAAGGACTGCAGCAGAACCATAAGGAGATACATTCTAGGCAAGTAAAAAAAAACACTTGAAGAAAAACTCCCAACATATGGTGCAATTTTCTGGCTAAGTTCTATCCATTTACTTTAGAAATAAAAACATTTTCATAAATGAAAATATCTCCATAAATAAAATATGCATTAATAGGACTTCATACAATTTTTAGTCTTAAAGAAATAAAAATTAAGGAATATAAAATGCATTCAGTTTATAGTTCCTATCTTTTCAATAGCTTAGAAACTATTGGGTAGAAACTTTATAATGTAATGCGTATAAAGTAAACCTACAACCATAATTCATCAATTATTTCTCATCACAGAATTACAACTGGAGAAAATCTCCATAAAAGTCATGAATATATAGAGGCCATCTGGAGTACACACCTTGTTGAATGTCAGACAATTCCTAGTAGAAAAAAGCCTTATGAAGATAATGATTATGGGAAAGTCTTCCATTCCAGCTCATTCCTTACCCAACATCAGACCCTGCATACTGGAGAGAGGCCTAATGAATCTGGAAAGGCCTTCTGTTGGTACTCACAATCTACCCGACATGAGAGACTTCATATTGGAGAAAAGCCTTACGAATATCATGTATGTCCAGTAGACTTTTCCTATAGCCAGTACTTTAATAACCATCAGAAAATTCATAATACAGAGAAGCCTTATGAATGTAATTATTGTGGGAGGGCCTTCCGTTGGAGATCACAGTTAACTGCACATCAGAGAATTCATACTGGAGAGAAACCTTATGAATGTAACTATTGTGGGAAGGCCTTCTGTAGGAGATCACAGTTAACTGTCCATCAGAGAATTCATACTGGAGAGAAGCCTTATAAGTGTAATGAGTGTGGGAAGAGATTTCGCCATAGTACAGAGCTAAATCTACATCAGAGAATTCATGCTACAGAGAAGTCTTACAAATGTAACAATTATGTGAAGAACTACAGCCAAAATTCAGACTTTATGCTACATCAGAGAATTCATACTGGAGAGAATCCTTTTGAATGTAACTATTGTGGGAAGGCCTTCCATCAAAGTTCACAGTTAACCCGACATCAGAGAATTCACACTGGAGAAAAGCCTTATGAGTGTAATTATTGTGGGAAGGCCTTCCGCCAGAGTTCACATTTAACTCGACATCAGAGAATTCACACTGGAGAAAAGCCTTACAAGTGTAAGGATTGTGGGAAGGGCTTTCACCAACGTTCAGAGTTAATCCCACATCAGAGAATTCATACTGGAGAGAAGCCTTATGAATGTAACTATTGTGGGAAGGCCTTCCACCGGAGTTCTCAATTGACTCGACATCAAAGAATTCATACTGGAGAGAAACCTTACAAGTGTAACTATTGCGGAAAGGCTTTCCACCAGAGTTCACAGTTAACTCTTCATCAAAGAATTCATACAGGAGAGAAGCCTTACAAATGTAAAGACTGTGAGAAAGCCTTCCACCGGAGTTCAGAATTAACTCTACATCAAAGAATTCATACTGGAGAGAAGCCTTATAAATGTAAGGATTGTGGGAAGGCTTATAATCGGAATTCAGAGTTAACTTTACATCAGAGAATTCATACTGGAGAGAAGCCTTATGAATGTAAACACTGTGCAAAAACCTTTCGCCAAAGTTCACATTTAAATCGACATCAGAGAATTCATACAGGAGAGAAACCTTATAAATGTAACTTTTGTGGGAAAGCCTTCCGCAACAAAGAACATCTTATTATACATCACAGACTTCATACTGGAACCTTATGAATGTCATGAATGTGGGAAAGTTTTCCACAAGAGTTTACAGTTAATTCTACATCAAAGAATTCCTACTGGAGAGAAGCAATAAATATGTCCTGATTGTGGGAAAACTTACACCTAGAATTCATGGTTAACCTAACGTGAGAGACTTCATCTTGTAGAGAAGAAAACATCAAAGAATTCATTCATTAGGCCTTCCACAAGAGTTAACATTTAACTGGGCAACAGAGAATTGATACTGGACAGAAGATTTATGAAGATAATTATTGTGGAAAGTTCTTTCAAATCAAAATATACCTTACCTTATAGAGATGTCACACTGTGGAAGAACCTTTTAAATGAATGTAGGAAAAGTCTTCCAGAAGAACCTTTTAAATGAATGTAGGAAAAGTCTTCCATGAGACTTCCAAATTAACATTAAATAAATTAATACTTAAGAAAAGCCTCAAAATGTAATGATTGGAGAAAGGCCTGTGATTGGAGTTCAGAGGTAATTGACACCAGAGAATTAATATTAGAGAAAAGACTTAGAAATCTTAATCAGTATTCTGGAAAGATTTTTTTTTTTGCCTTTTTTAAGGGGGGAAGGCTGAGCAATTGGGGTTAAATGACTTGCCCAAGGGCACACAGCTAGTAAATGTTAAGTGTCTGAGGCTGGATTTGAACTCGGGTCCTCCTGACTCCAGGAGCAGTGCTGTATTCACTGCACCACCTAGCTGCCCTGAGACCTTATTAAAGAACATCTTACTCTACATCAGAAACTTCATCTTCATTTGAGATAGAAATCTTATAAATGTAATGGATATGGGAAAATCTTCCCCCAGGAGCTCATAATTAAACTGTGTATCAAATAACTCATAATAGTTGTAACAATTGCAAGATAACCTGTAGCCAGGGTTCATTCAACATTAGAGAATTTATTCTGGAAAGAGGACTTTTGAAGGCAGCTATTCAGGGAAGGCCTGTGTTAAAGTACAACTTAGATCAAGATGTCATACTAAAGAATAACCTTATAAATGTTATGAATATGGGAAGGTCTTCTAGTTCTTAAGTGGATTGTACTATGAATAAAAGTAAAGCAGCACCTTAAAGTGTATTTATTGAAAAAAGTCCTTCTGTTGAAACTCATGGCTTGCTGAACACCAAGGAATTCATACTGGGAAAAACTCTACAAGCACAATGATTTGTGGAAAAGCCTTTTGGCTGACTCAACATCAGAATTCCTACAGCAGAGAAAATTTATGAATAGGGAAAGACTTTCCTGGATAGCACACACTTCATGGAAATTAGGGAATTCATTCTAGGGAGAAGTCTTTTGAATGTAATGATTGTGGGAAGGTTTTACATTGATTTTTCACACCTTAATCAAATTCAGAAGACATAACTGAGAGAAGCCTAATAAATGCTATGAGTATGGAAAGAATTTCTGCTGGATCTTAATTTATTCAATATCAGAGCTGAAGTGATATTTAATAATAGAAGTTAACTGTGGAAAGACATTCCTCAGCAACACATATCTTAGCAAACCTCAGAAATCTCACCCTCAAAAATGTAATATAATGATTGGACGAAAGCCTTCCATGAAAGCAGAACCCTTATCCAGCATTGAAGCTCTTGTACTGGAGAAAACCTTCATGAAGATAGAACCTTATGAATATAATTACCTTGAGAAAACTTAAACTTTACTGAGTTGAGCTGAGTGATGACAGAATTGGGTTTAACAAGAAGAAATATTTAGAGGAATGCATTATGGGGGATAGTCTCATGTCTGAGGGAAAGCAAGTAGGACAGTGTGATAAGATCAGTATCTACTAGGATTTTTGTTCTCAAGTCAGTTAAGCTAGTTCTTTTCCTAAAAGAAAGGAAAGTGTCCCTAAGACTTGATTGGCCCAGGGAGCTAAGGCTCAAATAGTCCAGTTAGTTGAAATAGCTTCCTGCTGGCCTCAAACCATGTTGAAGTGACTTTCTTTTCAGTTAACAGCATAAAAAAAAAAACATTCATGTTGACTCTGGCTCTTCAGACTCCCAAGGCCACTGTAGTGTTCATATCCTTGACTACTGACCTGGCTCATTTCAATAAGGAGATGAAGAATGCCCAAACAACTGCTGCATTCTTATTGAATATCCTTTTTAATGCTATGGCTAATTAAATGTCCTTTTGTTAACTTTTGAATGACATGAATATCTCATTTCATTACAATATTGGAGTTATACTACCATCTTGAATCCAACTCAACCAAATAACATTTAGCATAGTTAGTACAGTGAGTACAGGAAAAGGCTTACAGGGAAGGTAGATTCATTACCAGATCTATCCTTCCCTCATTGTTTTGAACTGCCTTAGAGAATTTGAGATGCCAGCAAAAAAGTTGCTGTGAACTGGCTCAGCACATTGCACAGAAAGAGATGAGAGTTTCACGTTTTTAAAAACTACGAGACAAGCAGCTCCTAAAGCTACTAATAAATAGTATAAGGGGAAAGGGTGAAAGGGTGATACTGTTGAGATGAGGGATAGACTTTCGGAAGGAACTCACAGACAAATGATGAGAAGTATGGTTTTTGACCAAGAAGTTTTACTGGAAAATATGCTATGTCCTCCTGAAATCAGTGTTGTATGACTTGAGAATGGAAGTGAGGATGAAATTTAAAAATTGGAGGTTAAAAAATCATGAACTTCTACTTTTACTCTTGTTCTCCTTCAAAAAAAGCTTTATTCTATAGAGAGAATGTAGGGTGGGAGGACATTCATCACCAAGGAATGAGGAAAGTTGCACAAGAAGCTTAAATGGTAACCTGATGAGATGCTAAAGTAAGAGTGTAATTCATTAGGGCCAATTTGGGTATCCATGTTAGTCTTATGAGTTTGGCAAGTTAAAAGAGGATTTAATTTTCTGAGCCAGTTAAATCAGTTGTTAGACTTCCTTTTGTCCGTTTTTAGGGAGCTTAGCTGGGGAGTAATGCATAACTGACCCTATAAAAATGAATTCCCATTGCAGCTATTTTCCTTACATTGGGGGGGAAAGTAGAAGGAGGTCCTAAATGAAAGGGGTGTGATAAATTGAATCTATGTGCCTCCCCCCACTAATTTGCCATGCTCTATAATCATGAGTTGGGGCAATTAGATCCTGCCTTTTAAGTGGGTGTATTCCAAGTGATATCATGCTTTAGCTGTAGATCTCCCTCCCCACAATCATGGAGATCAGTAGATAAAATTTGACTGGGATGTCAGGAAAATGGCCAGGACACATAAATGCTGTCATTACAAATAGGCGCTCTGAGAATAGTGAAGGAGGCACAAAGCCCAACTTTTTACTCATTAAGTAGAGTGTGGGTGATATTCTCTCTCAGATCTTTGAGTGTGGTTATTAAGAGTTGATAAGAAAGCAAATGATTGTCAGCTTATAGGGATGCCAGTAAAACTGGAAATACAACAGAGAGGCAATTAAGGCCCTTTAACCCCATCTGAACCTGATGAATCTCCTAAAGCCCCAGTCCATTTGGATACAAGGGGCTGCTTGATAGTGGTATCCACATTACTTATACCAAGGAAGACCCAGAGGTCTACTCCCAGTTTCCAATGGTAGACTACCAAAGGAAGAGATATCAAGTTCTTAGGAAGCAGTATGTGTACTGGCCCTTTTGATTATCATGGGTAGGGCCAAATAGAAACTCTTGCAGTTGTACTCTAGCATCTCATGTCATTAACACCAAATATTGCCCTCCACTGTAGGGTGGGGTGGAAAGGGAGTAGTAAAAAAGATGTCCTCTCTGATGACAGAGATGAAGGAAGCTAGATTACTTTGCTTTACCCATACCCCATGTAACTCATGAGGAAAGTAGATGGCACCTGATGGTTTATAGTGGACAATAGGGAGCTAAACAAAATTGTCATGTTCATTTCACTGTAACTCTTCCTGAACTGCCAATGTGGTAGGCCAGGCAGTCTTAAGTCCAGGGTGAATGGTATAGGATTATCAACCTCCCCAATACTTTTTTCTCTTCCATGGCTGAACTACTAAGGAGCAGTTGGTTTTCACTTGGGAAGGAGTCTAGTATGTCTTCACCATCCTTCTCTAGAACTCCCCTTCATATGATCACATTCTAGTGGGCAGACACTTGAAAGAGGCTTGCTTCCCTACCTGAGGGCATCTATGTCTACCACTGAATTGATGACATATGATTGATCAGGCTGGATGAGAAGCTACATCAGATAGTAGCCCATACAAGGGAAAAGTGTTGGGCAATAAAACCTAAGAAAATGCATTGTCCAACCTCATTATGATTTTGAAAACTACAGTGGATGGGGAGAATCCAAAAGGTTTAGAATATTCTGGGACAAAGTACCTAGACTTGCTTTTCCACAATGTGTTATAGGGAATTTAGCTCACAGTAGCTAGAGTATAGAACCTGGAGTCAGAAAGACTTGAGTTCAAATCCTTCCTTAGACACTGTGTGACGTTGGGCAAGTCATTTAACTTCTCTCAGGCTCAGTTTCCTCATGTAAAATGGGGATAATATAATAGCACCAACTTCAAAAGTTAGGTGTGAGAATCAAATGAAAACAAGGCTGCTGAAAGCATGAAACATAGTTTATTGTCCTGAAACCAGTAGGATAAATATTAACAGAGTGAGTATGTGTAGGAGGGTACTCCCCAGTCACACTTAGTTCTGGGCAAAAATAAGACTATTCACATGTAAAGGATAATGTGTTTTGTTTTTGCTTTTGTTTTTTTATTTTAATAATTAACTCCGTGTAGTGTAGATAAATTATATTTCCAACTCCATTATTTTATGTAAGTTCTATTCTACATAATAGGCTTCAGTGATTTGTTTCAGAACACAGTATAATTAATTAATGGGATTTTATTAGCAAAGACTTGGTTCAGCAGAATCAAATGAAAATATGTAAAGTGCTCTTTAAACCTTAAGGCATTTAGCTTACTATCAATAAGCTGGCTTATTGGGTTCTTGAAGACTTCCCCTGACCCCATACCCTGATGTTCTCTTTACGGAATTATCTGCAAGCTCACCTCTTTCAGATGGGACCCAGACCAAACTTCTGCCCTGAAAGACCTAAGCCAGCCTAAACAGCAGGTTAAGTTGCAGGTAGCATGGTTGGCAAATGAAAGAACATTGAGGTCAGATAAGATCATCATAAATACTGATTCCTGGGTGGTAGCCATGGGTCTGGCTAAGTGTATATGGTCTTAGAAAAAATGGGACAGGACAATAAAAGCATCTCCACCAGGAAATCCTCAGGAACTATGAAGGAATTTTACAAATGCCTCCCACCATAGGTAAGATTGTGGGGTGTGTTAGTATGGCCAGGGATATATGCCTTTTGCTGAACCAGGCAACAAAACTGAAGCATAATGAGAATGACAGACATTGGTGAGTGATTGTATTGCCAATCTGGACATAGGGCCATTATGTTATGTATTATGCTGGATGAGGAATCATTTGATCCTCCTAAGGATAAGGCAACTGTTCTTACACAACTCCCCTCCTTAGGTCAGTATCCATTTCTGCCTAACCCCCATTACCCTTAACCTGTCCCCAACTAGCAAACTGACTCTTACCTCATCTTAGAGGTAAGACGTTTGTCCCTGACTGATTAGATTGACATCTCCCAGCAACCATGTCCATCATGATTCAGTGTCAGTCTAAGATGGGAGAAGGCTTTCCAGTTCAGCAGTTTCTAGGATCCAGCTTTCATAAATGTAGCCAATAAGGTTAGGGTGCTTTTCGACATAATTCCAATGGACCAGTTCTTCTGTCCTTCATTTTTTGATGGCACAGGGTAGCCCCAGGTCTTTAAGGTCCTTGTCTCCTTGGAGGGCTCCACATACCCTAGGGAAATAGCCCATGTGCCTCTCAATTGATAGTTCTCCTTTCCTCTTGGATAGTTTGAACAATGTATAAGAAAGGGTTTGGAGAACTAGAGGGTGGTGTTCTTGAGAGGTGCCTTGCTTTTTTGAAAGCACAAAATAGGTGAATCATAAAACTATTGTATTATGCCATATAACTATTATAAATGTGTAATGTAACCCAGAAGAAAGGAAATCCTTTAATTGGTAACAGTGGCAAATCTGAGATTCTGGGTGAAGGTGGGGAGTCTTTATCCAATACTTTTGGAAGAAGAGGCTAGCCCCTTAGTAGAGGTCAGTAGAGGTAAGAGATAAGATTTTGATATTTCTCGAATATGCCTCCTCTACAGAAGAGGGCGTCATGAATGATGGCCCATGGAGTAGAGGGATGTGGTGGTACAGGACAAATATCAAAACTGGTAATAGGACAGACTGAATATAAGATGACAGTGGCCTCTTAATTACCTTATTGCAGTTGATTCTGAAATGTGATTTTTAAAAAATTATTTAGTTTTAGTTTTAACATTTACCTTTATGAAGATTTTAAGTTCTAAAATTTCCCTTCTCTCTCCCTTCCCTCCCTCATCCCCAGGATGGCATGTAATCTGATATGGGCTTTACATGTACAATCATATTAACATTACTCATGTTGTAAAGAAGAATCATAACCAAAGGGAAAAACAAGAAAAAAAACCAAACTTTTTAGAAAATAGTATGTTTCTATCTGCATTCAGACTTCATAAATAAAGAACTCTAAATGTGGATAGCATTTTATATCATGAGTCTTTTAGAATGGTCTTAGATCATTGCATTGCTGAGAAGAACTAAATCTATCAAAGTTGGTCAACCAACAATGTTGCTGTTACTGTGTACAATGTTCTCCTGGTTCTGCTTACTTCATTCAGCATCAGTTCATATAATTCTTCAAGGTTTTCCTGAAATCTGCCTGCTAATCATTTCTTATGGAATAGTATTCTATGACATTCATATACCACAATTTGTTCAATCATTCCCTATTTGATGGGCATCCCCTCAATTTCCAGTTCTTTGCCACCACAAAAAGATCTCCTGTAAGTATTTTTGGAAATGTGGATCCTTTCCCCATTTTTAGGACCCCTTTGGGATACATATCTAGATATTGTTAGATCAAAGGGTACACACAGTTTTATATCCCTTTGGGCATAGCTCCAAATTGCTCTCCACAATGGTTGGATCAGTTCACAACTCCACCAACAATGCATTAGTGTTCCAATCTTCTCCAACATTTATCATTTTCCTGTTTTGTCATGTTAGGCAATCTGACAGATGTGATATAGTACCTCACATTTTTTAATTTGCATTTCTCTAATCAGTAGTGATTTAGAGCATTTTTTTCATATGACTATAGATAGCTTTAATTTCTTCATCTGAAAACTGCCTGTTCATATCCTTTGACCATTTATGATTGGGGAATGACTTGTATTCTTACAAATTTGACTCGCTTTTATATATATTTTAGAAATGAGACCTGTATCAGAGACACTGGCTATAAAAATTGTTTCCCAGCTTTCTGTTTCTCTTCTAATCTTGCTGGCTTTGTTTGTGCAAATCCTTTTTAATTTAATATCAAAAGTATCCATTTGGCTTTTCATAATGTTTTCTATCTTGTTTGGTCATAAATTATTCCCTTCTCCATAGATCTGACAGGTAAACTATTCTTTGCTCTCCTAATTTGCTTATTGTATCACCTTTTATGTCTAAATCATGTACCCATTTTGACCTTATCTTGGTATACAGTCTAAGTTGTTGACCTATCCTTAATTTCTGCCATACTATTTTCCAGTTTTCCCAGCAGTTTTTGTTAAATAGTGAGTTCTTATCCCTGAAGCTGGAGTCTTTGGATTTGTCAAACAGTAGATTACTGTAGTCATTGACTACTATGTCTTGTGTACCTAGTCTATTCCACTTATCCATACTATTTCGTAGGCCAGTACCAAGCAGTTTTGATGATTGCTGCTGTATAATACAGTTTTAGACCTGGTACAACCAGGTCACCTTCCTTTGCGTGAAATGTGATTTTTTTTAAGTGACTTTCAGAGTTATCATCTGTGCAATGGCCATGATGTTCCTGGTGCTTCTTTTTTACTCACTGTCAGCATTACACCAGGAAGAGAGAAGAGATTCCAGAGAAAAACCTTGGAATGGACCCCCCCTCCCCCATTTGTTGACATGTCATGGGTGAAGAGTGACCAAAGAAGACTAAAAAAGAACAGTCAAGTAGGAAGAGAACCAAGCAAGAACAGTGTCAAGATAATCCAGAGAAAAGAGTGTCCAGGAGAGAGTCATATATAGTGTGAAATGATACAGAAAAGTCAAGAAAGAACAATTCGAGTGGGTGATGACTGGTTACTTTTGTTGTATAGGTATTTTGGTTCAAGTCTGAGCTGGACCAGATGGCCACTGAGCTCCTTTTCAATGCTATAATTCTGTGTGAGAAGTCCTACAAATGGATTATTGGCTACTATTCCTGATTTTTTTTTTTTGCCATTTAAAAATTACAAATTTAGCCATCAACACTGATCAAAATTTAAAATAAGTGTAAAATTTTAGTGTTAGTATTATACATATACATCCTTACTGTTTATAAAAATGAAACCATACAAATTAACAAACAACATAAATTAAACAATGTTTTTGTTGTTCTTATCCCCTTTTAGGAATTTCTGAAGCTGTGCTATCTTTAACTTTATATTCTAGTTTGATACCTCATTGATTGTCCACTTGGCCTGGGTGGTTGTCTATCTAACTTTATATCACAGCCTGGAAGATTCTTTGTCCACTTAATTTTTCCCATTTGGATAACTATACCAAAATCTTGTGGGATTATATGTCTCATTTAGAAGTCTGGATTGTTCTGAGACTTGACAGGATAAAAACAGGAGCATCTGAAGGACCTTGCCATCTATTAGAGTTCATGTGTATTTCATACAGAAATGTTATATTTTACATATGTGTATATATCTGTGTATGTATATATTTTAGTATTTCCCCTAAGCTATTTATTCTCCTTCCAGTACTAGGTATTCATGGAGAAGTATTGTGGAAAGTCCATTTTTTTCCCCTGTGAATCTGCTTATAGCTCATATGGAGTCACTCATTCCTTATTTTTGGGGATCTCTAGATCTGCAATAATTTTTATAATGGTTGTTTTATTTTTATTAGTCTTATTAGTCTTATCTCCATGCACACACACACACACACACACACATATGTAGATGGTGCTGCATTCCGTACCTGCATAATTCTTGTTTTGCTGCTTTTGGCTTTATATCATTTTATGAAAGCCTTTTCATATTTCTCACTAATGATGATACACTTATATTACATTAACATATCATAAGGAGGTCTTAATATGGTGGTATAGGAAGGGACTTTTTCCCCTTTTTATTAGTTTTGGGATAGTGCTCTCATAATGGAAATGTTTAATTGAAATGTATGATCAGTGTTGCGACTCAAAAATTCCCATATTATTCCTTAAGTGTATGAAGTCTGCAATCTCCCATGATTTAATAAAGGATCTATTTCCCCACAGCCTCTACATATTTGCGTTTTAAAATAACTGATCATATTTTTGATGTTCTAATAAAGTAAGGTAATATTTTAAGACTGTCTTCATTTGCCTATCTCTGGCTATTTCTTTCCTTAATAACTGCCTTCTCATATTCTTTGATACTTGCTCTATTGGGAAGTATGTGATGTTATTCTTAGTACAGTAACTATTCTTTAGTAAATCTGAATTTTAGGACTTTATCCAATATTTTTCTGCAAATACCTTTCCCCAATCTATTATCTTTTAATCACTGAGCTTTTGCTTTCTAGTGTAGAAAATCTTTATATCTTTGTGCAGTTAAAAAAATCAAACTTTCTTAACTTTTCTCAAACTTCACATAGGCACAAATATCATTTTATCAATTTTCTGAATTTTCAACCTTTATTCCTGACCTTTCAAGACAGGAATTTTCTGAATATTGCCCATTCTTGTGATGTGCTCTCTCTTTTTCTCTCTCTCTTTTACTGTAACAATATTGTTAAATTCATTATTCCCCTTCATTTTCCCCCTTTAACCCTGGTTCTGTTATTGAGTAGTTAGAGTAGTATACAGTACTACTATTGCTTTTTATCATACTCCATAGTAGGAAATTGAAATTTTAAACTAAGAGACTTTGCCACTAAAGAAGGATAACTGGATTGTAGTTCAAGGAATGCAGCTGATGGGAAATGATAAGTTTGCTGATTTGTGAACCTTCTTTAAAATGGAGACTTTGGGAGTTATTAGCTCTGCCCTCCAGAGGGGCAGAGGGTACTGAAGAGATTTAAATAATGACTACTATTCATTAACATATAAAGCTAATGCAGTCTTTCAGAATGATTAGTTTACTAATGAAGGTCTCCTGGGAGCATGATGACTGGTGGAGGCCAAGGAGTGCAACTGGTGGGAAAAGAAGAGTTGGCTTAGTTGAAGTTTAGTATTTCCCCTAAGCTATTTATTCTCCTTCCAGTACTAGGTATTCATGGAGCGGTATTGTGGAAAGTCCATTTTTTCCCCTGTCAATCTGCTTATAGCTCATATGGAGTCGCTCATTCCTTATTTTTGGGGATCTCTAAATCTGCAATAATTTTTATAATGGTTGTTTTCTTTTTATTAGTCTTATCTCCAGATTTAGTTGTAGAATTGGAACTTTGTGCTAAGTCAAGGCTCTACCCCAACTATGCTTTTGGAAGGAGTTGTTGGCCCTGCTTGGTCGCTCTGAGAATTAGAGTGAATCAAAACAGAATAACAAGAGTAGAAAACGAACCTAACTTATATGGTAGAGTGGAGAGGGCCCATAGTAGATATTGATCCTATCACAACCCATCCTTCAGAATGCAAGGAAGTGAGGCAGTAGTTTAGACATAACCCCTTAGGAGGCCAGAGAAGTATGTTTGGTGGTTTTATTTGAAGATATTAACCTATGTGCCATCCATATCAAGATAAGTCCCAAAGACTTATGCCCAAAAGATGGATCCAAAGACATCCATTTGACCCATAGGATATGGGAAGTGCTTAAGAGAAGGCATTTTTTTTTTTGTGCTTTGTAGTAAATTCTGTAAAAATGCTTTGG
Organism: Pseudochirops cupreus; assembly: GCA_028627135.1. NCBI lineage: Eukaryota > Metazoa > Chordata > Mammalia > Diprotodontia > Pseudocheiridae > Pseudochirops > Pseudochirops cupreus. The sequence goes on along the minus strand of CM053581.1, from coordinate 61,727,462 downwards.
CTTGATGACTTTTTTGGTAAGAAACTGTTTCTATGTTGTATTTGTACTTAACATCACTCCTTTTATTCAGGATGAATGAGAAAAGTGACTTCATATACCTCAGCATTTTTGCTTAGGTGTGACAAGTTGCTAATACGCAAAAAGGATGGGAGATAGTTCTTGCTATTCATGATGCACATTTCTATATGTTAATTATTTGGATAGCTAAAATCATAAGGTACAGAGTCCTTTTTGTAATAAAACTGATTGTGATCCTTATGAAAACAGAAATTAAGGAGGGGTGATAGATTTGGGGGAAAATATAATGAGTTCCATTTTGGACATGTTGATTTTGAGATGCCACAAATTGAGGATCACAAAACAATGGAAAGGGAATTACTACTCCAATAAAACTCAAGGAATAACTGGGTAACAATATATAAACAAGTAATTTTTGAAATATTTCATGTGCATTATTATGGTGCATTATATTCATGTGTACCAATCTTCTACATATTCCAAAATATATGTAAATATTAAAAAAACATTATTGATAAGCAACAAACATTTTATTGTGTCAAATATAATATGTGGAAAAATCAGAGCTACTGACCAAAGAGAAAAAAGATGAAAGAAAATTTGATTATGTACTACAAATGATTTTTTTTCAAAAGAAAACGCAATGCTTCTAACATAAAAAAGGAAGGAAACAGTGGGATCTTTCTTGTTAAGAATATTTATACTAAAACCCAGACATCTAAAATTTAAGGAATGGACAGTTGTAGTGGGGAAGGAAGGCAAGGCAATTGGGGTTAAGTGACTTACCCAAGATCACACAGCTAGTAAGTGTGTCCAGTGTCGGAGGCCAAATTTGAACTCCAGTCCTCCTAACTCCAGGGCCCATGCTCTATTCACTAAGCCACCTCACTGCCCCCTGGGGCAATTTTTTAAGACCAATAAATAGTTGTTTATACCTTTTGATCCAGCGATTACACTGTTAAAAGACCACAGTAACACAGATTTAAAACTGAAAGCCAAACTCCTCACCTTACATAAGAATAAACTGAAGTACAGAAAACTCAAGGGTCTTTTCCAGGGTTACAAAGTATCTGAGGTAGGATTTGAACACAAGTTTTCTGGACTTAAATGTCCTATGTTCTATGCACCATACCACATTTGTATGTGGTATTGATCCTTCACGTTTGTACTATACTCTCTGGATGGAAAGGCAATAGATTGAGTAGTTCAAAGGAAAAATGGAAGAGAAAGCTATATTCCTCATTGAAGGAAACTCTTTCCCTAAGGAATAGAAGTCGGGAAAAGGATTTCCTACTTACTGGTGTTTACCAAATATCCTCAGTTCTTTGGAGATAAAGGGACCTTTAAAGAGGGCTCACGGTCTAGTATTTTAATTGCCTTCCCTAGAAAAATCAGCTATGGCATAGCTTACCCTGACTCCTAAAGTCCAGTTTCTTCATTGACTTACCTGGATAGGTGCTCCTTGGTATTTTTCTGTCCTACATCCAAGGTGCTTCCCCTTCTTCTTCCAACTGGGACATCAGATCTGGTTTGAAAATTTTTAAGTCCTGCTCATTGGAAATAGAAAAGTATCGAGGATAGAGACTCCTCTTCTGTTCTCATTCACTATATGGAGTAAAGAGGCATGCTAAGGTTGCCTAAAGGGGTATATATGGGACCTCTGAAGAATCCTCTGCATTGTTTTTCTGAGACAGATGGTGACCAGATAGATTTACCATTACAAAGAAAATTATACTTGAACCCATCCTACAAAGGATAGAATCTCTGACCCAAAGGGATATAACCTCAGAGAGAAAGCAAAAAAACCAACCAAACAAGCAAACCCAAATTTCCAGCAGTAAGTCTTTTTCACCTGGGTCTAGAAAACAGAACTATTCTATCATTGGCCACAAGAGTGCAGACAGTTCTCACTTTATGTACGTGGACTATTCTGCAGACATCTACATAAAGCAATTTTTATGTAATGTGAATTTGCCGGCAGTTGTGGGGAAATGAGGGAGGGAGGAAAATGGGAAGGGAGCCATGCTCTCATGGTGGGAGGGGGCCAGCACAAGATCCAAGGAAGCAGATGGGTCTGAGATAAAGAAGCAACAGCAGGAGGAGGAATATGTGATGGCCAAGGCCAGCCACATGGGGGCCTGGCCTGAACTGAGAAGAAGAATGTGCTAGGGGCAGACACGGACACAGGAGAGGACATTTGACATGAAAGAGCTAGGGACAGACAGGTAATACTTGAGCACAGATGGATGGAAGGCAGACACTCAAGGGTGAGAAATGTGGGCTGGTGGGCAGAGCAGGGCAAAGGTCTCCTCTTTCCAGAGGACTCAAGCCAACCCCCTGAACTGGGCATGGTGTCAGTCTCTGTGTATTTGTTCTTCTGCTTTCACTTGGAGGATTTTCCTTAGGGGTGGGTCTTTTTTTGTTTTTTTTTGGTTGTGGGGTGGTGAGAGAACTTGGAGCATTAAGACAAAGGTCAGGAGCACAGAGAGCAAGTACAATATTATATAGTAAAGTTAACATAGGTGGCTTTTTTGGAATGCAGGTTTCTTTCAGAATTATTTTGCATAATGTGAACTGATGTAAAATAAGAACTGTCTGAATTAGCAAACTGGTTTCCACATGCCAAATAGTAACAATCAAATATTTACCTCCTGAAAAATGGTAATTTACTAAGAAATAAATATTATGGAAAGAGTCTGAGTATAAAGGATAGCTGTCCCTTACCCAGGGAGACAAGGTTGCTGTAATTCTACACTGTCACATCTCTGTACAGATTTTTCTGAGAAGGGTCCAAATTTCTCCATTCCTCCTGGGTAAAGTCCACAGCCACATCCTTGAATGTCACTGACTCCTTTTGGACCTTTAAGTATGACATATTTGACAGACCTTTAAGGGAGGGAGAGGGGGAAGGTCAAATACATATTTAATGCCAACTGTGTATTTTACTGTGTATAAACTAAACAATAGCATTTCAAGTGTATATTGCAAATTTGGTTTATGAAGAACTCTGTAAGACAAAGCCAAAAACTTATCACCATTTTATAGATGAGAAAACTGACTCTAATAAAGGCTAAGTGATATAATCAAACTTACCTATAGTCATACACTTACCATAGATGCCTAGCGCAGTTCATGTGATGTCAACATAATTGTATAACTAAGTACGCAACAACATCTGTCATCACACTCCAAACATTGATTTCCAATTAGCGGTAACACAATCAATCTACATTAATTATCAAATATAATTTCTGTTGGATAATATACTTTGTCATCATTTCTTCCTTCCTAAACCATTTCAGACCAATTCCAACTTGCTATTTAGGAGGTTATAGTAGTAAGCATGTAATCCTTTAATATTAATAGCTATCCACTTCTACAGTATTTCAGTTTGCACACTCTTCTATAGTAATTATTTCATGAGAACCTCACAAAAACCATGAGCTAAAATGTTATCTTCCCCAGTTTACACATAAGGAAACTGAGGTCCAACGCGATTAAGTGGCTTAAAATGGCCAGTGTTAAAATGTAGAATTGGAACCCAAATTTTCCGGGATTCATGCATGACATTCCTTCCTTTCCACCATCCTAAGTCCCAAACAATTTTGAGGCGTTAAAAGGAAAATTCTGCGTTCAAACCTTCACCCTGATTAAAGAGGCAAAACTCAGAGAAAGTTAAAAAAGATTTTATTTACACCAAGGCAGAAAAGTGTTGCTGGGCTCATTGACTGGGCAGACTTGGGATTCAAACCTGGCACTGCTTTTATAGACAGGGGTAAGTGTCTTACATATAAGAGCAAAGGTATTTTGATTGGATCATGTGATTATGAGGAGGTGGGATTAGTGCTGCTTCTGCTTCTCTGTATTTTGAGTGGCCCAGATTTCAAATGAGGAGATGGGATTAATGAGCATTCTTGGCAGCTGCTGCCCTGTACTTATTATGAGGACATGCATAGTAGAGGATGGTTGTATGTATGTTCCAAGAAGACTAGCACCTCTGATATGAAGATTTGCTGAGCCCTTTTCAGGACTGCTCATTTACTTCTGGAGTCCACCTCTCATTCAACTCAACTCGCACTTGTGGCTCCAAGAAGCTGTAGCATGCGCAATGGCCATACTCCAATAAAACTATCTGGGAAGTCTTCTAAACCAGGTTGAGGGCAACCAATGGGCCACAAACACACTGGTGAGTTAGTGGGATGTCTACCCCAAGCATGTGAAGCCTTTCCCTACTGGAATGGGCAAATGAAAACAATTTGTTCCAACAGCCAAGAAGGCAACTGAAGCAGGCATTATGGAATGCTTAGAGCTTGGTCAGACATGGAAGTTGACAAGGCTATCCACTTCATTCCAGGCCATCGCCAGTCATCTTGACTTTTGTTTTGCCACTGGACTTTGATGACTCTAAAAGAGTGAGGCTGACGACTTTGTGCAGGTCTGCCTCACTTAAATCCAATATGCACAAAAAGTCACCCTGTAATGTCATTGGTACTCTTTGGGGGAAAAACAAACAAACCCTAAAATGAAGGTCAAATGACAACAACAATAATAATGAGGAGATGGGATTAGCTGTAAGGAGATATATTAGAGCATGCATGCTGCCCTCTCCTGTGGGACCACCTTCTCCAAAGTCAGTCAAAATTAAAACATGGTTATCATTTCAGAATGACTGCATTAGTGACCAATTTTACATAGAGGCTAATTGGGCAGAAAAGTGAAAGGATTAGAAGAGTATAAAATTTAGACCATTTATGTTAACACAGGTGAGAAGACTCAGGAAAGTTTTCTAATCTTGCCTGACCATGGAGATATACATGAAGAATTAATAGTAGGAAGTTATTCCTGCAAATTTCAAACTTGTCCATCCTCTGAGGATGAGGAATCGCTTAAAGAGATAGGACCTTTTTTTAATCCAATGAGGAATTCTTACAGAGAGACTGAATGTAACATTTAAGTCAAATAACTCCACTTCACCTATGATTAAGGCAGAAATCATCTCCCCTGTGGTATACATATGCTAAAGGCCCAAAATTGCCATTTTCTTTGGACATGAACCATGTCATCCCTTAGAGAAAAATCTTGGGAGACTTGGGTTGATAGGCAAAAGTACATCTGAGACACTAGAAGGCCTCTAGGTCAGACAAAGCTTGAGTCTGACAAATTCCTTAAAGGAGACAGTTGCAAGGGCAGTAGGTACCTTTATAGAGTCAGGACTAGATGTTACTTGGAAGAAATACACACAAACTTTAGATGTGATCAAGATGCTGGCTCTTATACATTTTGGCTTCTTCCCAAAGTCTCTTCAAGAACCCAGAGAGAACCTAGTATCAAAGCTACAGTTTAGAAAATCCAAGATCTCTCCTCTCCCAAGTTGATACCCATAACTATATAATACAAATACAATCATTGGTACTTTAAAACAACAAGAGTGATTTCCCTGACATTTCAGGTAAGCAACCTATGGTTCTGGTGAAACTAAATTTTTAAAATTCACTATAACAGTACCTGCAATAGACATGGCATTATCTGATAGCATTATCAGAGAGGATACTGCAGTGACACATAACCCAACAATGCACATTTCAAAAGTATATGCATATCTGTAGCACCCAGTAATCATTCACAAACAACAAAGCATGTCTAACTAACAAGGGAAAGCTAGTTAACTTCCATAATAACTGCCTTTTATATAAGCCATTAGGCTTACATAAAAATATAACTAAGTTACAAGTATTAGTGTATATGCAAAGTTTTAGCATATTATTGTAGCACGAACATAATATAAAACATAGTCGAATGAACTGCATACAATAATTCATATGTGCAACAATAAACATGCAATTATATGCAAGGCATATTTCTTATGAGCAATCTCTGGTATTATCTCCTAGATATATGTGTAAATCTATCTTCAAGTTTACTTATAATATAATAACAGTCTAGTGACTGATTTGATGAGTCTAGTTCTCTTGTTACTGACTGATCTCTCAGCTCTGCTAAGTTGAAGAGCAGCTGGTCCGTCACCAAGGCCATATCCTGTAACGAACTTTAGAAAGACTCCCCAGAGAAAGAAAGGACATTGAAACTCTAGTTCCAAAGTCGTGAGTTGCCTTGGTCACTCGTAATCCCTACACACATGCCTTACTACCACTGGCCTTTAAATTTGTACTCACTCTCCTCACTACAGACTCTATGAATATGTGGGAGACAGTACCCTAGTTTTGGGAGAAGGGAAATGCTCTATAACTACTGTTTTGGCTAAGTCTTTTGAATAAATATCTAAGATCCAATTGAATCTACTAGCTGATTGTTAATAGAAAGCACTATATTGGGGGTTCATGTGCAACAGAGTTAGAAGAATAACCACCCACAGGGTTAACCTTCAATCTCTGAGAAGGATCATTCTCCGGGGATACAATCTGTCAGTGTGATGACAAATTGGGGAGTGAGCACAGAGAGGTTCTTAAACTTACAGTGAAAAGTGGCAAGTGAAATGAAGGGAAGTGAAATGCAATTTAGTTACTTTGGTCTTTGGAAGTTATGGATTGATTATTGTTTTTTGTAAACTGTCATTCATTTATTCATAGTTTATGCCCTGAGTCAAGAAGTGACCTTTAACTTCCCTAACACCCTCTTTCTGGGGAAATCTCTTCTGAAGAGAACTAGGAGCTTCTGGAAAAAACATTCACAATAGTAAAGCTAGAGATGTCCAGGGCCACCACTAGGACCCCAAAAAGTCAGTACTTTGGCCACCCATCCCCTCCACTAGCAAGTCTCTCCACTGCAGACCTGTCTTTGGTCTATGCCCCTCCAACCAGATCCCACAGTCACAAGTCCCAAAGACTGTCCATCTTTCCTTCCCACGCTGACTCCCTTGGACAGCACAACTGTGGGCTGCTTCTTCCTTTACCATCTTGGTCCTGCCTGACTCCTGACCTTTAGCAGATTTCAGGTTGGACCCTTCTGGTGTCCTCCTGGAAGGCAACAAGCCACTGGAAGGAGTAATGCTTTGGATTCCCACTGGTAGGCCTTGACCTCAAAAACCAAGCAAGGTGAGACCAGTTTAGTATTTGGATGAGACAATACCTAGGAATACCAGGTACTCTAAGATTTTGCTTTTCTGCCCTTGGTCTCCAATGCAGTGTTTTTTTCAGTGGGGGCATGCTGTCTACCAAGTGGCAGCTAGTGGCCCATGGAGAGGACTAGGTGGTTGTGCTTGTTGGGGATAAGAACCCAGTTTCCTGTCACACTAGCTCATGTTTCTAGTCAGGAAAAAAGGGAAGGGGTACTTTGTGGCCCTTGAGCATGGCTTCCCTTCTTTAGAGTTATTTGGAGCTTCAAAAACCAGAAAATTGTGTACTCATTAACACAAAGGTTGTAGGAGTATGGTAAGCATAAAGGTCTGTTTGCTCAGTTTAGACTTTAGTAAAGAGGCAAAGACAGAGACATAGGAATACTTCATTTATACCTGGAATGACTTCCCCTTTACCAGTCATCATGTCTGTCTTTGCCCCTTAAGATCTTCAATTCTAAGTCTAAACCAGGCACACTAATATCTGAGTAAATTTATTTATTTTATGTCCTGCTGGAAAACAAGGTAGATATCAAGAGAGCCAAACAAAATCAAATACTACTAAAAGAGAAAAAAGCTGAGATCTAAATCCCTTTCAATATCATCATTAAGGTAGGTTACCTCATTTTCCTAACATGACTTTGAGATCATGGCCATAATACAGGTCAGTCAAGAATTGAATTACCGTTGTTAAAAAAAAAGGCAAAGGTTTTGTGTATCATTGCCACATACAATTTTATTCTAAACATGACCCAATACAACAACCCAATACAACAGTGAAATAAATAGACTGATCATAACTCTATCTGAAGTCTAGTGTAGAGTGCCTTAAAGTAGAATCTCAAAAATGAAGGCACAGCTCACCTACTCTAGGCTCCACTGATGTTTGCCACATTAATGAAGGCCTTATAGTGCTACTAACAGAGATGCTCAGACTTTTTTTAATATTAAAGATAAATTTTATTTTTTCATAAGAACAATTTTACTGCCAAAGTGAGTTAATGATATCAAAGGAGTACTGTCATTTTCATTAAGAAAATTCTATTTCTTGGAAGAGCTGGCCACAGGTGATCTCAGAATATGTATCAGCACCTTGTCTGGAAACAATTTATCAAACCACAAGTCATAGGTTTCCTCTTTCTAGTTGTAATCTTGGAGAGCCTGAGCCATGAAGAGTTTGCCCAAGTTCTGTGCTGTGAACTCTTTGATGTTTTGGTAGTAAGTGTTAATTTGGCCTGCAATAAGGAGTGAATCCATCCTAACAGAAGGCTGAGGAAGTTTGAAGAGTTTGGATCTGTCCTTTTCAGGGAGAGGAGGTTCTCTTTTGCTCTGGCACTGTAGGTTCTCCTGCTGACAGTGTTGCTAATACAGATGTTTCTGTTGCTGCTGTTTACTGGTGTTTCTCATGTAGGTATTATATTTAACAATATTCTGGTTCATTTCATCCACTCTGTCCATCAACAATTGCATTCTCTTCCCCAGATGATTATTGTTAGCTAGACTGAGAAATTAATTGTTTATCTGTGACAGATTTCTTTTCTAGTTCCCACATTAGTACCTGATCAAATGTTAATTTTTAAATAAAATTGGCCCTTTTCCAAACATGTGCTCAAAGGTGATATTTGCCTTTTTCAGTGCTTCAGGAGAAAAATCTTTCTCTTTACAAACCGCCATCAGTTTAGGAGTCAGCTTGTATGCCTTCAATGATAGAGACCCTCGAGTAGTTTTTATGGCATCATAAATGAGAACTACAGACTCTTCAAATGCATGTTGGTAACTGAACTGAGAATCCAGGAGAGCACAGGTGACAAAAGAGCCATAAGTATGTAGACTAGTACCAACCAACACGAAGATCATCAGTATTTTCATGATGAAGACTACGCATCATTTCCATCTGATATTGGACTTCATCAAAATTGGCATCATCCTTTGTGTGTTGGGGAAAGGGAAAACAATTGGTGATTTCAAGACTGTCATCCACCAGTGGACCCAAAATTACTCCCTGGACAACTTCATTGCCCTGTCCTTCCTCTGGGTAATGTTTATTTTCAAAACAACCAGTCCATTGTTGATCTGCACTTGCTTAACAGCCAAATCTCCTGAGCTATCTTTACCTTTCCCTTTGCCAGAGGCCCGCCTGGTTGTAGAAGTTGAACTGGTGGAGTCAGAGCCAGTACCTTCTTTACCAGATGCCATCTTAGTGGAAGGACCAGAGGAAAGAGTGATATTCAGATTTATTCCCATAGAGAGCAGATAAATGATAACCCAGTTTATTAATCAGAATTCAGTATCCATTCCATACTACAAAACCACCTGTAAAATAAATGCATCTAGTGGTCGTATAACTGAGATTTTGTATAAAACATTTCTACAGAGCTAGGTCTGTCATGGTCAAATAAAACTCCTAACAATATAAGAAACTTAGAGACTAGGGAATGAATTGCTGCACTTAATGGGCCACCTGAAAAGTGACTTGTCACAATTGCCCATAATTATTCACAGTCTCAAAAGTATAAATAAATAGGAAAAATTGTGATCAGTCTATTGGAAGCTAAAATATAAGCACTATGAACGGAATAAAAAAAATGATTGCTTTGCAGAGAGAATCTCTGATAAAGTTAAGAATGCGAATCAATATGGGAAAAAAGTTATTATGTAAAAGGGAATAATCTTAAAAGTTGACCAAAGGTCCAAGGAACTGATTCATCTTTGAAATGAAAATTGGTAAGTCTGGAATCATTAACAGGTAGTATACAAGTCAGTGGAACCAATAAAACAGGGAATGACAACAGAGAAACAGAACTCTTTATTGCAACCAAGAAATAATTTGTTTTGATTAGAATCTGAATGAGAAAACAAAACCAAAACAACAAAACCAACTCCAAATCAAAACACTGTATATATAAATAATCTTGCTCAAAATTACACTTTAAAAATGAGAGCACTAATAAGTGTGTAGTGTGTATCTGCTTCCAAAATAAGCAGAACCTATAGAAAGTAAATTTTAGATTTTCTTATCTAACAAGGTAATATGCATGGTAACTGTAGCTTCTGATTCCTTTGGACAATTATGTTATATAGCTTTTGTTACTACAAATTTTATTCTCACAAACAACAAAAAATGAAACAGCCTAATGTGAACAGTCTTAACTCCTTCTAAGATTGAATGCCCTTCAGTTAAAGATCAGAGCTTGAAATTTTCCCCCAGACCACATGTTTATGTTTTTATAGAAAATTTCTACAGAAAGCTTATATGACTACAGCAAACTATACTACCAAACATACCTTAGTCAGAAGGAAGAGATTAACAGATCTAGTTCCAGAAATAAATCACCTATCTCCTTTAAAAAAAAATTGTCTTTTTTTTTGTTTTAATATCATCATAGTTTTCCCATGTATTTCTCCTTCTTCCCCTCTGAGGCAGCTATCCCATATAAAAGACAGTATTTTTTTTAACAAAAAATGAGAAAAAAATCAGCACAATCAACGCTTTGAAAAAAATTGAAAATATGATCAATGTGCAACCCTTATGGATTTCTCATCCCCATAAATGGTGTCTACAAGGGGCCGGGTTGGGATTGTCCTCTCATATCTCTTCTTTTGACCCAAACTTTTTAAAAACAGTTTTGTAATATTCACTTTTAACTTTTTTTTGCGTGGTCACCTTATATTGTTGTAATCATCATATACAGTGTTTTCTTTGCTCTGCTTACTCCACTCTGCATCGGTTTACATAGATCTTTCCAAGTTTCTTTGTATTCGTATTAAATCACATTCATCAGCACATTAATATTCCATTCATGTACCATGATTTGTTTAGCCATTCCCCAACTGAGGGGTATATACTTTGTTTCTAATTCTTTACTATCACAAAAAGTGCTGTTATAAATATTTTGTTTTATATAGTATCTTTTTTTTCTTGTCAGTGACTTTTTTGGGGGTATAAGCTCAGTACTGTGGTTTCTGGTTCAAAGGGTATGGACATTTTAGTTACTTTATTTGCATAATTCCACTGTACCATTCCACAGCTCCACCAACAATGTATCAGAGTGCCTATATTCTTTAAACCTCTCCAACACTGACGTTTGCTATTTTTAGTCATTGTTGCCAATTTGCAAAGTGTGAGTGAAGCTTCAGAGTTGTTCAGATTTGCATTTCTCTTACCATTAGTTATTTGTAGCATTCTTTCATGTGGATGTGAATACTTTTCAATTTTGCTTTTGAGAATTGTTTGTTCATATCTTTTGAACATTTGCGTAGTGGGGAATGGCTGCTGTTCCAATATGTTTATTGTTTGTATATCTTGGATACTGTCAGGGAATTCCTAAACCCAGAGATCCTCAGATCCTCCCAGAATTTTTTCCACTTCGGTCAGTTTAGATAGAGGTCACTCAATCAAAGGCAAGGTTAAAAGAATAGATGATTTTGGGGAGGGAAGAGAATGTCAACCATAGGATATAATCTGTTAATCTTGGGTCACCTAAGATCAAGTCTGTTCCTCTCATTGGAATATTTGGTGGAACTTGAGACCTAAGATGGTGGAGGTTTCCCTTTGAGATAGAATCAGAATGGACTATGGACTGAGAGTCTGGTCTCTATACAACCTTCCAGGGTCCATTTCTTTGACTCATAAGATAATTGTTTCTGGGGAGGTGTTTCCCCCAAACTAACAGCACACAGGTTTGTCTGTTTCTTCTACAATACCAAAGTCTTATCAGAGAAATTTGATGAAAATATTTTTTTTTCTATTCAGTTAACTTACCCTCAACCTGTTTTCGCCCATCTGCCAAAACACTTTACTGGGGTGTGACCACTAAGCATGCTACAGCTTCTTGGAATCACAGGTGAGAATTGGGTGGATCAAGTGGACACCAAAGGTAGAAAGCTCACCTGAAATGGGCTTGGTGGCCCTCACACCAGAGATACTAGTCTTCCCTCAACACTCCTTTAAGCTTCTAATGATGCTTTCAGTGATGTCTCTAAAGTGCTGGTATCTCACTGTGAGGAGAATAAACTGCCTATGGCTATTCAGCAGTAAGAGACCAATGTGACTAAATTCTGCATCTTTCAGAACTGTACCTTGAATATGATTATGATAAACTGTCTTTGGTATTGCTAGAGAGAAATTCCATCCAATATATTAGGAGACTTTCTTATAGTCCCTTGGAATCCCATGATTATGAGTGGAACTATTAGGCTGTGTATAGTTTGCATTTTTTTCAAATGACCAGAACACCTTTTGGAGGGGGAAAAAGTTGTACTGAGGTCTTCTGTTTTTATATCAGTCATTTCAATTTAATTTTTTTAAAAAAAAGCATTTGATAGAGTGACCTCATTGGGTGGTATATACAATATTCTGTCTTAGGAGTCCCTTACAGCAGTACAGACTGGAATTGGTAGTGAATAAGACTAACTGTGCTTTGAACTACAGCTATGGTGCAATAAAAGAGTTTTTATTCTTCTATATTATCATTTTTTTTGTAATGAAGAGAGCCATTAAGAAAAAAAGTAAATTGGTAAATGCTATGTATGGAGGAGGTGGGGCAGAGAATGAGCAGAGAAACTTACAAGTGTTGGAACAAGGACAGAGAGCACCAATGAATGGGATGTCCACTTTTGATAATTTCAAGTATATTTCAGGCCATATCTCTTTAGAGCTTGTGCAAAGGGGTGCCTGCTGGTACAGGAGAGATCAGAGCACAATTCATTGAACACTGAGTACAACTAATGCCAGGGAAAAGGAAAACCCTTACTACTCTGATGTAGTCCACTGATTTGGTTGCCTGAGGTTAGTGTCATCTGGTGCTCAAATTTTATACCACACCCCAACCTCAGCCCTCTTGGTGGGTTAATTAAGTAATTACAAGACAGCCTGGGCACTTTGTAGAATGAAAAAAGCAGGGGAAGGATCCACATGTAGGTGGATATGATGGGGTGCTTGGGGGCCCATGTTTGTAACATCCAGTTGTAACAGCAGTTTGTAAAATCACACTTGTGCTTGGGTACCTATGGTTGTAACATCAGTTTGTGAAATCAAGTTGTAAAATCACATTTCCCCCAGCCTCAAAGCATTAACTCTGCCTCTTCCCCCGGCCAGCACTCTGCCTAGCAGCAATTCATGAACTGCTTATCTCCACTTGGTACAATAACAAGCCATACCTATGAATCCTTCACTAAACCTTCTATAAACAATTCCTTTAGCTTAGAGAAGTGTATATCTCCCCCTTGTATAATGGCCAACTGCACCTATGAATCCTTCTAGGCACTATCAGTAAGTTAACTCCTCAGCCAATTAGGCACATCCTAAATCACCCCTTAGCCTAGGTTCCCAGAATCCATCTTGTCAAACAGGACATTAATGGGTAGCAGACTAGGCACTTCTCAGTCAGCCCTGACCACTGGTTGACTTAGTGACCTTTGAAGCCTAAAACTACACCTCCATGCAGCCCCCCCCTTGGACTATTTCCCAGTGAATCATGGGCAATAAGCCTGCACAGTAGATAACAAGTGTGCATGTCCCTTTAAGCACTGACCACTCCTTAAGTCTTCCCTAATCCCACCCTTACTCATTTAGTTAGCATAATTGACATCTGATTTACCCTTGTAATGCTTTATAATCTACACCTATGACTCCTTTAAGGTTGTAAGTTTCCTAAGAACTCTTGCCCGCTGTAAAGCGTAACAATAAACTTTTACAATCCTGACTTAAAGGACTGCTTGGGTCCTGTGAATTTATTCCAGACTGCCCACCAGGGACTCTGGTCATTGGAGTCCCTGAAACACCTATTTTTATCCCTTGCCAGATGCACTCCCAATCGATCCTCTACGTGCCAGAATCTGCTCTTGGTGATGGAAATACAATGACAAAAAAGACTGTCAGTTGCTCTTGCCTGCAAGAAGCTTACATTCTATGGGTCAAGACAACAGGTACCCACAGGTGAACGTACCAAGCAAACACAGTAAGGCCTGTGGTGGGACCGAAGCATCATCAAAGCAGTGAAGGAAGCTGGGGACACGGGTATAAACGGCACCGGCCACGTCCTGGAAGCTCCGTGGGTGGAGACAGGGTTTTCGGTGTGGCCTTGGTGTGCCCAGGGTCTGGCACAAGGCCTCACTCCAAAAGAAGGCTTAATACACAGACCCTTGCAGGTGACTGGAAGACAAAAAACTCCGCCACCTCCCAGGAGCAGGCTTGTTCTGTCCTAGGCATGCGCACAAGCCTCCTCAGCTCTCCAACTCCACTTCCGGAAATCCCAAGCCTCAAGATCCCGATTGCGTCAGGATAGGGCGGGACCTTCGATAGCGGTTGCCATAGAGACGTCAACACTCACCAAAGTACTGCGTCCTGAGGCAGTGGAGACATTTGAGGGAGAATGAACGGAAGGGGCAGGAGGAAGTGGCTCTGACGTCTCTTCCGGTTTTTCTTCATTAGCGCTCTGACGGCTTGGATAGTTGGACTTTCTTTTTGTCTCTTCTTTCCTTCCTGTAAGAGGCACCAGGAACTGGGGTTTCTCCGGCTTCCGGCCCTCCCTCTGACCCAACGTTTCCCGCGCCTCTCTCCCTGCTCCTGCCTGTCCTGGCGAGCTGAGCTGCCCCCAGGGATCGGGTCTGCGCTGAGCCGAACCTGCTTCCAGGCCCTGCCTCGGAGGTTTTTGTGCGCGCGGGGCCGGGCCATTCTCTTGGCAGGTGCCTGCCTTTCCTGGGCTAACCATCCCCCGCCGGCCCTTGAGCCTGTCTCGCTGCTCCCCGTCTGCGGGGAAGGAGAGCTGGGCGCAGCTCCGTGTTCTGCCGCCCCTGAGACCCCGCCTGCCGCGTCCTGGTCGGGCTCCCCGCGGTCCCTCCCCGGGTTTGGGGCTGGAACCGCTAGTGCTCCCCGCGGGCCTGGTCCTTGAACCCCACCCGGGGCCTGAGTTGTACGTGAGCCCTCTCTGCGGAGGAAGTGGAGCGGGAGGGCTGGCTCTGCCCAGGTCTGGAAGGGGCGAGGTAGACTAATGCCTGTCTCGGCTCGTTTTTCTTTGCCAGTTCTGTCTTCTGAGCCCTCTGTCCTTCTCCAAGAGGGTGGGAATGGCCCCTGTATTCCTGATGGCGCCAGGCTGCAAAGTGAGTTCAGTTTGTTCTGGAAGGAATATTTCTTATCCTTGGTTAGGAAACTAAGAAGCTGTTCTGTCTTGTTTGAGCCAGGCGTGAAATCTCCTTGGGCTTTGCTGTCCAAATTTGTCATTGGAGGGATTGGACTAGATGGTGTCCAAGGTCCTTGTCTCTGTTTCTGCATCTATTATTGTATTATCTTAGCCTCACCAAAAGGTCGAATTTAAAGCTAGAGAAGCCTTTAGTAACTGTGTAGTCCAATTCCCTCATTTTAGAGATGAAGAAAAAGTCCTACAGAGAGAAGTAGTAATACTAATAACAATTGAAGATTTACAGAATCTTTTCAGATGGCTCTTTTGGGCCTCAAAATCATTTTACAGATGACTGTCATTAGGTAAGAGGTGAGGTTTCCAGATGTTCAGCACTTAATCCACAGTGTTACTCGACCTTTCTCTGGTCACACTGGTAGCAAGTAGCAGAACCAAGATTCTGTTACAGGTTCTTTGATTCTTGGGGCTCTTTTTGTTTTTATGCCGTATCATTCTGGGTAACATTCTCCATAGCAAATGTGCTTTCTACTTTGCCAGTCTCCGTCTCTTTCCATCTAAAGTTAATCATTCAAACTGTGATTGCTTAGTCCTGAGCTGGGTGCTGCAATGGATAAAAAAATTATATGAAAATAATATAGATTTACATCAGTCTTATATGAGTTATACAGCACTTTCCTCACAGAATGCACAGATATTGAAAGCAATATTTTACCATTTGACAGATAAAGAAACTGACAGAGAAGTGACCTTCACTTTGTCATATAGCTAGACAAGATTAAAAAAGGTAAAATAAGTTCAAAATGAGTTAGTTTAAACAAGTACATCACATACCTCATGTATTCATAGAAGGAAGATAAGATAGAATTTTTTGTATCTTAATTTTTTCCTTCATATCCATCTTTTTTTTCTTTTAGCTAATCTAAAGATTAACTTTATTTGCCTCACTACAAAAGCTTTTGTTGTGGGAGAGGCAGAGGAAAAGATAAGACTTGGTTGGCACCCATTTCTGTGTTAAGTTGAGCTCAGAAGGCAACTGGAGAGAGAAAAATAACTGTAAGGCAATTGTAATAATACAATAATGCACTCATTTAATTTTAAAAGTTAAGTTCGAGAATAGCTCCTTATAGAATTTTATCGTGTTAAGTTATAATATGTCATAAAAGTTCAATTGTTTTTGGAGGCAGTTTGACAGAGTGATATATATGGTTCCTGGATGATCTTGGTTTCAATTCTGCCTCTTAACAGATTAAGTGATACAAAGCAAGTGTCTATTTTCAAGTTGATTAATCTCCTTAGGCCTAACTGTCTTCAAATATAAACTGGGGGAAATGTAAATTGAAAGTACATACCTCACAGGCTCTTCTCAAGATTCAAAAGAGTTAATATCCATAAAGTAGTTTACAAACTGAAATTCTATACAATGTTACCTATTAATGTCAAAGAAGAAAGTGCCATTTAGGGGGTTTTTATAGTGGACATGTTTGGACTAGTCTGAAATGGTAAAAGTAGGAAGAAATGGTAGTGGAGAATGTTACTCAACAGAAATGATATTTGACTGAGGATGATTGCCTTTTGCTTCTAATTAGGAATCAGTAATATTTGAAATTTGTTAATATTTATATTAGGTATTTTTAAAAAAAATTGCTATCAAATGGGCATTTGAAGGAAGTGTTGCTTCTCCATTAAGAAGATGATGATGATGAGGAGGAGGAGGAGGAGGAGGAGAGTGATTGGGAGTATGGCACTTAGCCGTTCTTAGAGTCACTTGCTAATCTGTAAAATGAAAATGATAATTCTTGCCCTGTTTCACAAGAAATGTCTAGAAAAAAGTATTTCATAAGATAAGCACATTCAACATATGTGTTTTATGTATATATGTATGTAAAAACATACACATACATATATGCCATTGCTGTTCATAAATGGTGAAAGGGTAGTTGATACTCAGTATATAATTTTGTTAAACCTTAAACATCAGGAATTTCCCCCCTAAAATTTCTGCCAAATTTACCACTTCCTGAAGGTACAGAAAGAATTGGTGACATTCAAGGATGTGACTGTCGACTTTACCCAGGAGGAATGGGGAAATCTGGACCCTTCTCAGAAGGAGTTGTACAGGGATGTGATGTTGGAGAATTATAGGAACCTTGTCTTTCTGGGTAAGGACAACTACCCCCAGTACCTCAGATTGTCTTTATTGTGGCATTTTTCTTCAAGTACTAAAATATCATTTTCTAAGTGGTAAACATTTGAGAATTATTGTTTGACATGCAGAGAGCAGTTTGCTCTTGTGGTCAGTGAAGATGTACCCTCTGCTTCTTAGTCCTAGATGACTAGTCTTTCCTGTGAATAGCTGAAAATTAGATGCTTGTTTTTGTTGTCTCTGAGGTTGTAACTTGTCCCATTCTATGTCCCTTTAAGTCAAAGATTCTCCCTTAAAGGTCCAAAGCAGATTCTAAGGACAAGAAAGTTTCATTTTCTTAGTGAGAGTGGATCAAATGTAATTTGTAATGCAAATCCTCCATATATAACCCCAGTATTTATCAGGAACACAGTGAAATTGATTCTTCAGAGACCTTGTAACATCTTTTGAGCAAACCTAGCTTGCTTCTTTACCCCAGGGACTGAATGAGGATATGATAGGGGCCTCTGGCCTCAACATTTTTCCATTTCCAATGGACAGGACTTACAGTTTGGAAGCCAGATGTGATCTCCCACTTGGAAGAAGGGGAAGCACCTCAGATCCAGGACAGAGAAGTACCAAGAGCCATCTGTCTAGGTAAGTCAGTGAAAACCAGATATATGGGAGTCATAAGCCACATCTTAACTGATCTTTCTGTGGAAGAACCAGTGAAATATTGGTGTTAGTCTCCTTAAGGGCCCTTGTGTCTCTAGAGAAGAGCTGGAGCTGTGTCATATGAGCTGTCAATCAAATGGTTTACTTACATTTGTTTCCTCCTGAATTCCTCCATTTTAGGGGAAGTTTCCTTCAATCAAAAATAGATCTTTCTCTTCCATTTCTTCCTTAGGGTTACTTAATCACTAGCAGCCATTCTTTTGCTTCATGTCTCTTCATCATTCCTTAAAAAAATTTTTTTTCAATTAAGAAATTATTTTCTTTTTTTTTCCCTCCCCTCCTTGAAACAAAAAAGAAAGAACACCAAACTTGAAAAAAATTTGCATTGTCAAAAAATAAATTCCTGTATTAACCATGAAATAAAAGCATAAAAATAGGCAAAGAGACAATTATTCTTTTTTACTGATGAAATGACAACAACAACAAAAATCCTGAATAAACACCAGCATATAAACTTATCAAGAAAACACTAACAAAATCTTACTAAAACAGAAAATTTTTTTTAAGTAGCTAGAAAGGATGGGGTGGGGGGAAGAGGAGACAATACCACTTCCACTTTGTAATGAAGCAAATCAACAAAATCAGTTATTTCTTAAAAATTACAAAAGCATTTCAGTGGAAAAGATTAGATATATCAGGAATTATTGCAGTCAATTTACATAAGCTTAATAGTTTCAGGCAATCCAGTTATAAAATACACAAAAATCGAAGTACTTTTATATAGCAATAACAAAATCCAGGAGTTATTGATAGAAAGGGATATCCCATTCAAAGTAACTACAAAATGCATAAAATATCTGTGACCCAGTCATTCTAGATCTGTATTTGAAATAATGAAAAACAACTTAAATAATTGAAAGATTCACTGCTCATATTTTGTTTGTGGTAATATTAAATGGTAATACTTTAATCACAGATTTAGTACTCTTAATAATCAAATTACTAAGGAGTTACTTGATAAAACTAGATAATGTTGCTCAAGAAATTAAGAAAGGATGACAATCTTGCTTTTTGTTTTTTTGGAGGGGGGAAGGAAGGGCAATTGGGGTTAAGTGACTTGCCCAGGGACACACATCTAGTAAGTGTTAAGTATCTGAGGCTGGATTTGAACTCAGTTCCTCCTGACTCCACGGCCGGTGCTCTATTCACTGTGCCACCTAGCCAACCCAAGGATAACAGTCTTAACCTAGAGGGAAATTGAACAAGCCATAATTGAACTTCTGAAGGACAGAACAAAAAATAGCCCAACACCATGGTCTTGATCAATGTAGAAGTGAATGCTTTCAGGTGTTTCAATTCAGTATGTACCTCGTGTAAGTTAATTGTTTCCAATAAAGAAAGAAAAGCACTCAATTTCTTTTAACAAATAAATATAATTCCTATTCCAGTTCTAGGAAGAGATAAAGTAGAGAAAGATGACTAAAGAAAAATAGATCTGATGAATATTGACACAAAAAAAGTAAATGTTCTGTCAGATTTAAGCAAAGAATATATAGTAGTACATCAAAAAAATGTAGACAGTGTTTCTTGATAGAGGACCCAAAATACAAAGGTCAAAGTTTTCCATCCCTAGGTCACATTGTCTTAATCTCTGGAGTACAAAGTTCTCCCACCCCTAGGCCACAGTAAATCATGATCTTCTAAGTCAGCACAAAGTAACCAAGGAGAGGTCTTTTCATCTTGACTCAAGGCTGGTGCTCACAATCCATGGTTCCTCTTCCATGGGTCCAGCTCCTGCCTGAATCTACCCAGCTATCACCTGGATTCAAAAGTAGGCACCTCTCAGCTCCTCATCCAGTTTTTGTTCCATTTTGAAGCTCATAATGTCCAGTCCACCTCAAGTCCTTTGCTGTTTCTGTTTCTGGGAAGACAAAGGTTAACAGAGCCAAAACAACATTCATGTACATTGCCAGCACCATCATCAATTCACTATCTGCCTGTGAAATAAACACAGACCCACCAACAAGGTCTGAGAACTCAACACAAATTGTCAGTATAATCCCAGGGCCTCCAAAACCCTCCTCTAGGACTTCTGTAAACAGACAACAAGAAAATCCTCTTTCAGGGCTTCCAGTAAGGTCCCAGGGCTTTTGTACAAAGTATTACAAACACAAATCAACACAGACAGAACAGACCAACAGAGCTCTCCCTTCTATCATTCTCCTCTCTTATTCTCTTCCCCCCTATTTTCCTGTAGGGTAAGATACCCAATTGAGTGTGTATGTTATTCCCTCCTTAAGCCAAATTCAATGAGAGTAAGGTTAATCCATTCCCTTTCACCTTCCTGCTCTTCCCCTCCATTGTAACAGTTTTCTCTTGCCTCTTTTATATGAGATAATTTACCCTAGTCTATCTCTCCCTTTCTCCTCCCAATATATTCCTCTCTCACCTCTTAATTTTATTTTTTTAGATATCATCCCTTCATATTCAACTCATTCTGTGCCCTCTCTCTATATATACATGTACATACATATGTACATATACATCCTTCTATACTTACATATATTTGTTTGTATACATATATATATTCCCTTTGACTATCTTCATACTGAGAAAAGTCTTATGAGTTACAATTATCATTTTCAATGTAGGAATATAAATAGTTCAACTTTAATAAGTTCCCTGTGATTTCTTTTTCCTGTTTACTTTCTTATGCTTCTCTTGCTTCTTGTATTTGAAAGTCCAATTTTCTGCTCAACTCTGTTTTTTTCATCAAGAATGCATGAAAACCCTCTGTTTCACTGAATTACCATATTTTTCCCTGTAGCATTATACTCAGTTGTGCTGGGTAGGTGATTCTTGGTTTTAATCCTATCTCCTTTGACCTCCAGAATATCATATTCCAAGCCCTTTGATCCCTTAATGTAGAAGCTGCAAGATCTTGTGTTATCCTGATTGTGTTTCCACAATACTCAAATTGTTTCTTCCTGACTACTTGCAGTATTTT
>CM053581.1:61686733-61705930 GCA_028627135.1 Pseudochirops cupreus | reverse complement strand
AAAATACTGCAAGTAGTCAGGAAGAAACAATTTGAGTATTGTGGAAACACAATCAGGATAACACAAGATCTTGCAGCTTCTACATTAAGGGATCAAAGGGCTTGGAATATGATATTCTGGAGGTCAAAGGAGATAGGATTAAAACCAAGAATCACCTACCCAGCACAACTGAGTATAATGCTACAGGGAAAAATATGGTCATTCACTGAAAGAGAAGATTTTCAAGCATTCTTGATGAAAAAAAAAGAGCTGAATAGAAAATTTGACTTTCAAATACAAGAAGCATGAGAAGGTAAACAGGAAAAACAAATTATAAGGAACTTATTAAAGTTGAACTATTTTTATTCCTACATGGAAAAATGATCATTGTAACTCATAAGACTTTTCTCAGTATGAGGATAGTTGAAGGGAATATATATATACACATACATACATATATATGTATATATAGGAGGATGTATGTGTATATAAATATATATGTCAATGTGGGCATGTGTATGTTCATGTATACATAGTCAGAGGGCACAGGATGAGCTGAATATGAAGGGATGATATCTAAAAAATAAAATTAAGAGGTGAGAGAGGAATTTATTGGGAGAAGGAGAAAGGGAGAGATAGATTAGGGTAAATTATCTCATAGAAAGGAGGCAGGAGAAAACTGTTACAATGGAGGGGAAGAGCAGGAAGGTGAAAGGGAATGGGGCAACCTGATTCTCATTGAATTTGGCCTAAGGAGGAAATAACATACACATTCAATTGGGTATCTTACCCTACAGGAAAATAGGAGGGTAGGGAAAAGAAGGGGGATGATAGAAGGGAGGGCAGATTGGGGGAGAGGGTAGTTAGAAGCATTTTTGAAAAGACATAGGGTCAAAAGAGAAAATAGAATAAGTGGGGGGGCAGGACAGGATGGAGGGAAATATAGTTAGTCTTTCACAATGTAACTAATATGGAAATGATTTGGGTAACTACACATGTACAACCTATATTGAATTGCTTATCTTCCCAGCGGGGGCAGGTGAGGAGGGAAGAAGGGAAAAAATCTGGAACTCAAAGTTTTAAAAACAAGTGTTTAAAAAGGTGTTTTTTAAATGCAACAAGGAAATAAGATATACACGTACTGGGGTATAGAAACCCATCTTGCCCTACTAGAAAGTTAGTGGGGTGATGAGGGAGGATATAAGAGAGAACAGATTGGGGGAAGGGTATTCAATAGTATTGCTATTTTGGGGTGGGGGTAGGAGAAAGATGGGGAGAAAAAATTGTAACTCAAAATCTTATGGAGATGAATGTTGAAAACTCAAAGTAAATAAATAAATTTAAGGGAAAAAAAGATCCACTACCCTCCCACTCCTAGCATCATACTTAGTTTTGCTAAGTAAGTTATTCTTTGTTACAAGTCCATGTCTTTTTCCTTCTGCATTATTATAATCTAAGTTCTCTACTCTTTTATGGTGATCACTGCCAAATTGTGCGTGATATTGACTGTAGTTCCTTGGTACTTGAATTCTATATTTCTGGCTGCTTACAGCACTTTTTCTTTATTCTCTGGATTTTGGCTATGATGTTCCTGGGAATTTTCATTTTGGGGTTTCTTTCAGGAGGTAACCAATGGAATCTTTCTATTTCTGCTATGTCCAACCTGTTAATTCCCTTTCTAATTCTTTCTTTCATAGCTCTAATTTCTTTTTCAATTTTTAACTCAAGCATTCTCAGTCCATTCATTAAAACAGTTGAAATTCTCTTTTTTTGCTTCTTGGAGGGGGGAGGGCAAGGCATTTGGGGTTAAGTGACTTGCCCAAGGTCACATGACTAGTAAATGTTAAGTGTCTGAGGCTAGATCTGAACTCAAGTAACCTGACTCCAGGGCCAGTGCTCTATTCACTGCGCTACCTAGCTGCTCCTGAAATTCTCTTTAAAAAAAAAAAAACTCTTGCTTCTTCTGTTTCCGGAATCCTAGTTGAATTTGCACCCAAGTAGTGTTTTCTTCTGAGACAAAATTTGAAGATGTTGTATGATCATCTTCTCCTGTGTTTGTGTCTTGAGTATCCCTGCCACTATAATGGTTCATTATGGTAAGGTTGGGTTTTTTTGTTTGCCTGTTCTACCAGTCTACTTTCTGACTTTGGACTTGATGTTAGGGCTGATTTCTGAGTCACTTCTAGAGAGAAAGTCTGAGCTTGTCTTATTGCTGCTTTCTTGAGCTATGAAGTATAACATTATTCTAAGATCTCAGAGATAGTCTGGGGACCTGCAAGCTTTTGGTGCTCCCAAAGTGCTCTGATCCAGAGCAAAGTCTGATTTCGGCCCCTCCCCTAGTCTGAGCTTTACAATTTCCTGGCCTGGGTTTGGGTCTGAGTAAGAATAATCCTCTTCTGGACTCAGACCCTATCAGCCAGTTGAAAAGCACTGTTGAGTCAAAATAGCAGAATCATAGGCTCCCCTTTGGTCTATGATTCCTCTCTCAGATGGCTACATATTTCTCTTTGTTTTGTTTAATCCCAATTCATCATCCTAGTATTTAA
Source organism: Pseudochirops cupreus (assembly GCA_028627135.1). NCBI lineage: Eukaryota > Metazoa > Chordata > Mammalia > Diprotodontia > Pseudocheiridae > Pseudochirops > Pseudochirops cupreus. Next base: position 61,703,405 of record CM053581.1, on the reverse strand, counting down.
GACATATCCTTTTGGTGGTCCCAAATAGACAGATGAAATGGCTGACCTTGAATACTGGCTGATAAAGGATAAGAAAGAATTGTATTAATTTACCTGCTTCCAATATAAAATCTAAATCAACAAGGGGCAAAAAAAAAATTAGAGAGGTAAGGTTATAAAGAATGAATAATATTTGGGCTCACAGAATTTGAAAGGTATTCTCTGAATACATCACCCATTAAAGATCACCAGTTATTGAGAAATAGAGTGATGGGGCAGATAACCATTTGGCCTCAGAGTCAGGAATACCTGGGATTATGTCTTGACTGTGAGATACACAGCACTAAAACGTCTGTGGAATTTCAGGGAATCTGAATTTAGATGGGAAAAAAAAATATGCCTTTCTTTTCACTAACTTCTAACTAAAATTCAGCATTTCCTTCAGTTATGAATTTGTTACTTATCTGTATTGGTAGAAGATATTACTCGCTGGGACCCCCTTATACTAATGAAATCACAGGTCTAGATTCCTGAAAGGGTTTCATTAAATAATTGTTTCAGGAATGTTATTATTAAACCTTAATTTTACTATTAAAAAATCTTTCTTCTATCTTGTTTTGTAGTCATGCAGTGTCAAGGGCCAATCTTTGACCCGGTCCACTCATGGGAAAAATCTGGTACAGGATTTCTCCCAAGCCAGCTCCCGTGAAGGCTATATTATGTCTTAAGTTTGGCTCACCATCTCTTCCTGACTTGCAGGAGTTTAGGATGTGATAACCAAACAGTGACCCAAACACAGATGCATGCAAGGGAACAAGGATATTAAAACGTATGGATTTACGTAAGTGAACAAGGACATTAAACATTTTCTCATGGGAACCTAAGAGATAACTGTTTTACATTCATTATATAAACCCTGCTATGATAGATCCTGCCTGGCTCATGTCCATCATTCCATGCTTCTCAGGCAGGCCTGTGCCCATTTTGATGCAGGCATCAATGGCGCCCAAACAGGGACTCAAGAAAAGTACAGGTTAGAGAAGTGGCCTCCTGTAACTCTGGAGAACGCAACTAAAGGTAGGAGGCAAAAGTTAGATTTTCTCTTAAGTTAAAACCTTGCAGATGGTAACTCGCCAGGTTAACGTGAGTATGTGATAGGGATCAGCAGAAAATACAAATAAACATTGATGCCTGCATCAGAATGGGCACAGGCCGAACCAAGAAGCATGGAATGATGGACGCGAGCCAGGCAGGATCTGTCATAGCAGCTCCCAGTTATTGATCCCTTGCATGCATCTGTCTGGGTCACTGCTTGGTTATCACATCCTAAACTCCTGCAAATCAGGAAGAAATGGTGAGCCCATCTTAAGACACAATATAGCCTTCACGAGGAGCTGGCTTGGGAGAAATCCTGGACCAGATTCTTCCCATGAGTGGACCGGATCAGAGACTGGCCCTTGACATCTCCCCCTTTCTGTACAAGTCACATAAGAGTGTGAACCTCAGTTCCCAAAGCCAGGAAAGCCGGCCAAGCATGTGAATCCCCAGAGGTGCAACAAGGCACAATATCATCAGAAAGCATGCAACTAGAACAAAGATATTAAAACATAAGGATCTATGTAAGTGAACAAGGACATTAAAACATTCAGATGTGTGTAAATGAATAAGGACATTGAACATTTTCTCATAGGAACCTAAGAGATAGTTGCTTTACATTCATTATATAAACCCTGCTCTCTGATCAATAAATGGGAACTGCTATAACAGATCCTGCCTGGCTCGTGTCCATCATTCCACGCTTCTCGGTTCAGCCTGTGCCCCTTTTGATGCAGGTATCAATGTAGATTAGCTTTATATTTAATAAGTCTCCAAGGTGACCCAAAGTGCTACTATAGCAATATTAGTCCACGTCTGACTTGTTTCCTGCTTTCTGCAAACCCACAGAAATGTAGGCTGTCAATCAATTAGCCAGAAAGGGAACTTAAAAGGGAACAATTGTCCAATAGGTGACACTTCACTCAAGCCAAGTAGTGTCAACAGAGAGTATCAAAGCCGTATGTATGGGCTTTCCCAAAGGATAAAGTATACCTACAGCTCACTAGGGGGTATTTACCAGGTCTTGAATTTTCCCCATCACCAGAGTTATGGCTGAACAGGTTTAGTCACCTTAGTAGACGGATTTAAAATTTAGTCAAGGGGAAAAGAACATCACTCTCAAACATAGGAATTATGGGGGAGGGAGAGGATTTTTATTGGTTCCCTCAGTGTGTCTGCTCCTATCCTGCATTTGAGAAATCTTCTGCTCTCATTCTTAAGACTCATACAATTGACTTTTCAGTGACCACATGGTTTATATTTTAAAATTAAAAACTGTCTAGGTGTTAATGCAGAATGAAACTAGAAAGAAATTGTTTCTCCTAATCCTATAGCAACCCCATTCCTATTTCCCCAAAACCTCCTTCCAGCTTATAGATCATGATAATATTAAGGAAAGGAAAGGTATATTTGGAACCTGCAACTACAAACAACCCAATAAAAAGATCCTAAAGCCGTGAGGGTTGGGATTGTTGCCCCACCTCATCTCAATAGAGGATAAGGTTTCCTAGCAACAGTTACCAGTCTGGGCTCTTTCATGATGCTTAGATTCACGTGCCACTTCTGCCTATTTCACCCACATAGCACCTTGGTTCTATCACAGCTCTTCAGGATATTTCCCCCACCATCTTTTGATGCTGTATCTAGCTGCTTCCACTCCCGAGCCAGGGTCAGTGTCACAGCTGCTTGTCTCATTAGCAGAATGAAAGGTGGTGTAGCATGTCAGAAATCTCAAGGCACAAAAGAGGAAATCCACAGATGTGAATGTTTATATACATTTCCTTGCCTTAACTGGCATCTCCCCAATCTCTCCCCCTGTTAGACTTTGGGAAAGGGAGGGGCCATCAAGAGAAACTGTTACATGTGTCTTCAAGGGTGGGAGGAGGTATTGAAAGGGATGATCACCTATGGAATTTTTGCTGTAAATGAATTTATATTTTGAAATTTACATTACTTCCTTCATTGAAGAGACAAAGCTAAGTGAAGTTAGCACAAGAGAGAATATATAAAAGTTATAACCACTGCCCCCTGATATCATTGCCAGAGGATGATGTGAAGAACCTTTTAGAAAATCCTTCATTGATACTTCATGTATTGATACCTCAAACTGTGCTCAGACACTAAGCCATATTGCCCCATCATAATTATGTGTGTATATTGCTGGTGACCCAGAATGAATGGTCCCCAGAATAAATAACTGATTTATGTTTATAAGCTTGATTACAGAACATCAAAAGGAAAGAAAAATAGATAGTCAAAATGGGTAAGGAAACCAAATCATGTCTTTCATTTACCTTTTAATTGTCTCTGTCGATTCTAGTGTGCTTAAATCTCTGCCAATCAACAAATATTTTTAATAGTCTACTATGTGCCAGACACTGTGCTAGGCACTAGAGATACAAAGACAAAAATGATTGTGTTTGGGGCAGCTAGGTGACACAATTGATAGAGCACTCTCCCTGGAGTCAGGAGGACCTGAGTTCAAATCCACTTAGATACTTACTAGCTGTATGACCCTGGGCAAGTCAGTTAACCTCAACTGCCTCAAAAAAAGAAGAAAAAAAATGACTGTGTTCAATTTCTAGGACGAGTCCTCAGGGAAAGAGGAAGCTAATTATGTTGGTGTGCAAGTAAAATTTGTATTATGGGTGATTCTCTGAAAGTGTTATTTTTTTTATCCTTGCTCTATTGAGAAGCAAAATCTTTACATTGTTGCTATTCAACGCCTATTCAGTTTTTCCTTTACTGTACTTTAATAAATAAATAATAATACTAATAATAAACTAAATAAACTGTACTTCAGTCACTGAAGAGCCAATTGTCTGAATCTTTTGAATGAAGTTTATAAACTGAGATCAGGAAATTTCCCAAATGTAGGGTGGTATAAGACAGATAAACACTAGCATACAGGAGGGCTGTTAGCACAGGTTCACTCTTGATCTGGTCAGACAGGAAAGACAGTTTTGAAGGGATTAATAATCTTACTTTATTCTACTCTAGTCTCCTCACCAGAGGGTTGCTGATAATGGGAGCACCAACTCCTACAGCATTCCCTAATCACCCTTCTCACAGGTGCTGGCAAGAAGAGGGGGAACTACCCCTATATCTTGATGGGATCAATCTAGACTAGACAGGCACAGCTTGTGCACTCCTCTAAGTCCCCTCAAGCCTCCATGGGGGCCAGGTGAGGCACACATAGCATTCTAGCCTGTAAATTCAACCCTATAAGGCAATAGACAAAGAAGGCACATTGCCAGCAATAACCTTACAAATTTACATCACCTCATTCCTGTATCTCACTAGACAGTTGCAGTAGATGTTCACAATTTAAGTACAAATGTTTATATTATTTGTCATTATATAATGCTGTGCAAGCATGGTAGAGATGTTTTGAACAATAATCATGAGAACTCATTTGTAATACCTTGGTATTACAAGACATTTTTACGGCTATGGATCCTGGGAAACTGAACTCTAAGAAATAATAACAAAAATTCACTTCACACACATTAAAATCCACCTTACTTACACTAAAATCCACCTTACTTATAGGTGGGTATAGAGCCGCTGAGAAAACCAACTGAGATTTTCTCCCAGGTTCTAATATTTCAGAGCTATAGCAATATTCCATATTTTGAAAGGGAAGAAGAAACCATTTGCTATAGGATGTCTATCACTGGCTGCATGGCATGACATATAGAGAGCTATCCTTGGAGCCAAGTTCAACTGATATAAGCTCTTAGTGCTTTAAGTAATTAAGCTATCTTGCAGAGAAGGCACTGACCTATGCAAAGTGGAAAGAGGTCACAGATCCCTTCCCTCACTCTAGTTTATCAATTACTTAGGTGCCCGTGTCTCCAGAAGAAAAAAAAAAGGAAAAAGACAAACACGACAACCCCAGGTAAAATAGATATAGCTGTCAATCAGTTCCAGCCTAAGCTGACAAAGCTAGTCATCCCAGCCTACCCAGCTGTTCCTCATTATTCCCTATTCCCCCACCTCTTCCCTCTGTCCTTGATCTTTCATATTGGGCAGAGGGTAGGAGAATGGAAGGGTTAGTCCCTATCCCGTATGGCTACCCTTCCTTCATCCCATTAAAGAGGTATAGAGAGGTGTGGATTTCTAGGAAATCCTTTCAGGGTTCTTTGTCTGAAACGAATTGTTGGACTTGAGCTATCTTTTGACAAAGTTACAAAAGTTTATTGTTACACTGACTTTGCAGTGGACAGGAGAGGCGGGGTAAGGGAACCTGTAAACTTACAGAGTTACAAAGTTCAATGTTACAGTTTGCAGCAGGCAGGAGAAGATTAAGGAGAGCCTGCAAAGTGCAGGGGATAGAGATGCAGTTTTTAAAGCCATAAAACTGTCAGCCATATGTTAATTATGCTAACTAGGTGGGCAAGGATGGAGTTAGGGAGGAGTTTGGGAGGAGTTTAGGAGTGGTCAGTGCTTAAAGGGACATGCACTTTGTGTATCAACTACGCAGATGTATTGCCCATAATTCACTGGGACATCCCCCTAGGTGAGGCTACGAGGAGGTGTGGTTTTTGCCTTGTGACATCACTAGGTTACTCTTGGTCAAGGCTGAATGAGATAGGTCCAATATGGCTGTTGGGAGGATAGGCTTGATTGTTCCAAGTTTAGAAGCTAGACTGATTAGGGATTCAGGAGGTACCATATTGGGAGGGAGTTTTCTCTCTGATAATGTTGTTCAAGGATCTTGGGTGCAGCTGGCCACTTAGAACAAAGGAGGTCTCTAAACTAAGGATTTATTGATTAAATGTTTAGGAGATGTACTCATTGGTAACTGTATCTAGGCAGACTGCTAGCTCAGGAAAAAGACCTTTAGGCTGGGGGCTGGGGAGAGGCAGAGTTAATGCCTTTATGGCTGGGGGAAAGTATGACTTTTACAACTTAATTGCACAGGCTTATTACAAACTGATGTTACATACATATATACCCGAACACAAGTGAGATTTTTACAAACTGAGGTTACAGACAAAAGCATCCCAGACTCCATCATTATCAGCCTAATCCTACAGCAGAGGTTCTTGCCCCTCAATCCTCTCTATATTCTTTCCCATAGACTCTGACTACTCAGACCCTCAGTCTCAAAGCCAGATATCTGTCAGAGAAGAAGAAACAGACAGGTGTTGGAGCCATCTCTTCCCCATGCTATAATCCACCAGTCACAAGCATAGCTGAAACTTTTCTCCACCTGGGAGCCTCCGTGATATTTGTTACTTGACCTAGAACCAAAGTGACAACTTCCTTGTGGAATGTGGTTTGGAGTTAGATCCCCACAGCATCTGTTTTGTAGTCAGGGAGGCCAAGTAAACATTCTATTAGTTCCATGTCTAATTGAAAGACTTTCTTGGTCCCTTGGTTTCTTGGTCTCTTGGCCTCAATTTCTTCATTCTTGAAATGAAATAGTTAAATCAGATCATTTCTAAACAACCTTCCAATTCTCACATTGTGTCTCTAAATTTCAGAGGCTCCAAGCATTAACTCAGAACTTTGCAATGGGATTTATAAGATGGAATTGCCAGGCTTTATTACTTGTCAAAGACTATATGTATTCCTGTTGGATTCCTTATGGGAAAAACAAAGTGAAATTTTTTTTAATTGAAAAAAACCAATTTAGAGATTATTTTAAGAACCTCCTGTTATCAACCCAAGACAACTCACATTTCTATAGGGCCGTAAGGTGTACATAGCACTTTCTTCACAACAACCTTTCGAAAGTCCTATTTCAATCACCCCTCAAATCTACAGGCTTTTCAAAAGCCTCTCTGACAAATGGCTTTGTCCAAAAACTATCTGAAATCCTTCAAACCACAATGGTAACCCCAGGGAGTACAAGGAAATCCACAAAATGTATCAGAGCAAGTGAAACATGCAATTAACAGCTTGCAAAGAATTCATTCATTGAACAAGTATTCACCAATTGCTTACTGTGCAGAGGACTGTGCTGGTACTAGAGGAGACACAAATATGATAAGTTATGTGAGTGGTGGGTATTAGAGGTTAGAGTTACCAAAGCTACATCCTCCCATACCATGCCTGGCTCATTCCAAAGCTTTCTGCTGTTTTACAATTTGATTTTTCCATGATTAATTAGCTGAGAGTGTAATATGCAACTTGACCACAAGATGGTGCTCTAACTACAGGAAAGTAATCGACTCTCCCACACTTCATTCTTCAGATCTCAGCCCAGTGAAACTGCAATCTAGATGCCATGTTCATGCCAGGTTCAGTAAATGCCTAGAGATGGTTAAAACTGAAGCTGTAGCTATAGTCTCAATACTTGATTTTGCAGACTTCAATAGAGCTCATTACATACTTAGAGGAAAAGGAGCAGGAATTTCAGGAGAGAGGCTCTCAGAATTTTTTTTCTTGACTCAGTAGTAGCAGGAAGGATGAGCCAGAATTTTTTCTACCACAATACAAATAAAGATGAAGAGATGGGGATAGCAGCTGACACCTGAACCTCACTGTCACCTGAACTGGTCAAAGGAAGAAAGGAGAAAGAGAGAGAAAGAGAGAAAGACAGAGAGAGAGAGAGAGAGAGAGAAAGAGAGAGAGAGAGAGAGTTGGGTACAAAATTACATCTCATTCAATAAGAAAATGAGAGAAAGGAGAAGGTGGCATTAGAGGGAGAACAATTTGAAGGAGAGATTGATTAGTCTTGAGCAAAATAAATTCTATGAGTCTGTAAAATATTAATAGCTCTTTTTGAAGGGGCTAAGAATGAGAATCTGAGGTGGAACTCATAAATTGAGAAATGATTGAACAGGTTAAGGTATATAAATGTGAAGTATACAAGGTATATATAGGCATATAAAGGTATATAAATTATTGCATCATAAGAAATGATGAAAGGGATGCTTACAGAGAAACCAGGGAAGACTTGTATGAACTGATGCAGAGTGAATTAACCAGGAAAAAAATATGCAGTGATCACAATTTAAAAGACAAACAAGAAAAGTCAGATTTTTGCTGATTTTTTAAAAATAAAATATAATTTTTAAATAGTGCTTATTCATACCTAATTTATAATTTGGGTTGATTCAGTTGAAGTGTCTGGGGTTTCGGCGATTTATTTGAAGCAAAGATAGAGTGACCTTTAAAATCAGTGGAAGGAATATCTTATTTATTGTTGGCCAACTAAAAAGAAGAAATGCTTTTAGTTTGCCAGGAAGAGAGATCTCATAAGGCATACCATTGTTATCCTCTTTGATAAGTAATTAAAAGCCTATTACTGACATCGAAATGTAGAGCTCAATAAACCCAAGGACACAAACTGCTGTGGTAAGTGCTCTCTATTGGGAAAAATGGAAAGCAGTCTGCTAGAAATCAAATGTAGACAAGTATTTTATACCATATATCACAATAAGCTCCAAATAGAACATTACCTAAATATAAAAGATCACATTTATGATTTTCTTAAAAAAAATAGTAGAATAGTGAAGGAAATATTTTTCCCAATTATTCAAGGGGAAGAATTCTTAGCTAAACATCATAAAAGACAAAATGGACAATTTTAATTTCATAAAATTGAAAAACTTTTGCATGTCAAATCAATGTAAGTAAGAGAAGTAAGTAAGTAAGGGAAAAAATTTTGCGGCGTATTTTTCTGATAAAGGCCTACTTTCTAATATGTATAAGGCATTGATTCATATGTTTAATATAATAAGAATCCTATCCAATATGTAAGTGATCAAGTAATATGAACAGCTTTCAAATGAAGAAATTCAAGGTATATCAAACATACGAAAAATGCTCCAAATCATCAATAATAAAGAGAAATATGAATGATGCAAAGTATTAAAACAACTCTGCTGCTCTTCACATCCATCAGATTAGCAAAAATTATAAAAGACTAAAATGGCCATTGGAGAGCTTTGGGAAGGCAGGTACAATGTTGAAGGAGCTATGAATTAATCTAATAATTCCAAAAAACAATTTGAAGCTATGCTTTTAAAAAAATCATTTTGACTCAGTAATACCACTATTAGGCATATCTCCTAAACAGACGAAAACAGAAGGAAAGGATCCAAATGTATAAAAAATATTTACAGCAGCACAGAAACAAAGTAGATCCCCATCAGTTGGGAAATAGCTGAACAAATTGTGGTACATAAAGATAATATAACATTATTGCACCATAAGAAATCATGGAAGAGGTTGATTTAGAAAAACTTGGGAAGACATTTTAACTAATACATTATAAAATTAGCACAATCAGGAGGAAAATGTATATGACAGTCACTGTAACATAAAGGAAAACAACTTTGAAAGACTTCAGAAATCTCATTAATTCAGTGAATAATGTTAACTTTAAAAGCCTGATAATGAAGCATTCTTGCCTCTTGAAAGAGGGGTAGTGAACTAGAAGACATGGTCAATGTGTTTATTTGTTTTGCTTGAAAGCACTTATCTGTCACAAGAAAAATGTGATGGGGAGAATTTGAGTTAGTGGCATAATGAACGAAAATCCTGAGAGAGAGTTTCTGGGTAATTAATAATCAACATATTAATTAAGCTAGTTATAATCAATAAACTGATAACCATTGGTCTCTCTTGACAACCAAAGACAAAACCCATGAGATCAAAAGAATCCATATCTACCCAGGCTGCTTTGTTTGGTTGTCTCCTTCATAAGGTTGGTCACCTTAAGTTTTAATGGAAGATACAAAGGACAGAGGCTTATTTCCTCACACATACACACACACACACACACACACACACACACACACACACACACACAGACTTATATTCATACAGAGGAAATATAAGGTAGCCTTAGAGGAAAAGGCACTAGGTGTTGCTGGTGAAGAAAGGTGAGAAAGACCAGGAAAGGCCTCCAGGAGGTGATGCTTGAGCAGAGTCTTGAAAGGAAGTCAGTGATTCTGAGTCAGAAATTAGGAGGGAGAACAAGGGAGAACAGTCCAGTGCTCTATATGTTTCTATAATCACTAATATAAATCATAAGACATATGGATTATTATAGACATAGGTCTATGTTAAAGCATCAAGGAAGAAGGAAAGTTTGAAATGATCTAGAATATAAAGAAATTTCTAAAAGACTAGGGATTCAACAGGATATAACTGACTGAGTGAAATAGAACACAGACTGTGAATGGACTCTAGTGACAGCTACGTGACTTCAAGGGGAAAGTGAACCACTGATCAAAGATAGGAAGATAGGTTGCTCCTCCTGTCAAGAGAGATCAATGGTTATCTATTGATTATTAGCTAGCTTAATTAATAAGTTGATTATTAATTACCCAGAAGCTCTCTCTCAGGATTTTCATTTGACATGTGTAATTATGGCTATTTGACATGTGTACAGACTTAAGATTTGAGGATAAGAATTCATTATTTGTTTTAAAAAAAAGTTTCGGGAAAACTGGAAAATTGAATGCAGTATGGCAAAAATTTGGCATACACCACTATTAAAGTGAAAATGGATCCATGACCTAGATATAAAGAGATATATTACAAGAAAATTAGAAGAACATAGAATATATTACTTATCAGACTTATGGATAGGTGAACAATTTATGAATAAACAAGAGAGAGCAAATCAGGTATAAAATGGATAATTTTGATTATATTAATTTTTTTTTAATTTCTACAAATAAAACAAATGTAGCCAAGATCAGAAGGAAAACAGAAAATTGGGGGGGGGGGTTGTAGAGAGTTTCTCAGATTAAGGTCTCATATCTAAAACATATGAAGAATTTTGCCAAATCCATAAGGATATAAGTCATTCCCCAATCAATAAATGGTCAAAAGATATGAACAAGCAGTTTCTGATGAGTAAATCAAAACAATTTATAGTCATAAAAAAATGCTCTAAATCATTATTGATTAGAGAAATGCAAATTAAGACAACCTGGAGATAACATTTTACACCTACCAGATTGGCTAAAATAATTGAAGGGGAAAATGACAAATGTTGGAGGGGATGTAGGAAAATTGGGATGCTAATTCATTGTTGGTGGAATTGTGAACTAATCCAATCATTTTGAAGAGCAATCTGTAATTATGCCAAAAGAGTTATTATATATATGTATACCCTTTGACCCAGCAATACCACTAGTAGGTCTATTTTCAAAGATAATTAGGGGAAAAGGAAAAGAACCTATATGTTTTAAAGTGTTTATAGCAGTTCTTTGTGGTGACAAAGAACTGAAGACTACAGAGTTGCACATCAATTGGGCAATGACTAAATAAATTGTGGTATATGATTGTGATGGAACAGCACTGTGCTATAAAGAAATAATGAGCTCAACGATTTTAGAAAAACGTGGAGAGCCTTACACAAAATAATGAAGAATAAAATAAGCAGAACCAAGAGAATATTGTCTACAGTAATATTGTTTTCAGAACTATTTTGAGCAAACAAGTTATTTTGATTTATAAATACCCAAATTAATTATAAAGGACATATGAAGACACGATCTGCATCCAGAGAAAGAACTGATAAACAGAAGTTTAGAATAATTATGTACATACTTACATATGTGTGTATGTATGTATGTGTGTGTTTGTGTGCGTTTGTGTCTAATGGTGGCCATCTTGGGAGGAGGGGAGAAAAAAGGAAAAAAATTTTCAAAATTTTGTTGTACACTTGAAAGGAATAACAAGTTATGCATAATAGATTTACAGTTTTATGTGCAATCATCTTTTTTATTTTACTGTGTTATGTAAATGCTTGTTTTATTCCATAAATTAAAAATAAATAAAATGTATTGGTGAGAATGTAATAGGTACATAGCCCTACTGAGAGGAGGGCTGCACGAGATATGTTGTCTACAAGAAAGGGATAGGTCTGTGTTAAAGCATCAAGGTAGAAGGAAAGTTTGAAATGATCTAGGATGTAAAGAAATTTCTTAAAGACTAGGGATCCAACAGGACATAGCTGACTGAATGGAACAGAACACAAACTGTGAATGGACTCTAGTAACAGCTACGTGACTTCAAGGGGAAAGTGATCCACTGATCAAAGATAGGAAGATAGGTTGCTCCTCACCCGTCCCACAAAAGCCAAGCATACGACATATCTCCAAACCAACCATGCCTACCCCTCACCCATTAGAACCCAACACACCCTCCCTCCACCCCCTTGTCCTGCTGTCTTTCCGCACTGGGTAATCACCCCTTAGCGCAGATATTACCTCAACCTGGATACATGACCTAGATATAAAGAGATATATTACAAGAAAATTAGAGTAGCAGACCTGCAAATGCCATTGGGAAAAACCCTTCTCTCCCTTAGCTCACTCTTGTATACTCAACCCTTGCCTCTAAGATTATCCTTATAGCTTCCATTAGATTGTAAATCCCTTCAGGGCAGAAATGTCTTTTGCCTCTTTTTATATCCCCAGCACTTAGCACAGTGTCTGGCACATTTTTGTTGTTGTTGTTGAGTAGGGTCCAACTCTTTGTGACTCCATTTGGGGTTTTCTTGGCAAAGATACTGGAGTGGTTTGCCATTTCTTTCTCCAGCACCCACACTCTTGGGGAAACTCCCTTAAGGGAACAATGGGATCTGGTAGTAGCATGCCAAAGGGAACCCCCTGGGAAAAAAATTATATCCTGGGTGCAGGGAAAGCTCCCAGTTCAACCAGGGATGAACAAAAATGCGCCATATGAAATTTGGTCTAAAACTGCAAAAGATTCAGCTAATAATCTGTTTTAGCCCCAATATGGCACTTTTCATCATTACAAATTGAATTAAGTCTTGCCGTTGTAAGTCCTCATTCATGTCAGATGTAATATTGGTTTTTCTGGGCCACGTTATCTGATGGACTGTGCCCAAAACCCGCTAAAAGCATTTCTTCTTTATATTCCGTCCTGCCTGTTCCTCTCCAGCCTTTTTCAGATAGCATCACTATCACTGCCACTTGATGTTGCTAGGCCTGCTGCTACACTGGCTTCCTCTCCTCCTTCCAATCCTCTGTCTTACTCCCTTCCTATTGTAACAGGAGATTTGATCTCCTTTGAACATGTGGGACCTGCTACAAGTGTCTTTCCTTTCCAAGAAAGGGTAGTACCTGAAGCAACTATCAACCAGACAGAACCAGCCTCTAACCTGTGGATGGCTGGAGCTGAACAAAGAAGGGTAGAGACAGGAGATTCAGGAATCAAAAAGAAGTTTAATTTTAAAGTGAGGTAAATGGCTTGCAAGCAAGGACACTTGCTGGAGCCCTGCCCCTAGTAGGGGTGATATGAGAGGACTCAAGGCAATGTGGAAGTTCTCAGTATGTATACCAATGGCTATGCAGTAAGCGGCAGCCCCAACAATGAGGAGTAATAGCAACAATGGGACAAGTTTGATTCATAGTAGGGCTTCACGACCAAGTCATGGATACAACAGGTGCTTGTCTGAACTCAGATAACACCTGGTGCTAGTCAAAGCAATACAATAATTATATAAAACAATTCTGGGATTTTGCTGTGACTGAGTTCATCCAGAGGGTGAGCACAAAGGATCGCCACTATACCAAGCTCAGGACATAGCCTGTGCTGGGCCTTAGCTCTGGAAAACAGAGTGTCTCCTAACATTTTGATATTTCCCCCCTTTTGGCCAAAGGGAGAGGGGTCTGAAAGAACCCCTACCCTTCTGGCCAATAAAGGAGAGGCAGGTATAAGCCAAGATGCCACAAGAGGCCATTTGGGCCAGGACGTGCATTTTTATCCCAGGAGGTCAATTCCAAGAGGGGACCTATTAGAGAAATGTTTCCCAGGTATTACTGCTAGCCACTGTTTGCTTGCAAGCTGAAAAGAAAGAGTACCCAAGGATGTGGAGGGAGAAAATGGCAAAACAGGGCCCTGGTGGTTGGACACATAACAAAAGGGGAAAAAAAAAACTAGAACAATATACTTAGCCCTCATCTGGAATCTTGGGAAGAAATATGGGTTGACAGATGTGAGAAAACTTCTATCAATCTTTGGATCTGAGTTTCTGGTCAGCATAACATAGGTCCTTGGTTAAAGGTCTCTAAACAACACATAGACATGATCCAGTTTCCCAACCATGCAGTACTAGGTTCTAACAATGCTATAAACTTTTTCTCACAGTTCCCATAATTGTATGACATATACAACAGCATCCAGATTAAAAAGGTTTTGTTCTAACAACATTTCTCTTTTGATGGTCTCTCAAATTTCGCAATATAAGAGAACCTAGAAATATAATAACACAAACAATAAATTTCAACTGACATCAATTGCATTCCCAAATTATCACTTATCAAAATTATTGATCATATTATCTCTTTAGAGTTATCAAGCATGGAACAATTATGTTCAATTAAAGAAATCATAATAATGTTGTACTTAGCTTATGCCAGTCACTGTGTTAAGCACTTTACAAGCATTACATTATTTTGATCTTACAACAGCCTCAGGAGGTGGATATCATTACTATTTTTCTCTTCGCAATTCAGAAAATGGGGGCAAACAGAGATAAGATAACTTGCCTAAGATTACACAGCTAATACGCTTCTGCTACTGGAACAGAGAAGGATGGGCTCACCAAGGGCAGAGCTGCCTGGCCTCCCCCACAGAGTACTGCCATGATAGGTGCTGCCAAGGGCACCAGGACCCTCCCAGGCAGCAGCTGAGCAGGGTCTGCCAAGGGCTGGGCCTACACTGCAGATACTGACTGTGCTTTGGGGCTTGCAGCAGGGGCATTGGCTGCAAAATCAGAATCCCAGAGGCTGGGGTGGCTGGTGCCAGGACCTTCCCATTGGTTGTAGTTCCTTATGACAGGGCAAAGGCCATGGGGGCCTCACCACCCCCTTTACCTGCCCCTGCAGCTTTGGGGTCAGATGCTGCTGGGGCTGGGCGAGCAGGATGTACTTCACCTGGATAATGGCCCCAGTCTTGCCTAGAGGGGCAAGCTGCAGGATGCCCAGGGCACAGGGTTGTTGGGGCCACTGCCAATGGGCCCCCCCCCACTGTAGTTGCTGCTCCACCCCTTCACCAGGTAGGGCAGAATATGATTCAAGTTTCCCTACATATTTCCAACAATCTTTTTAAGCACCTGTTTTGGGGAACCTGATCTGAGATGAGAGGGGTAAACATGAAGAGGGAGAGAGTCTCTGAACCGAGGGAGTCACAAGCAATCTCTGGATTAAACAATAGTTCAAGGAAGGGTTAACAAGAGGGTTGATATAAAGTGCAAACCATTTATCTATTTTTTTTCCTTTCTTCACTCTGGGATTACTTTCAAACTAGTTGCCTTTCTTCATTGCCCTTGAACAATGAAGCTATTAATCTTGTCATGTACTTTGAAAACTGTCATAAAACCTAATCTTTATTTCTTCTTAAAACAAATTCTACAGAGTGATACCCCAAAACTCAATACGATATTTCAGAAGGGAGTGAGTTCTTGGAATTACCCCCAAAGTCTCAAGAGTCCTCTCCTACAATCTTAAAAATGATAAATCTTCAAACCTCCAAAATATACTAAGATATTTTTAGCAGTTCTACAAATTTTGATTATCTGACTTTATTTCTGTTATTCCAACATAACCAAAGCTGAAATGCCAGGGAAAAAATTCCTTACAGGTTTTTTCTTTTTTTCTTATACCCTAATCTCCTGCAAAAAACTTAAAGTGGGGTTAGTCCTGCTTACTGGAACAATTTTTTCAAGTATGAAAGTTCCTTAATCTTTCCCAGTGTTCTAAACTCTCTGGCTACAGCCCTTAAAAGTTTTTCTGGGGGCAGAGCCAAGATGGCAGCATAGGAGAAGGAACATATTGCAGCTCTCACATAGCCACCCCAAAATACCCATAAAATATGACTCTAAACAAATTCTAGAACTCCAAACACACACAAATATACTTTCCACTAAAGTCAGCTTGGCTACGAGGAACCATCTCAGCCCTGTGAGCCAAAACCAGCCTAGCCTGAAACTGAGGCTCTGTCCCAGAGGCGGCTGGACAAGAGGAGCCAAGCTCCGACTGGAGCTTCAGGAGAGCAGATCTGCGGCAGCTGTGGCAGGATCCAGAATTAGGTTAGTGGACCTTGGAGAAATCAGGGGAGAAAAGTGGGTCTGGCCAAAATGCCTCTAGCGCAACAAGGCCACGAAAGTGGAGGTTTTGCACCCGCCTCCACACTGCCGCTTCAGAGCTCCCCGCCTGCAGACTGCAGGGGGACCAAGCAATTGTTCAGAGGCCAAGTGCTCTCGCGTTGAGTGGCCTGGATCCGGATCGTGGTCTTGGGGTTGGTCCTGGGGTTTTTTTTTTCAGTGAGCCAGAGTTGGGGAGGGATCCAGCAGCCTCCTAAAAGCTCCAGCAGCTGGGAAAACCCCAGCAATTTGGGACAGAGCTTTCCCCTCTGGAAGCAGAGTTCCACAGAGATAAAAAAAAAAAATCACAGACTGACCAACCATGAATAAGAACAAGCATAAGAAGCAAAATAAGAATAGCAACCAAACCCTAGATTCCTTCTTTGGGGAAAAGAAGGATCAAGGCAGGGAGTGGGAGGAGGACAGCACAGTCGGAGCTCCCACACCAAAAGCTTCCAATAAACATGAAGATTGCCTTAAAGCTAGAGATGAGCCGAAGAAAGATTTTGA
>CM053581.1:61632094-61686233 GCA_028627135.1 Pseudochirops cupreus | reverse complement strand
AAGACATAGGAGAGAATAGATTGGGGGAGGGGGGATACAATGGGATGGCTGTTTGGGGGCGGTGGGTAGGGGAAAGATGGGGAGAAAATTTGTAACTCAAAATTTCGTGGAAATGAATGATGTAAACTAAAATTTAAAAAAATAAAATAAAATAAAAAAGAAGTTTTTCTGGCTGACTACATTTTAAATCCTTCAAGGTAATAGAATCTACCTCACAACACAAACACAACACAGACATTTTACATTTTACTAAGACACAAACATAGACAAAATGGCAAGACAGATACAGACACAAAGAATTCTAACAAAGTGCACAACTACAATTCCAATTTTAACCCACAAGTTACTGAGGCATGCATGCATGCAACTGCAAAATTTTTACAGGGACGTGCAGTAAAGGAGCAGGGGCACACAGAGAGGCCAGTTAACAGGAGGCGTGCAGTTAGGAAAGGATATCATTATGAGAGTGATGCAGGATGAACCAAGTCAAGGGAGGGGTCCTGGAGTTTTCCTCACAAAGAATGGAGAGCTCGACCAAGGCAGGAGTTCAGAGATCAGAACAGGAGCACGAGCAGAAGACTCCTTAGACCAAGGAAGAGGGGAGGAAGGGTGTCAAACTCAAAAGAAATAAATCTCTCATGGTGCCTAGTCCATTCCCACTGGTGCTAGAGAGTCCAATGCCTAGGTTCCATGTCCAATCCCATTTCTGATAAAACTAACCTGGATATTCTATTAAACATACGAATCACCAATCTTTCAGTCCCTCTGACTTCTCCATATCAAGGGGAGATACTGCTAAATTTTATGAGAATCCCGGGGCTGTTACAACCCAATTTCAGGCCATATTTTGTGGCTATTACACTATGTGGGGAGATGTAACTGATTTAATGGAGATCTGGTTCTCCTGTGGGGAAAGATCTGTCATTATTAGGCTGCAAATAGACAAGCCCCAATAGCAGGAGCACATGCTGGTCCTAAGGATATTCCTAATTGGCTATTACAAGACCCTCATTGGAACCATGAAAATCCAGCCAACTACACCAGGCTACAGCAGACTAGAGAATCTTTGATTAGGGGGGTGGAAGCTTCTGGGGTCTGCCCCCAAAATTAAAGTAAGTTCCAAGAACCTGTCCAGGAAGAAAATGAAACCTCTAACTGCTTTTTTGACAAGCTGTATAAATTTGCAAAGTGGCATGTAGGGTTAGATTCATTCCATCCAAGAGATGAGAGAATTATTAATTAGATCTTTGTTATTCAATTGATACCAGAAATATGAAAATATTTTCTTAAGAGTCGCCTTGGATGGCAGGAAAAGCGCATTGGTGAGCTCAAAGCATTGCTTAATAGGCTTATGAAAGGAGAGATAAAGAGGAGAAGTCTAAGCCAAAACCTGAAACAATCTTGGCCCTTGCCCAAGCAGCTCCAGCTCCCATTCACACTGTATCAGGGGATTAGTATGTGCATAAGTGCTTTTTTTGTTGCAAAAAGAGCCATCTTGCTGGAAGATGTAGAAGGAAAAAGTGGATAGAAAAAGAACAGAAAAAGAGGGGGCCCTGGAAGAACCTAATCTTCAGCATGAAGGTATGGGGGAGGAGGAGGAGCCATAGCTTCTGATGAAAATTTTTTCATTTTTCCTGATCCTGTTTTCCGTGCCCACACTATTGCAATGTCTACCTCTCCCTGCACTGATGAACCCCATGCCTCTCTTAAAGTTAGTATCATGCTTATTAGATACTGCAGTTTCTAATTCAGTTTTGATGTGCAAACCAGATTCTGACTGTACTTCTTTTAGATCTCTAAATGTTGTCAGGATCTTGAGGAAGCCTCAAAGTATCCCCAAACTGGCTCTAACCACCATTTCCTGATGCCCCAGTGGATCTCTCTCCTTGCAACTTCCTGAAGACTCTTCCTCTTTGTTCCCTACATTGGTTCAGAATGCCTAAGAGACTCCTGACAAAAGCCCAGGGATTCTGTCCACATCCCAGACTTTCTGTGGGTGAGTTCATCCTCAGATGTATGATTATTAAAATCCAATGTCCCTGTCACCATCATGTCTAAGGGAGGTAGATAGAGAACTAGCTCTGGAGTCAGGAGGACCTGAGTTCAAATTTGGCCTCAGATACTTCCTATGAGAGCCTAGGTAAGTCATTTAACTCTAATTGCTTACAAAAAAAAAAAAAAGACTAAGGGAGGCTCCCCACCATCCATTCCTCCATATCCTTTGTCCACAGAGGCCATTGAAGGTATCATAACGATTAATGACTCTGAGGATAAAGGAATTATTGTTCCTGTAAATCCCCTGGTAACATTCCTATTCTCTCTGTCAAGAAATCCAAGTTAGGCCCTGATGGTAAACCTGTTTATCACTTAACTTACAAGATATTCATGCTTATGTTATACCAACGTACCCAGTAGAGCCCAATCCTGCTACCATCATTTCCTCAGTTCCTTATGAGGCTACCTGTTTTACTGTGATAGATCTTTGCACAGCTTCTTTTTTCTTTTTAGCATTTCCATTTACCCAAACAATCAGTACCTGTTTGCCTTCACCCAGAAGAATACACGAGAGAAGTAGACTCATTTGTCTTAAGGGTATGTAGAAAGTCTCACTGTGTTCTCTCAAATCTTGCAACAGGACTTGACTTTGTTGTACTTGGCCTCAGTCTGGCTCCCCTGATCCCTTCCCTCCCCCCATTCTGCCCTAACCAGCCATCTTCTTCCTGTTTCTTCCCAGAAGTAGACTTGTTGGCTGCAGGGCCTGCCAAGGTTTCCCCGCTAGTATGAAGATTAAAATGTGTACTAGCCAATCCCTGATGTAAACCCCTGCTTATGCAATCCCTGACCATTAAGAATGGGAGGTTGCCTTTATATACCAGTAATCTGCCCTTGTTCAGGCCTGTTTGATTTGGGTAATAATAAAGTCCACTTCCAAAATTTTGCACTTGGAGTCTCACTCGCTTCTTTTGGCACAACAACCTCCAGCACTTTCATGGGCACCTCTCTGATTCAGTACGTTTATGATTTCCTATGGGTGGCACCCAGTGTCAAAATCTGTCAAAACAAGTCACCATCATTTGAAGGATCATTAGGTTTCTAAATCAAAAGTACAGTGTTGCCTCCCCCAAGAGGAGTACCTTGGATTCATTCTATCTGTTGGCACTCACTCTGTTTCCCCAAAGTACATATAGAGTCATTGATAATTGTCAGTTCCCATGACCAAAAGATAATTAATTATGTGCTATTTAAGGGGGAGTTGGATATTGCCACCAGTGGATTCTGTCTTTTAGTGATAGCACTAAGCTTTTAGTTTTCCTAAGCAAAGACAGCGTTTCAGAACTTTACAGCTTGAACTAGAATATCTTTCTTCCTTTGTATACCTCAAGAAAGCCCAGTTATCAGCTCCAGGGCTGGGACTGCTAGATCATATTAAGCCGTTTTCTCTTTTTGTACACAACTACAAAGGGTAGCTTCAGGGGTCCTCACTCAATTCCTGGGACCCTCTCTTCACCCTGTAGCATATTATTCCGTTCAGCTAGATTCAGCAGTTGCAGGAGCTCTGCCCTACTTGCCAACATTAACAGTCACTGCTGCAGCAGTCACTGCTCTTTTAGCTGAAAAGACATATGATTTGGTTTTAGGGGCCCCACTTATAGTGCAGTGGCTCCATGAGGTTGAGGTGCTTTTGTTGAGACATCACACTCAAGCCTTCTCTGAACAAAGACTTGCTAAATATGGAGTGACACTATTGGGCAAAGAATATCTGAAGGGCGGCTAGGTGGCACAGTGAATAGTGCACCAGCCCTGGAGTCAGGAGGACCTGAGTTCAAATCTAACCTCAGACACTTAATGCGTATTAGCCATATGACCTTGGGCAAGTCACTTAACCCCAATTGCCCTATGAAGAGAAAAAAAGAACAAAGAAAATCTGACTCTAAAGTGTTTCACTTCTCAACCCAACCACATTACTCTCTGATATACCTCCCTCAGGGCAGCCTCACCATTACTGTTCCTCTATGGTAGACATGTCTGAGAGACCGCATCTTTCTTTTCTTTTAAATAATATTTCATTTTTCCCCAATTACATGTAAAACAATTTTTACATTCATTTTTTAAAGTTTTAAATGCCAAGTTCTATTCCTCCCTCTCTCCCCTTGCTCCTCCCTGAGATGGCACGAAATCTGATATAGGTTATACATGTGCAATCATGTAAAGCATATTTCCATATTAGTCACTTCCTTAGTGGAAGAAAATTCAAAGAGAGAGAGAGAGAGGAAGGAAGGAAGGAAGGAAGGAAGGAAGGAAGGAAAGAAGGAAGGAAGGAAGGAAGAAGGGAAAGAAAGAATACAGTAAAAGAAAGAGAGAGAAATAGTAAGCTTCCGTCTGTATTCAGATGCCATCAGTTCTTTCTCTGAATGAGGATAGCATATTTCATTATGAGTCCTTTGGATCATGGTATTGCTGAGAATATCTAAGTCATTCACAGTTGTTCATTATTCAATATTGCTATTACTATGTAAAATGTTCTCCTGGTTTTTCTGAAATCATACTGCTCATCATTTCTTATAGTACAATAATATTCATTACAATAATATACCACAACTTGTTCAGTCATTTCCAAATTGATGGCCATTCCCTCAATTTCTAATTCTTTGCCACCATAAAAAGAGCTGCTGGAAATATTTTAGTACAAATAGGTCCTTTTTCCTTTTCTTTGATCTCTTTGTGATACTGACTTAGTGTTATTGATGGATGAAAGAGTATGCACGGTTTGATTATCCTTTGGTATCTATTATCTATTTTGCATTTCATAATGTTCTCTATCTCTTATTTAGTCATAAATTCTTCCGTTCTCCATAGATCTGACAGAGAAACTACTCCATGCTCCCCTAATTTGCTTATGATATCACCCTTGATGTCTAAATCAAATTTCTATTTGGACATTATCTTGCTATACTGTGTGAGATGTTGGCCTATACCTATTTTCTGCCATGCCATTTTCTAGTTTTCCCAGTAGCTTTTGTCAAATAGTGAGTTTTTGTCCCAAAAGCTTGGATCTTTGGGTTTATCAAACATTAAAATACTTTAGTCATTTACTATGATGTATTATTTACTTAATCTATTCCACTGATCCACCATTCTATTTCTTAGCTAGATTTTTTTTCCATGAATACCACTTCATAATTCAGTTTGAGATCTGGTATGGCGAGGCCATCTTCCTTTGCATTTTTTTTTCATTAGTTCCCTTGATATCCTAGATCTGTTGTTCTTCCAGATGAATTGTTATTATTTTTTTTTAGCTCTGTATTTTAATTTTTTGGTAGTTTGATTGGTATGGCACTGAATAAGTAAATTAATTTAGACAGAATTGTTACTTTTATTATGACTCAGACTACTCATAAGCAATTAATATTTTTCTAATTTTTTAGAGCTGACTTTATTTGTGTGAAAAGTCTTCTGTAATTGTGTTCGTATACTTTCTGGGTTTGTCTTGGTAGCCAGACTCTCGAGTATTTTATATCGTCTACAATTATTTTAAGTGGAATTTCTCTTTCTATTTCTTGCTGCTGGATCTAGTTGGTAATATATAGAAATACTGATGATTGGTGTGGGTTTATTTATTATGTATTACAGGATATATGTAATTTTGCTAAAGTTAATTATCTCAAGTAGTTTTTTAGTTGATTCTCTAAGTATGCCATCATATCATCTGCAAAGAGTGATAGTTTTGTTTCCTCATTGCCTATTCTAATTCCTTCAATTTGTTTTTCTTCCCATTGCTAAAGCTAACATTTCTAGTACAATGTTGAATAATAGTGGTGATAATGAACATCCTCATTTCATTTCTGATCTTATTGGGAAGGCTTCTAGTTTATCCCCATTACATATAATGCTTCCTGATGGTTTTAGATACTACTCATAATTTTAAGGAAAGCTCCATTTATTCCTATGTCCTCTAGTGTTTTTAATAGTAATGGATGTTGCATTTTTGTCACAGTCTTTTTCTGCATCTGAGATAATCTATGATTTCTGTTGGGTTTGATGTTGATATGGTCAATTATGCTGATATTTTTCCTAACATAGACTCAGCCCTGCATTCCTGGTATAGATCTGACCTAGTTATAGTGTATGATCCTTGGGATATATTGTTGTAATCTCCTTCCTAGTATTTTATTTAAAATTTTTGCATCAATATTAGAGAAATTGGTCTATAGTTTTCATTCTCAGTTTTCTCTCTTCCTAGTTTAGGTATCAGCACCATATTTGTGTCATAGAAGAAATTTGGTAGAACTCCTTCTTTGCCTATTTTTCCAAATAGTTTATATAATATTGGGATTAATTGGTCTTTAAATGTTTGTAGAATTCACTTGTGAATCCATCTGGCCCTAAGGATTTTTTATTAGGGAGTTCACTGATGGCTTGTTCGATTTCTTTTTCTAAAATGGGGATATTGAAGTATTCTATTTCCTCTTTTTTTTAATCTGGGCAATTTATATTTTTGTAAATATTCATCTGTTTCATTTAGATTGTCAGATTTATTGGCATATGATTGGGGAAATAGCTCCTAATAATTACTTTAATTTCCTCTTCATTGGTGGTGAATTCACTTTGTTCATTTTTTTTCTACTAGTAATTTGGTTTCCTTTTTTAAGTCAAATTAACCAAAGGTTTATATATTTTATTGAGTTTTTTTTTCATAAAACCAACTCACGATGACCTTTCTGACACTCCCTTGCAGAACTCAGCCCACAACCTATATACTGATGGTTCCTCTTTTGAGAGATGGCATTCATTACACTAGTACTGCCCTGGTTTCTGACCATGACACTATTTGGGTAGCCTAACTACCACCTAAGTTCAGTGCCCAAACTGCCAAATTGGTTGGACTTACACAAGTGCAGTCATCTAGACTGACTCCCATTATACCTTTGGAGTTTGTCATGCCATCAGGATGCAATAGTTGCAGAGGGGCTTCTTGACTTAAGATCACTGGGAACACACAATACATCAGTGAACTTCTATCTATCCTACAGCCTCCTATTGCTCTTGCTATTGTCCTTGTCCTGCCTACACAATGGAAAGACGTTCTTTCAAGAGGTAACAATTGTGCTGATGCTTCTGCAAAACTCACCCCTTGAGGCCCCTGCACATGTATTTCATCTCTACTTCTGATAATGTTGACTTCTCTTTATCTCACAATGACTCTGAAATTGCAAAGTAGAAACAGTGGTTTTGTGACAAGCAGTTATCTAGGATCTGGGTGACTGTGGAAGGCAAACTACTCATCCCTTTTGTCAGACAGGTAATATGGAAATTGATAAGGCTCTTTGACCAAGATTTGGGTGCTCTGTTTCGGGTACTTCCACACCTTCACTGGAATAAGCCCACCTCTCATTTTGATATTCAGTCTCTCTTTAATTGTTAACCAAAGTTGAGTGCCACCCTCAGGAACACCCACTCTTCCAAGGGCATATAAACTGTAAACCCACCTCCAAGATTTGTCTTCAGCATTTGAGAGTGTCACTGACCCTTTTATTAATAAAATGCTGGCATTATTAATAAAATTATTAGTTACCCAGAAACTATGTCTCAAACTTTTTAAAAGTCCACACCGCATTAGTCCAGGGTATATGTTATGAGAATCTGAACTATAGTAATGGAAATTTGAGTGGAGAGATGAGGATGACAAATTTGAGAGAAATTATAAAGGTAAAATGAACAGAATCAAGCCATGGATTGGATGGGAAGGTAGAGGAGAAGGAGCAAAATGCAAGACTGAGATGACTTCAGGGTTTCAAATCTGAGTTAGTGGGAGGATAAATAGAGATGGACACTTGGAGGAGGAGCAGTTTTAGAGAGGAAGATCATGGAGTTCAGTTTGGAAGGTACTTGGGATAAGTGTTATCTCTCCATCGGGCACTGGACATGCCCGACAATTCACAGTAGAAGGGAGAGCTCGAGAGAAAGAGAGAGCGCAGTTGGAGCAGATGGGATCGCCAAGGTAGAGAAAGTAGGCGAAAGCAATGGAAATATTCGTGCTTAGTTTAGGGGCCAGAAGGACCAAGAAGGAGATTAAGGAGCCGTAAATGTAGGACCAAAAGTCAAGAAATATCCAGGAAGAGGGAGCGGTCAACAGTAGTGAACAAAGGATGCCTCGAGATCCAGAACTAGGAGTTGGAGGCTAAGCTGAGAGCCTTTCGCAATCCATCTAACACGAAACAAGAGGCTGTGGTGATCTTGGAGTGAGCAGGTTCAATAAAATGCAGAGGTCAGAAGCCAGATGGCAAAAGTTTGGCAAAGGAACGAGGGTAAACTGCTTCGGGCAATGAACGAAGACAACTCTTTCAAAGGAAGGAGAAGGGACAGGACGGAATCAAGGGCATGAGTACATGGAGTTAGCTAGCGGCCAGAAAACCGCCTTCCTCCGCGACGACCGAAACAAAGGAGGGAGTCCATCGGAGAGTTCCCGGAGCCCACTTATTCTTAGACTAGCGAGACACGTGACGGAGGAGGATCCGCAGAACTACACTCCCCAGAATCCTTCGCGCCGCGACCCATTTCTTTCTCGGGACTCCATCTCCCCGGCCCGGTACTTAAGCGGTGCGGCGGGTCCCCGCGGCCCCTGGATCCCGTAGCAACAGTGCGGATCTTGGTGGAGCGGACTACCCCCGCAGGGCCGCGTGGGAGTGGGCTCTCCTCGGCCCTTTGTTCTCGCGCCCGACGCTACCACCAGCCAGGAGGATGGGTGAGTGAGCGAGCGAACTCCCGGATTCTGCCGGGCTGGAGGGCGGTGGCCGGGCTGCCAGAAGCAGAGGAGACTGGGGAGAGAAGGGGCCCGGCGAGTGTGTGAGCGTGCCCCGCAGGGCCTGGGGAAGAGCGCTTGTGTGTCACGGCAGCGTGCCCTGCGGGGAGAGTGTCTGTGTCAGTGCACGGACGTTCCCTGCAGGGCCTAAGGGAGAGGGAAAGGGTGTGTTAGGGCGTGTGCCGGCGCGTGCGAGCTGCGTGCCCCGCAGGGCCTGGGGGGAGAGTGTATTTAATACCTACGTGCCTTGTGGGTGTAGGGAGAGTGTGTGTATGTGTATGCATGTGTGCATGAGCCTGTCCCGATGGGCCAGTGTCTGAACTGTGTGTCCTGCGGGGCCTGGGGAAGCGTGCTGGTGTGTAACTGCAGCGTGCCCACAGGGGGGGGGGGGTGTGTCTGTATGTCTTTGTGGTTCTGTGTCTGAGCATCCGTGCCCTTGTATGAGCATGCCCTGCAGAGCCCAGGGGAGAGGGAAAGGCGGGGCATCTGTATGTATTTGTGTCTCTATCTGAGTCTGAGTGTTCTGCAGGGTCTGGGGGAGGAGGGAAGGGACGAGGTGGGGGGCAGCGTGAGACCATGAGCCTTTCCAATTTGGAGATCAGTAGACTGTGTATGTTTGTGTTTAAGGGCAGCCTCCCCTTTAGGGCTTGGGAGAGAGTTTAATGTAGTGGGGGGGGCGGAAGGGGGGAAAGAAGGAGTGGGCCACCCACAGATGGAAGGGAGTTCAGAGACCCCCAACCCTTCTACTAGGAAATTGAGACTCATAGAGGTAAAGCGACGTGCTCAAGGTCACCTGGGAGATTGGGAATTGAGATTTGAGACCAGGTCTTCCTGACTCCTAGGCATGTCTGTGACTGAGCCTGTCCCCAGAGCCTGTCTTCTAGTTGAGGTGAAGACTTAGGCAATTTTTCTCCGATATTTTTGGAGAGACTTGTGTGCGTGCTACCCTGAGTTCAGAAAGAGCATTGACCTTGGAATTAGTAACAATTTGAGTACAAATCCTGCTTCAGATCCTCACTTAGCCTTGTACTCCCCAACAAGTCATGTAACGGTCTTGTTTGCCTTAGTTCCTTATCTGTAAAATGGGAATCATAATAGCAACTCTCTCCCAGAGCTGTTCTAAGGATAAAATGAAATCATATTTGTAAAGCACTTTGCAAATTATAAAACACTATATTATGTGTGTATAGGATTATGTATATAGTATATGTAAAAATAAGATCTGTTATTATGTCTGTTGTTTTCCAACTGAATCACCTTCCCTTTGAGGACCTTTATTTTTACTGTTTGACTACAACATCATATAGGATCATAGATTTAGAACTAGGAGGGAACTTAGAGGTCATCTCTTAAACGGATAAGGAAACTGATGCCCAGGGAAGTGAATGGACCTACTTACTGTGTGCCAGAAACAGTGAAAAAAAATCAGAAAGCTCCTGCTCTTGAGGAGCTTACATTCTGTTTGGAGAAAATACCATGTGCTTCTATGAGTATATGCAGAATAAACAGAAGGTAGTTTAGAGAGATAGGGCACTAGCAGTTGAGGTGGATCAGGAAAGAATTTATGAAGAAAGTGATGCATGATCTGATTTTGAAGAAAGTGTGAGATTGAGGCAAGGAGGGAGTAGTGCATTCTAGGCATGAGGGACATCTCGGAAGAGAGATGCTAGTGCTGGGAGATGCATTTGAGGGTAGGTGGAGAAGCTGAGGAAGACTAGTTTTGCTAGACTGTGGAGTATAGGAAAGGGAGCAATAAAGCTGGAGAAGTTGTTTAACACAAGGTTGTGGAGGGCTTTTAAAACCAAACAGTAGCTTATTTTTTACCCCTGGAAGAGTAAGGATTCCATCATAAAATGGAGTTTATTAAATAGGGAAGTGACATGATTACAATTGGGCAAAACCAAGCCCAAACCACTTTGGCATGTTGTGTAGTTGACGTGGGGAGCAATGTGAGCCTGGGAAACCAGTTAGGAGCAAATTTCAGTAGTTCAGATGAGAGGTGACAAAAATCTTCAACTCAGAGTGGTGACTATGTGAATCAGGAGAAGGGGATGGATGTAAAAACAACACAGTGTGGTAACTGATAGGATGTGAGAAATCAAGGATGATGCCAAACTTGTGAACCCAGAAGATTGGAAAGATATTGGTGCCCTCAATAGAAATAATGACATTTGGAAGAGGTTTGGGAGGAAAGATAATGAATTCTATTGGGGGCATGTTGAGACAGTGACTAAATGAGATGATCTAGATGCAGAGTCCATATTCCACATCACAGAAGGGGCAAGGCTATGAATTCAACCCATGTGTTCTGATTCCCAGGTCTAGCTGTGCCCCCTGGAGCCTGTTGTGACTATAGAGTCAGGGCTTCCATATGAAGTCTGAGTTTCTTCTCTCTGATCCCAGAAGTGTCTGAGGCTGCTCCTGAATTATTGACAACTTCTCATGTAAGGAGCTTGCAATATCACCCACCTAACATGAGGGAATGTATAGCTTAGTGAATTTGGGTACTAAAAATCAAGAATATTTTACCTCTTAACTACTTTCTTCTCTCCTAGCCATACCTTCTCAAGGCTCTGTCCTTCTTCCAAGACAAAGCATAGTGGAAGAAGAGGAAGGAATGATTTCTGGGCTCCTAACAGGCAGGTCCCAGGTAAGTTGGGGATTTTTCCTCTCTTAAATTATCTCAGTTCTTAGAGTATGGATGCTTTTCATTCTGCTCTCCCCAGTCTTTCCTGCCCATCCAAATTCTGTGCAGAGACCTGAACCCTAATTGCTTTCCCTGAGAAGATAGCATATTCTAACAAATGAAGTAGTCACTAGATTGTGAGAGTTGGAAGGGACATAAAGAGATTATCTAGTACAACCCTCAAGTGATGGGCTCAGGATTTGGAATAGGTTTCTCAACCTCCTGTTCTGTACTCTTCCCACTAAACTGTGGAACTCTGTAGAAAATCCCCGTCATTGTCTCATTTAGTGTCCTTCCTCAGTATCCCTCCCCTCTATACATAACAGTCAGTTATTCATTGAATTGTTGTAGCAGAGCAGAAAGAGGGTTGAATTTAGAATGAGCAAAGTCCTAGTCTTAACACAGGCTTCATTTAACTTTCTTGATTAAGTTTTCACATTTGTAAAATGGAGATTATGCTATCCTTAGTGTTTATAGTACTTGGCTCACCCCATTAGTTCAAGTAATAAAAACCCCTGAAGTGGTCACATCATTCAGATTCACACTGCATATTTAACCAATTACCATATCTTACATAATTATAACTTTGAATAGTACAGATCTGCATGCATGGAACAACTTTGGGGTATTCGTTATTTACACTAATGGGGCCTAGCTATTTATCAAAAATCTGTAATTTTATCTATATGGGTACTTTCTGATACAGAACAAGTACTTATAAATGTTTGTTTCCTTTCTTCCTTGAAAAACTGATCTTTATAACTTAGTAGGTAATCTTTGAGAATTGCTAAGCCCTTATATCTCCTCACCTTCTGACCTACTTGGTGATCAAATGAGTTAATATATAATATTTTGTAAAATTTAAAGTACTAACTAAATGTCAGATCTTTTTTCTAAATGTCAGATACTATCTTTCAGCCATTCCTACCATCTGCTTATTTTGAGCTAAATGTTTTCAGGGAAATAAACCTAAGAATTCTAAGAACCAATTCTTTGCCTTCAAAGAGTCTTATTGGTGATTATTGGTGAGAGAAGACATACACGCACAAAAAAATTGTCACTGAGCAGAGCTAAATTATATTGATTTTATTTCCATAAAATTTTTTGTATCCTTACCTTATCTCTCCTCACAGTGCTACTGCCCTGTTTCTTAACTCAGGTCCTCATCACTTTGACTATTTCTGTAGTCTCCTAACTAGTCTTTCTACTATTGAAGTTTTAAAAAGATGATCAAGTTCTCTTGTCCACCCTCATCTTGAGCAGGAAATGCTTTCTAAATGGGTGACTTTTGTGGTAAGTCAATGACCACACCAGAGAAAATAAAAGTCAGGGGGTACCGTGTATAGAATCCTAGACCTGGAGTCAGGAAGACCTGAGTTCAAAAAAAGTTTTAAATACTTAAAAGCTGTGTGACCCTACACAAGTCACCTCACTTCTGTCTGCCTCAGATCTGAGTAGGCACTTACTAAATGCTCATTCTCCCTCACTGCCTATTGGAAGCTGGATTTGATTGATAATTAAAGATAAAACTGGGCTGGTACTTACTTTCAAATATATGAGAACATGGCAGCGTAGGCCTTGGGTAGTTCTAACACAGGGTGTGTTCCTCCAGGCCTGCAAGGATCTCTGGCTTTGGGCACACTACAGAATCTAGTGGTATAAGCACCAGCAACTGGGAAGTAGGTCCATAAAGAAAGCAAAGGTCTGGGTCTTGGGGCTTTTACTTATGTGAAGAAAGGGGTCTCTCTCATGGGTTATGTTGTGTTTAATAGATTAATATGGAGCTCAGGAAGTCAGAGGTCAAAGCTAAATTTTAACTTTACCAATTCCAGGTTTTTGTTTTCAAAGACTAGGCCTAAGTGTTTAGAGAGACATTGAGATCTGCCCTCTGGCTCAGGATGCCTAGGAGGAATTTCTATATAGTACTCCCTCTCTTTGGCTAATAGCTTTTTTGGTGGCAAGTACCGGGGTTGGGGTTCATTCAGCCTTAGCAATGTAAAGTGAATGACAGGTGATCAATGAAGTATTTTAATAAAACCAAGATTTTACAAAGGGTATATATGTGTATTTATACTGGTGTGGATATGTATATGTTTTCTTATTTTGAAACAAATTATTTCCTAATTAAAGTCATTCAAAGAGTGAAACATATATAAAGAAATCCATTGGTACAATACTTACATACTGTCTAGTTTGATGATTGGTAGTAAAATATATTTCAAGTAAGAA
This sequence comes from Pseudochirops cupreus, assembly GCA_028627135.1. NCBI lineage: Eukaryota > Metazoa > Chordata > Mammalia > Diprotodontia > Pseudocheiridae > Pseudochirops > Pseudochirops cupreus. The sequence goes on along the minus strand of CM053581.1, from coordinate 61,672,518 downwards.
GCCTACAGACCTGCTTCTCTTCCGCTTTGTGCCAGGATTATTTAATAGAAAAGCAAAAGAAGAGATCTTACCAAAGGACAAAGCAGGCACAGGGATTCTTAAATGTAAAGTTCCTTCTGGAGGTGGTGTTGTGGTGGGTCTGCCTAGAGTAGAATGATTTTCCTTCACTGTCCAACCAGAGTGTGAAAAGAAAAAAATCACTCCTAGCCAAAGATAGATCACTACTGATTTACACATGGCCTTGCTATTGATTTATTTAGTATTCTGCTAATTCAGGTATATATTTATACTTTCTAGCAAGTATCTCTGTTTCTTAATGAGGGGCAAAACCTTTGGACTTTCAAGTCATTTAGCAGTTCTTTAGCAATGTGGGGAGAGCCCTTGAATAGCCTCTCCTTCAAGTGATTGTCTTTAAAAGGGAGGGGGAAATAACAATTTATTGAGAAAAGGTTTGGAAATTCTTCATTTGCCCAATTGATTCAATAGTTGAGTTAATTGGAAGAAACATTCTATAGGAAGAATGTCGGGAATAATATACTTCTCATTATTTAAGGAAAGGAATAATTATAATTAGTACAAAGGACTTTTCTTCATTAGTTATCTATAAAACCTCTGGCTGTTCACTCAAGCCAGATGCAGTCTGAAGAAGGGGACAGTTAGGAAAGATGCTGGGTTGGTGCAGTATTGATTGAACATGGGGGGAGTGGCTAGATATTTTGAACCTTGGTGATTGAGATGTAATGCCTTTGACTGGAATAGGGATATTTGGATGAGAGTGGTTTAGGAGGAAAGATAATGAATTCTGTGTTTAGAATTATTCAGTTTGATATATCAGTGTGACATCCAGCAGAGCTGTTCAGTCAATTGATTACAAAAGACAGGAGTTTGAGAGTGGTTTGGGGACTTACTGCATAGATTTGAGCGATTAAAAATACAGATTTTTATGGATGATAAATGATTAAAATGGAGTTGATACCCAAAGTAAATAAGGAATAATGATAATAGAACACCTTGATGCCTTTGATTACTTTGAGTCACACCTAACTCAGATAAGCTATATCCTTGAATCCAAAAAAAATTGGCAGGTATGATTTCTGAGCCACTGTCACTTATCACTGACATCATTGTATAATATATGAAAGGGAGAAATGTGAAATATCTGGAATGGGTAACTTGGATTCATATTGTGAAGAGTGTTAAATGCCAAGTTGAAGCATTTGTAGACAGCTAGGTACCAAAGTGGGTAAGAGTTCTGGACTTGGAGGCAGGAAGACCAAATCCAGCCTCATATATTTACTAGCAGTGTGAGCCTGGGCAAGTCACTTCATTTCGGGTTCCTCATCTGTAAAATGGCAATAATAGTAACTACCTCACAGGGTTATTGTGAGGATCATAGGTACAGCATTGCACAAACTTTAAAGCTCCCTCTAATGCTAGCCATTGTTATTATTTGCCATTATTCTTATCCTTGAAAAAATAGAAAAAACAATAATTCTTGAGTTCTTAAGTTAGACCTGAAGCCGTTGAAAAAATTTTCCTCCTTACACAATTGGGATAACATAATTTTTTAATATATTTTCATATGTCTCCAAATAAAAAGATTCTTATAGAACCTTAATAAGTTTAAAATTCAATTTTCCCCTGTGTATTATGTGTGTGTGTATATATATATTTATAGATATCTATATCTATGTTTATTAAACTTGAAAATCACAAAGAAAAATTCCTTCAAGTTCATGAAAAAGACTATTATGTGAAAAGTATATCATATCTATATATATAATGTCTCATCTCTGCCATACCAGTCAGAATTAAAGCAAAGATGATTTTTGCAAGAAAATTCAGCTTATTTTCTTTTGTAGAGAAAATAAAATACAAGTTGAATAGCTCTGCCTTCCATTGTCAGTTGTCATATATCCCATCCATTCCAAGCAAAAGATCTTATCCCTTTTTTGGCCTTCTCTTTTCTTAAAATAAAACTTTGTTGAATTTACAAACTCAGCAACCAAAAAAACTTTCTTTTATCATTAGCTTCTCTTGCCAGCCTCAGCTCATTTTGAGCTGTAACAAACATTCCTGCCACAATTTTTATAGGACCACACTCTTCTTCCTCCCCATCTCAGTGCCTGTGTGAATCGGTCCAGCTCTGTTCTATCCTCTCTATACTTCATTCTCTTACTCTTTGTCTTATTACTGAAAATGCCTTGTTAAACACTGACTTTGGATTCCTTCCACCCCCTTTACTCCTATTTTGTTCTGCGGAACAGAGCTAGAGAAAATCACAAGACTGTTAGTTAGGTCCATTACAAATTTTTGTTAGATGATCTCAACTGGCTCCTCATTGTAGCAGAGCAGCCCCTTTATACCTCTGTAATCCACCACAACATCTGTTTCAAACCTTTTTGTCCCTCTGTAATCCTCCCACGATATCCTTTCTACCTAACCTCTCCACTAAAGACTTTGCCTTATACTTCACCAAAAAAAAAAATTGAGGCTGTTTTGCCAAGAGCTTCCTCTTCTTCCCCTAATGTCGCCTCCTTCCTTCATGTCTCACCTAAAGAGATGGCCCTTCTTTGGTGATATCACTGGGCCAAAAAGAATGCAAAATTTAGTGACGCTTCAGATGTAGTTCCAAAGAGCTTTTTAGAATAGTTGGATCAGTTCGCTGTTTTCTCAGTTGTGCATTATTATTCCTATTTTCCGTAAAGCCTTACAACATTTATTTTCCTTTTCATCATCCTTGCCAATCTGACAGGGTCGAGGTACGACCTGAGATTTCTTTTAGCTTGCATTTCTCTTATTGTTATTATTGGATAGGCACAATTGTTGGTAGCTTATATTTCCTCCCATGAGAAATGCCTGTTGTAGATGCTTCAACCTGGCTGGCTTGTCTGCCTTGTGTGTGACAGTTGGCTGACAGTTGGTGGGAAGGACTGAGCCCTTCTCCGAAAGAGGTGGCTGGGCTGGATGTGTGGTTTACAGGCTACTGCCTCTCCCAGGGCTCCTGTGCCCATCTATCTGTTGGTGGTAGGTTGTCAGTGGTTGTTGGTGGTGATGGTGATAAGGAAGGTGGGGACCCCTCTCCATAATGATTTCTCTCCTCATTAATGGCTGTAGGGGCTGAGCTGGAACCAGTTCTGGTGATTTGGGGGTCATTATTGTTCATAAGGCTCTTAGGCCCAGAGTTCTGGGCCATCTTCATCAAGGGTCCAATATTAGAGGTGGGTGGTTTGTGGTGCTTGATTTTTCTGTCTCTAAGGTTGCCTTGTAAGAGATGGTTAATAAATTGTTTCGCTCAGATACTAACATAGTGACTACCATACTGAAGCTAATTAGAAGTAAATGTTTGGAATGTGATTACTGGTGTTAATTTTGGGCATTAAAATATAAGCCCGGTATTAATTTGTATGGTTTGGAATTTTGTGAAGAGTTTTTACGTGCCTGGGCTTCACTTGGGTAAACAACGTGTAAGACTAAACTCTTCCCCTCCTGACTCAATATAAGGAGATAAATCTTGGTTAAGTAGGAATGTGCTTGCTGTTTCCAGGTATCAGTAACATTCAAGGATATAGCTGTAGACTTCACTAAGGAAGAATGGCGAGAACTGGAACCTTCTCAGAAAGACCTGTACAGGGAAGTGATGTTGGAGAACTATAAGAACCTCGTTTCCCTGGGTAAGAATGGCTTTTCTCTGTAACTCAGAATATGCCTTTCAGAGTCTTTTTGTCCTTGGTTGGGAAAGGGTAAAAGTACCTAATGTGCTTAATTGGGTTTTGGTTTGCTTTCAGGGATCAGAAATTTATAATCCCTTTATAGTTAATAAATGGAATGTTTTCTGCTTATTGTTCTTAATTCATAACTTTTAGAATTGGAAATGGGCAACTTCATTATGGTATCCTTAGACGATACTTTTCTCATTCTCTGATGCCTTAAATCAGAGATCTTCCTCTAAAGTTCCAGCATAAATACCTGAAGATATGAAATGTTTCTACTGAAGAGTGTTAATGTTCTCATTTTCTTTTTTATTCTGCATCTTTTCTATGCCCGTCTTAGCTTTTACCATGACCTTTCTCACCCTCACTTTACCTCCACTCCATCCCCATCCCCTGGAACATGCACACACGTGCATGCATGTGCGCAGTTTCAGAATTGGAAGGTACTTAAGACTATTTCAGTCCATACCTGAATAGCAGTCCCCTCTACAACATCCCTCACAGGTGGTCATTTATCCTCCAAGTTGAAAACTTCCAGTGAAGGAAAACCCATTACCTTTTGAGACAGCAAAAGTAAATTTAATTGTTAAAAAGTTTGGTTTTGTTGTTGTTTTTTTTTACCAGGGTTCTTCTTTCCTAGTTCTGCCCTTTGGGACTAAGGGAAATAAGTCTTAATTCATCTTTTACATGGCCGACAACCTCATTTCTCAACAAGCCTCATGGCATGCTCCCTAGTATCCACATTATCCTTCTTGCCACCTTTTGAATGCATCCTATTTCATCTGTGCCCTTCCTAGAATGTGATTACTGTAATTGAATGTACTGTTCTATATGTGGTCTAGCCAGTGCACAGTACAACAGGATGTTCATCTTTCTTGTCCTGGAAACTGATCCTCAGTGCATCACCTTAAGTTTGAAACCCTGTACAATTCCTTAGGCATGTTTTCTTTTTCCTGAAGAGGAAGGGACTAGGATTATGAGTTCTTTTCAGAAATTTCCTGTTTTTCCTCCATATTTAAGGAGTTCCAATTTCCAAACCAGATGTTATCTACCAGTTGGAGCAAGGAGAAGCACCATGGATGTCAGAAAGAAAAATCCCAAGGGGCTTCTCTCCTGGTGAGTAAGGTTAATCCAGCTAGATTTGCAAGCTGCTATTTAGTTGGTCAGTCATGGGGGTAGAGCTTCAAAATATTGTTGACCAAGGAACTCTTCCTCAAAGAACCAAAGGCCCAATCTCCCCTGACAGTTCATTTATTGGCAAAATGTGAGCAACAATAAAACCCTAGGACAAGAGATTGACATAGAGAAGGAGGTGTACATTTGAATTGGTTAACTGAGATGAAAGTGGTGCACAGGGAGAACTGGAAGGGGTAGAGAGACTAAGGGTGATAGGGAGAACAAAGAAATATTTAGGAGGTGTGTGGCACCAGCAGAGAGGAAGAAGGAAAGGAGGTTATGATCAGAGAGGAATTTCCAAGATTAAGATCATGGCAGTACTATAATTGTAGTAATAGTAAATGGATGATGGTAAAATCTAAGATCTGACTTTGCCTGTGGATTGCTGAGGTATAATGAAATGTAACTGAAAGAGGTTGATGAATTTAGAAGCCAGAGTGTGGTGGTATATGGGTATAATGAGGGTGGAGTGTGGGGAGGGTGCACAGCAAGGTGCTAATAGAAGAAGAATCAAGTAAATCCACATACTGAACTCCTTGTCAGTGAAGTGAGGGAGATGGAGACTGGTAGATGACTAGTAAAGGTCTGGACTAAATGATAGAAACAAAAGAAATGCAAAGAAGTTACTGCGTGATAATGTTAATAAAAAGGTGCATGTGGCAATAAAGAGCAAGGAGAATGACTCCCTCCTCCTGGCCCATAGTGTGCAGAGAAGTACCACTTAGTACTAAAGAAAGTGGCTAGTTCTTAGCACCAGAAGATAGGAAAAATATGAAATGAAGGGCTTTAGAGTGAAGAAGAGTTTGTTAACAGTGAAGCAGGGATTCCAGAGGGACAGTATAACAGGAAGAAAGTGGATATGCCTAAGGCCCAAGTTGTTGCATACAAAATTTGATCAAGACATCATTTCAGTGCTTTTAAAGTGCCAGAGTACCATGCCAATAGTTGAGGCAATTACTTTTTGCTTATTTATAAAAATCTGTCAAAAACAGGCATGCAGAACATTTTTCATTAAAGAGAAATACAGAATTATTAGTCAGCTTCTAAAAACAAGATTTAAGTTTTTTACTTTGGGGAACATAGGAACATTAAGTATATTTCTAAAAATAAAAGTAAAATAGCCAAGCCTTTATAAAATAATACTTTTTAAACTGAGACATTATTTCTTTCCACTTATCAAAATATAAATTCTGCTTCATATTTGTTGCAAATTAAGTTCAGCAGGAAGAATATGTACTCTTAAGGGAACATTAAAAAAATAACATCTGATATCTCGACTGCCCGTGCACATCATATCAGTTATAAACTCTATGAACATTACATGGCATGCCACAATAACAATTTGGAATTTGACTTTTTTTTTTGCTTTTTCAGCATAATATCTTTTCATCTTTAATATCTGCTCATTCACCTGTGCAACATCATGGGCTTTAAAAAAAAAATCATTGTGGGGTGGTTAGGTGATACAGTGAATAGAGGACCAGCCCTGGAGTCAGGAGGATCTGAGTTTAAATCCAGCCTTAGACACTTAACACTTACTAGCTGTGTGACCTTGGGCAAGTAACTTAACCCCAATTGCCCTGCTACAAAAAAAAAAATCATTGGAGACAAAGTCTTGTCATGTTATTTGGCTTTGGCCTTGGCAAATATATCTTTTATATTTTAAATTATCCACATGAATAGATAAAATATTGTCTTGTTGTTTGGTCATTTTTCAGTCATGTCTGACTCTTTGTGACCCGGTTTGGGGTTTTCTTGGCAAAGATACTGAAATGGTTTACCATTTCCTTCTCCAGTTCATTTTGCAGATGAGGAAACTGAGGCAGACAGGGTTAAGTGACTTGCCCAGGGTCACAAAACTAGTAAATGTCTGAGGTCAAATTTGAACTATCCACTGTATCCACTGTGCCACCTAGCTACCCAAAACATTGTCATCATTAATGGGTTAAATGTTAGGTATAGCCTCAGTTTCCATTATTGCTCTCTGATTTGTTAGAATCTCTATCTTTTAGAGTTTAATAAGAATTATTTATAAAAGCTAACCCCAGGGTGTTTATTCAGCCCGAGAATTGATAGATACTTTCCATTGTATTAAAATTTCAATTTCATCTTATTCATTATCCCTCAAAAAGAGTTCTTTTGTCTTTTAAGATGGGTTTTACTCAGCAATTAAATTCAGTACACTAATAAAGGGAAGTTCCTCATCTGGGAATTCACTATACCAGTGAAATCACAGATCCTGTCCCTATACCTATTCATTAAGCATTATAAAATTGTAGCTTAATTTTCATTTTACTTAAAAATCATCCTTTAGTATTTTTAAACTTGGAAATCAGAGATGGGATGGCAATATGGTAATGGTTGAGAGATTACTGGATTTGGAGTCAGTTATGGCTGTGCTATGACTATGTGTGGCGGGCATATCACTTGACCATTTAGGGTTTCAATTTTATAGTGGCATGAACCCTGAACTCAGAATCAGGAACTAGATTCTAGTACCTCATATGCTTGGGCAGATCACTTAACTAGCTTATTTCCTCATCTGTAAAGAGCAATAATGCCTGCCTTGCTTAACTCACAGGACTTTTGTAAGGAACAAATAAGAAAGTATATTCAGAGGTCTTTGGACCATGACTTGGAGAAGGAAATGGCAAACTACTCTAGTATCTCTGCCAAGCAAACCCCAAATAGGGACACAAAGAGTTAGACATGACTGAAAATGAATGAACATGACCATGAGTTGACCTCTCTCAGCCTCATTACTTATCTGTGAAATGAGAGCAATAATTGCACCTACCCCTCAGGGTTATTGTTAGGATTTAGTGAGATAACAATACCTTTCAAACCTCAAAACTTACGTAAATATAAGTGATGTTTTTATTATTGTTATTTTTGAAGTTCCAGCAAGGAAATTCCTTCTATCAGTGTAGATGTGTACCTGTTGGGAAGCTTCTAGTCTTAGAGAGTTGCCTGGGTCCCTGAGAGGTTAAGTGACTAGCCCATGATCACACTACCAGGATGGGGATTTAGAGGTAGAACTTGAAGCCAGGTGGTCCTGATTTCAAAGCCTATTGGTTAGCATGATGCTCATGCTTGTTGGATAATACAGGATCATTTCTTTATAGCTGCTTTCTTCCTCTCAGCAGAGAGGACAGGATAATTATGTCTTACTTCTTTCAGATGGGGAGAAACTTGAACAAACTGAAATCAAGGCATCAGCGTGGAAGCTGGGCATTTTTATAGAAGAATCATCCAAGAAAAGGTTGATATGGGATAATCCCTGGGGCCCCATTTTGGAAGAAGCCAGGGAATATGATATCAGATCACAAGGACATTCCAGGCAAGGAAAATTGACTCACAGGACAAGTTCCAGTAAAGCAAGAAGCCATGAATATAAATTTGGGAAGAGCTTTGATCAGGAGTCAGCCCTTTTTCCTCAACAGACAGTTCCTATAGGAAATAGTCCCCAAAAATGTGATGACTATGGAAAGAGTTCCAATGAACAGTCACATCTAGTTAAATGCAATAGAATCTCCTCAGCAAAGAAGCTTTCTAAGTACAATGAATGTGGCACATCCTTTAGTTATAATACAGACCTTATTCAAAACCATAGACTCCATTCTGGAGAGAAGACTTTTGAGTGCAACAAATGTGGGAAGACCTTCAGTCAGAAAACTGGCCTTACTGAACACCAGAGAATTCATACTGGAGAGAAACCCCATAAATGCAATGAATGTGGGAAAGCATTTAGACGCAGCACACAACTTAATGTACATCAGCGAATTCATACCGGAGAGAAACCCCATAAGTGTAATGAATGTGGAAAGGCCTTCAGACGAAGCACACAGCTTACTGTACATCAGAGAATTCATACTGGAGAGAAACCCCACTTGTGTAATGAATGTGGAAAGGCTTTCAGACAGAGCACACAACTTACTTACCATCAGAGAATTCATACTGGAGAAAAACCCCACAAATGTAATGAATGTGGAAAGGCCTTTATCCGGAACACACAACTTACTGTACATCAAAGAATTCATACTGGAGAGAAACCCCACAAATGTGATGAATGTGGAAAAGCCTTTATCCAGAGAATACAACTTACTGTACATCAGAGAAGTCATACTGGAGAGAAACCTCATATGTGTGATGAATGTGGAAAGGCCTTCAGACGAAGTACACAGCTTACTGTACATCAGAGAATTCATACTGGAGAGAAACCCCACAAATGTAATGAATGTGGAAAGGCCTTTATCCGGAACACAGAACTTACTGCACATCAAAGAATTCATACTGGAGAACATCCCCACAAATGTAATGAATGTGGGAAGGCCTTCATACGTAGGACACAGCTCACTGTACATCAGAGAATTCATACAGATGAGAAACCACATATATGTAATGAATGTGGGAAAGTCTTCATCCAGAGCATACAACTTACTGTGCATCAGAGAATTCATACTGGAGAGAAACCTCACATGTGTAATGAATGTGGCAAAACCTTCAACCATCGATCATCCCTTAGTTCCCATCTGAGAATCCATACTGGAGTGAAGCCCTATAAATGTAAAGAATGTGGTAAAGCCTTTATGGATAGTTCTTACCTTACCTACCATCAGAGAATTCATACTGGAGAAAAACCCTATACTTGTAATGAATGTGGAAAAGCCTTTAATCATAGATCATCTCTTAAAAACCATCGGAGAATTCACACTGGGGAGAAACCTTATAAATGCAATGAATGTGGTAAATGCTTCAGTAACTGTTCTTCCCTAGCTTGCCATCAAAAAATCCATACTGGAGAGAAACCTCACAAATGCAATGAATGTGGGAAGGCCTTCATTCAGATCATCCACCTTACTGTACATCAGAGAATTCATACAGGAGAAAAACCTTATGAATGTAATGAATGTGGGAAAGCCTTTAAACACAACTCATCACTTACTTCCCATCTCAAAACTCATACTCGAAAGGAACCACACAAATGGAGCCGACAACATGGTCATCATCAGAGAAGTCATACAAGTAAGAAACCCCTTAAAAATAACAAAATCGGTAAAGCCTTCAACCACAGCCCATCCCCTAATCATCAGAAAAGTCATATTGGAGAGAAGTCTTGTGAAGCTCAAACCCCTCATCCCAACAGTACTTCAGTAAATCCATGAGCTCATCAGTGTGAGTACTCTATTGCAGGATGCAGCCTAGACACATCTCACCTGTGCACCTCTTGTCCATGTTCATCCTGACATGACTAACAAAATTGTTCTTCCAAAATTTGCCAGTTAGCATATGTAGTAGCATTTTCCATTCTCACCTTGATCTTTCTATGATATCTGACATTATTGTATACCTCTCTATATAGTTTCCCTTTCTTAACTTCAAAAGGGGCACACTTCCAGTTCTCCTCTAATCTCTTCAGTTTCTCCTCTGCTTCCTTAATTTGTTCCTCATCCACTTCTAGACAACTTAAGGAAGTTATTCCCCAAATTTCTGTTTTTGTTCCTCTTCTATTTCCCCTCTTTTTTTTTTTTTGCCTTAACAATATCGTTCATTTCCATGCCTACAGCTATATAAACTGAAGTTGATTCCTGGATCATTATCTTTAACTCTTAGCTCTCCCCCAAGCTCCAGACCCACATGTTCTGCTACCTACAGGATGATTCCATTAAAGTCCCACCATCATTTCAAACCTTACATATCCAAAGTTGCACTTTCCTTTTTGCCTTTGTCCCTAAACCTGCTCTTTTTGGCTGATTCATTTGCTATTGGTGCAACCATTTTCCTCACTTTGCTGTATTTGGAACCTTGGTTTTATGTTTGGTTCTTCCCCCTCCCTCACCTCACATACCCAATTATTTACCCAAGTTCTATTTTAGTTTATTTCACTTACTCATTTAACAGATATTCATTTTGCCCATTCTTTAAGCAGAGAACTTTACAAGTCTTTGCTTAAATACAGAGCTGTATAATCTGTATTATAATTTGTGCATTCTTTTACAATGTTCACAACTTTATCATCCTAATACAGGCCTTCCCTACTACCTGCCTGGAACAATACAGCAACATACTAAGAGGTCTTTCCTTCTCTATTCTATTGACCCTCTAATTCATCATTTACAAGGTTGCCATTTTCACACATAGATTTGATCATGTCATGCTTCTTCTCTAAAATCTTCAATGATTCTCAATAGCCTACAGAGAACAATTGAAACTCCTGCACCTGCTATACAACATACCTGTACTCCACAACCAGACAATTAGACACAGTTGCTGTTCCAGCATTATCTAATATTATCCCAGTTCATGTACTCTTTGCTCTAGTCAAACCAGATGATTTGTTCCCTGAATATAAATTTTCTGTTTATGCTGTTCCCTATGCTTAGATTGTTTTTGACCACTTGAGTTCTATTCATCCTTCAAATCCAACTCAAATGCTCCTTTTTTGAAGTCTTCCATGACTCTGTGTTCTCCATCCCCAGAACTTACATAGCACTTTGTGCCTAATAGAATGTTTATTATTTTAAATTATATCTCTCTGGACATGTCACCTCTACTATATGTTTCATGATGGCAAAGGCTGTTAAAGTAAAAGTTTTTCTCACCAGGACCTGTTATCATGTCCTTCACATAGAAGATGATTATTGAAGTGAACTTAAATGAGTTGATAACATGAAAACTTTTAATTGAAGTGTTTAATCTGATGAATTATCAAGGAAATCCTATTATAGAGAGACTTTATAAAAGGTTTATTAGCTACATAAGGCTCCTGCTCATTTGCTAAACTGATTCAAGACTTTTTGTTTTTAATACTCCAAAAGTCCCTTCTCCCTTGCACCCTGCCTTCTGCCCTCTAGAGTTAATTTTCTTTCAGTGCATCTTAATAGGAATATTTTCTTGTTGATGTAGCTGAATAAAACCCCAGTTCTGTAACTTTCCCAAGAATACTTGTTTATTGGCTCAGATAAATTTATGATTAGTAGAAATTTAGGTTAAGATGGGATCTTGGAGATGATGTAAGCCAACCACCTTACTTTATAGATTAAGAAACTGAGGCCCAGAGAGGGATAAGTAATTTGCCCAAGATAGTAAGTGGCAATGCATGTAAATGAAATAATGCATGTGAAGTCCTGTATAAAACTTAAAAGGTATAAAGGTTTTGAATAATTTTTAGACTTGAGTATGCTTCATGAAGTAAGTAATCTGGGTAAGAGTTCTTTGTTTTCCTCCTGAACAAAGCAAAGGCCAAGTCCAGCCCTGGAAAAATCATTTTTACTGTAGCCCCACTCTGGGTTAGTTAGCTCCATAAGACCAAGGAATTTTCCGTTTGGTAACAGCAATATTTTTTTTTTAACACAATAAGCTGTTAAGTAGTACCAGTCTCAAAATTCTGGAAGCAGTGAAATTCATCAATTCACATATGCCTCTATTCTCTGGATAACCCCTTTCCAGGGGCTCATCTTGTTTCTTACACCTGTCAACTTATACCTACTCTGTAATTAAATAATTTTGTGTTTAGGTAATGTATTAGCAGCCTCACTGGAGTACCTTACCTGTAGGTGCAACACAGGGAGTAATATACCAGAATGTGGCACCTAACAGTTAATGATGCACCTATAGGATACACCTCCACAGGATTCTGGACAGTTTTCAGGGTATGCTTAGAATACATTGCTGCCCATATTAACCAAGCCCCTAAGCAAAAAAGATAAAATTTTTACATAATTCATACTTCTTAGATCAAGATATATCAGTATTGTATCTATTAAATCACTGTTTCAGGAAAACAAAGGGGGAGGGATTTGTTAAGAGAACCTCAAAATAAAGTTTTCATTTTTTTAAAGGAAAAATCTCTGAACTTTTTAACTTTTTAACATTTTTATAACTATTTTGGTGTAATTGGTTTTCTTTGTAATTCTATGTATTTTATGCATTTAAAAATATCCTGGGAAAGAGTCCATGGGTTTCATCAGACTGCCAAAGAGTTCCATGACACAAAAAAGGTAAGAACCTGTAGAGTAGTTAGGTATTGATTAGTAGCAAAATTAATTTTTAAAAGTATTTGTGTTCCATATTGATAAATTGAATAACAATTATTTTTTTAAATACAGAGAGTAATATATTTACTAATTGTAACAAATCTAAATTAACTGAATTCAGAAATGTAAAATCCATTAGCATACTATTTATGGAAACATTTAATTTAAAAAGCTTTAAATAGATTAAAGCTGGTAGTCTATATATATCCATGCTACGTTCAAAAGAAGGAAATAGTGATCTGAGACAAATTCAAATACTGACCAAAAGATGTCGAGGAAAAAAAAGATGATGTACTACGTTAGGAGGTCTATTCTAAATGAGAACATATAAATTTTACCTGGTACATCTGGGTTTCAGCTCTAACATTCTTGGGAGTTTTCATTTTGGGACTTCTTTCAGGAGATGACTAGTGGATTCTTTCAGTTTCTACTTTGCTCTCTGATTTCCAAGCTCTCTGGGCAGTTTTCTTTTGAAGGTGCTAGTAATATGACATCTAGGCTTTTTTGTTTGTTTCATGACTCATATAACCCAATGCTTAAATTCTCTCTCCTCAATCTGTTTTCCAGGTCAGTTTTTCCACTGAGATATTTCCCATTTTCTTTATTTTTTCAGACTTTGGACTTTGTTTTACCATTTCCTGTTGCCTTGTACAATCACTGGCTTCCATTTGAACAATTCCAGTTTTCAAGGAATCTTTTTCAGTAAGGTTTTGTTCCTCTTTTTCCAAGCTCTTAATTTTCTTTTCATATCTTCCATGACTCTTCGATTTTTTTGTGTGTGTGTGTTCTCACCTTTTTAACTCTTCTTGGAATTTTTATTGGACATGTATCCAAGCTTCATTTTTCTTTGAGACTTTGCTTGTTGATGTTTTCAAGTCTCTTCTGAGTGTTGAGCCTCCCTGTTACCGTAGTAGCTCCTTGTGGTCTGGTTCTTTTTTTGTTTGCTCATTCTTCCAGGCTACTTCTTGTTTTTGAATTCTGCATTGGTGTTGGGCACTGTACACTTCCAGTAGCAGGGGGAGGTGGCTGGGATTGGAAGGGGATGTCTGGCCTAAGCTTCTGGCCTATTACATTCTTCTGCTTGGCTTTTATAGCTCATTCTGGGGGCCTGCAAGTGTTTGGTGCAGCCAAAGTGGTGTGATCAGTGACATGTCTACCACATTCCTGAGCCAGGTTTGAGCCTCTTGGCTTGTATGTGATTGAGAGTTTCAGTAGACTGCTGCTGAATTCAGTCACAGTTAACCTGCTGCAAGGTTTTACAGGTTCAGAGTGACTGAACTGCTGGCTACCTTTTGATCCTAGGATTCCTGCTCTGGTTGTTCCACTACAGGCTTACATAGTAGACTGAAGGTTAGAATTGAGGCCTTGCTACTCTGCTCCTGGTGTCCGAGAGTCACACAGCTATGGTTCCAAAGCTTGTTCCTTGATCAGTGCACATTTAAGGCCCATGCTCACTTGCAACTGTTCCTCACTACCCTGAGTGACCCAGAATTGGGACAATGGACAACCCTGCTGCCAGGTGGCCGTACATTTCTATACAAAGTGCTAATTCAGCAGTCCCCTGGGACTTTTTCCTATTGTAGTGCCCTATCTCAACCCGCTTTCCCTAAGCACTGGAACATCTTTTACTGTTGCTGCCACACATGCTTCTACCCAGCCCTTCTATCTGCAGACTTCTCTGGCTCCCTAAGCAGCCCTGGGCTGAAAATATTCACTGTGACTTTTTCTTGACCCTTAAAATTAGAATTTTATATGAGAGATTTTTGAGTTAACTGTGAAAGAGGTGTGCTAGGTGAGCTAGACAAAAATTCTGCCTTTTACTTCATCTTCTTACATTTTAAATTTTATGTACTTCCATTTATTAAGTTTTCTTTATCCTAGCCTAAATTTGCCTCTCTCCAAATTCCTTCTGTTGCTCCTAGCTCTGAGGCCAAGAAAATCACGTCTGATCTGCCTTCCATTGTCCTCTGTTGGGTCATTATCCATATCCCACCCTCACCTCTCTGTCTCTAAACATTTCTCCAACTTTCCCTCTTTCTTTTGAAAGCACCATCATCATTCTAGTTATCCAGGTGCATAAGTTCCTTTATCCCCTGTCACCTGGCCATTGCTCTTTTAACCTTTGTCTTTAACTTAGACTATTGCAACAGTCTTCTAATTGGGCTTTGAGTTCGTAGTTTCTCCCTTTTTCAGTCCATCCACCACACCATTGCTACAACATAAGCTTCTTACTGATTCTTTTCAAGAAAAGATAAGCTAAAACTCAGTTTGGCATTAAAAGCCCTTCACATTCTGGCTATCCCACCTATTTAGGCCTATGACACATTACTCCCCCTTTCCCACTTCAGTCTAACAGAATTAGACTACTTGCTGTTTTTTAAATTCAGCACTTGCTCCCCTCCATCTATACTTTTGCACAGGTTGTCTCCCATGCTTGAAATTGCACCCTCTTCTTTTTTTCTGCCTCTTAGTATCCCTAGCTTTCTTAAAGGCTGAGCTTAAGTGTTATTTCCTGTAGGAAACTTCCTGACCTACTTAGTTGTTAGTGCTCTTTCCTTCTTCCTGAAATTATACATACATATTTTTCATATATTGTATCTATCCCTTTACCCAAGAGAATGTTAAGTCTTTGGGAATAGGGACAGCTATTCGTTTTGTTCTTGTAATGCTACACTTAGTACCATGATGACACATAGTAGGTACTTGAGGAATGTTTGCCAAATTTGTATCATTTCCTATGACAGCCTGTAAAATACTTGAAGACATTTATTTCCCCAAGTCTAATCTTCTCCAGGTTAAAGTTTCCCATTTAGCAGATCCTTCATGATGGTTCTCTGGATGTCCTTCAGCTTGTCAGCTTAGTTCCTAATGTGGAACTTCTTCTAGCTGTGGTCTGACAAGGGCAGAAGGAAAGAAGGGATACTAATAAAAGAGAATAATGTTGTAAAGCTTTAAAAATGTTTGTCCCTTTGATCAAGGGTCAGACTTCTCAAGGTGGTGGTGGTTGGTCATGTCAGTTGTTTCTGATCCTTTGTTGGCCCCATTTGGGGTTTTCTTGGTGAAGGTAATGAAGTAGTTTGCCATTTCCTTCTCTACCTCATTTTAAAGATGAGGGATTGGGGCAAACAGGGTTAAGTGACTTTCCCAGGGTCATACCACTTGAAAATGTCTGAAGCCAGATTTGAGCTCAGGAAGATGTCTTCCTTCCTCTAGGTCCAACACGCTAACCACTGTACCATGTAGCTGCCCAAGGTGTTGGTTCCGGGGTTAGTGGGGCAAGGCAGTGTATGATTTCTTGTGAACATCCTCCATCCAGGGAGAACAATACATAGTGTTAGGATAGGCAAATGAAGAATGTAAAGATGTGAAGTAGTAGGACCAGGCTTTGTAACTGATAAAAAAAAAAGTCACATCACAACAAACTACCGCTTTTATGAATTGAAATGTCAGGAAATGAATCTCAGAAAAAAAAAATCCACCAAAACAAAGTATAGGGAAGGAAAGTAGAGACATGCTTTCGATTGTGCTTACAAAGGAAGCTATGTGACACAGTGGACAGAGTGTGTGGCTGAATTCCTAAGTTCAAATCCGGCCTTAGACACTTTCTAGCTGTGTAACCCTGGGCAGGTCACTTCACCTTCAGTTTCCTCATGTGTAAAATGACCTTGAGTAGGAAGTGGCAAACCATTCCAGTGTCTGCCAAGTAAACTCCAAGTGGGGTCATGTAGAGTCAGAAACAACTGAAATAGGACTTAAAAGAAACAAGAGAGCAAAGCTTTTGTTCCCTGGTAGTTCCATCTTATATGAGCTATCAAGAATAAAGAAACAGTGAGTAAAATAGATTTCAGAATAAACTGGGAGAAATAAGTAAATTAATACTTAGAAAAGTACATCAGAAATGAACATTACTCAAAAGGAGAGGGTGGATTTGGGAAGAAAGAAAAAAATATGATTTGCAACCATATGCTGGGAGAGCACAGAGTAAAAGGGGAAAAAGGAGGATCAAGAAAAATAAAGAAACTTGAAATAGAGACACAGGAAGAATTGAAGGCCTGGTGGGAGGAGACAAGTCAAAATAATTATTCACAACTACTGCTAATTGCAGACCAAGTTCTGACTTCTCCTTATGTACATACCAGAGACTATCCCAAAAACCAAACCTAATGTGATGGGAGAAACAATTTCCAGAGGTCAGTGGAGGCATTTATGAGAATCTAAATATGATTTTTAAAAAAACAAATTACCAAGTTTAAAAAGAAAATAAGCAAAATTCCCAACAAATGAGGAATTAAAGGAAATTGTCTAAATATTCTGCTCAATTATGTGGTGCCAAAATTAAAACTTAAAATGAATCAGTAGTTACAAAAATAAACACTTTGATAGATTCACAGAAAAAGAAATACATAGTCAAAAACCAAATCTTAGAAATTGAATAATCCATAAATGAACTAAAACAAAACATCTTAGAATGACTTAAAAGTGAATTTTATCAAAGATTCAAAGAACAATTAATCCCTATATTAGATAAATTTTTGTAAAGATGGGAAGGTGATCCCAGTACCCAAACTGGGAAAGAGAAAACATAGACTGCTACCACAAATTAATAAGTAAAATATTAGCAAAGTTGATCATGTATTTTAAAAATCTTTATGACAACATTGGATTTGTACCACAAATAAAGGAATAATTAAATATTAAAGTATTTTTTAAATGTGGTTACGGTGGTAGATTTGGGGGAAAAAAGCCTTTTGACAAAATTTAAGTCACGTGGGGAAAAAAAAAAACCACTAAAAGGCTTGCAACTGCTAATTCCATTGTTCTGAGGAACTCGCTGGTTAAGAAAATGTCCTCTACTACTACAGGTCAGCACCTTTCCTGCGCCTGTAGTCAGTTTTAGAACACTATGAGCTTAAGTAACTTTCCCAGAAGCAAATAAGAAATGTGTATAAGAAAAGAGGAAGCAAGGTTGTCTCTGCAGACATGCTGTCCTACTTAGATCCAATAAATTGAAAGAAAAAAATTCAATCAGTAACTTTAATAAGGTAGCAAGATAAAAATTAAACCTACAAAATCTTTTTTTTCTGTATTTTATGAAAAAAAAAACCCTAGGATATAGAAAAAGGAATTATATTTGATATAGCTACAAAATGCACAAAACAATGTATCAATATACACTCAGAAGCTATATGAATTCAGCTACAGCATTCTCTACAGAAATAAAGGAAGACAAATAGTTGTGGAAAGTTTGGCTGTTCGTAAAGCTATACTTACGTAAATGACAGCAATACCCAAATTTAGTCCGATAGCAGTGCAGTTATCAAGGGGTTTACTGAACTGTACAAAATTATAAAAGACCAGGATTCTAAAATGAGATTTTTTTTTAATAAGGTGGATGAAGAAAGAAAGGCTACCATTAACAGTCCTCAAAATAAATAAATAAAGCAGTAGTAGTCAAAGTCATTTGGCATTGATTTAAAAGTATAAAAGTATGTAAAGAGGCAGCCTAAGTAGTAAGTAATTAAGCCTAGTTGACCTAGTGTTGAGTAAATGCATGGTGAGGTCAATAGTTCACACAAACTCTTGGGGTTATTTGGCAAGAAAGGCTGGAAAAACTGGAAAGAAAGCAGAAATTAGGTATTGGACTAAATTGTATATGCTTTGCCTCAGTAAGTTCCAAAGTGTATACAATTTTAATACAAAGAGTAATATAAAAATAGAGAATAACAGAAGAAGGATGGGGGGAAAACCTGGAAGTACCTTTCCCAACTACTATAGCTAGGATTTGAGATAATTTCTAAAAAGTTTTGATTTCATAAATTTTTTAAAGCTTTTGCAAGAACAAAATGTGGCTAAGAAAAGCCACTGATTAATGAAACAATTCTTGCAGCAACTATTTGATAAAGGTCTAATATATGGTAAATTGATGTAGATGCATAGGAACAAAAGTTTTCCAATAAATGGTCAAATGACAGGTTTGTTGTTTTTTTTAAAGCAAATTGTCAATAGACAAGTGAAAGAATGCTCCAAGTCTCTAACAAGAAAAATAGTCATTACAAGTCAGATTTTACCTCATATTTATAAAATTGAAAATTGATTTTAATTGTTTTTAAGACATGGTCAGGCTGGCATAGGCTTAATACTCCTCACCTGTGTAACTTCATCCTTTACCTATATTCTGGAGAAACTTGCCTAAAAGTCAAACTTGTCATTACTTCCATCCTTTCCATCCAAATGAGGTAGCCCTCATTTGAGTCTTCATTATATTATTTTAATTTGTATCTCCACCCTGGTTTTGACCACCTTTTAATCTCATCCACCACCCACTCAATCCTTATTCAAGTTGATTCAATCAAAGCCAGCAGACTAATTTTATCACCTGAGGATTACTCTCACCTGCCAACTAGAAGGCAGCCAAGTGGCTCAGTGGATAGAGTGTTGGACCTGGAATCAGGAAGGCCTCAGACATAGTAAGTGCTGTGTGACCCTGAGCTAGTCACTTAATCTCTGCCTTAATCCACTGGAGAAGGAAATGGCAAATCACTACAGTATCTTTGCCAAGAAAACTCCATGGACAGTACTGGCATGTTATGGTCCATAGGAGTCATTAAGAATTGAAGAATCAGAAGACTGAACAACTCAATGAGAATTAACGGGGGGGGGGGGGCCTAAGGTGACTCAACCCACCTCATTAAAATGTCTAATAATTGGGATTATCTTACCTTTGCAAGAGGAGTTCCGAAAGATATACTGTCAGGCCAGTCAGAAAGAAGACACACCTAGGTTTAAAAGACTGTCAACCCTCACTCAGGGTCTTTGGACATTAAGATAAACTTTTGCCCAATTTGTTGGTTGCTGCTATTCTAATAAATTGATCATATTTGGAACTTCATCTCTCAGTTTATTTTAATTTTCAAACATAACACACCCATTAGATTGGCAAGGAAAAAATTAAAATGATAAATGTAATGATGTTTGAATACAGGAACACTAATGCACTATTAGTGGATGTGTGAATTTGTCTCACTGTTTTGGAAAAACAATTTGGAACCATAGTAGAAAATTACAAATCTGGGATGTGAGCAACAAGATGGCAGACAAGACATTTTCTACAATCCCCATGATGTCTAAAACCTCTCCAAAACAGAAATTATGCACTGTTAGCAACTGTTTCCATGGTCAAGGACAAACAAAATCCAGAAGAAGATTTTTAAAAAACCCAGAAAGTAATGCTCACTGACCCTAAGGCTCACTCAGCACCCCTCCTTTACCACCCATTATACTAACTGTGAAGCTGCACTAGGAGACCCAAGAACATGAGACAGGTTTTTACATAAAAACCTATTACACTCTATTTCCCCTTCCCTATTTCCAGAGCTATAGAGACCTGAGCTCTGGAAGTTATTCCAGCCTTCACATCCAGCTTGGCCATAGCCCTCTTCAGGAGCAAAACCTGCTGGGGGCTGCAACTAAAAAGCACCAGTACTGCCAGTGCCAGACTATCTGAACTGCTGGTGCCAGACCAGGGGTGAGCTCATCAAGACAGAATACCATGCATTTGGCCAGCTGTGTAGCACTCCACCACACCTGAGTTCTGACAACCCAAGAGTCACTTCAGGCAGAGATCTATGCTTGGTGAACCATGAATTGCCCAATGTGGGAGGATGCTGAGATGCTTTCAAAACCAGCCCCCAGAGAAACCATAGAGGGGGAAGTGTCAGGGACTGATGAAGTAAATAAGAAAAATCACTGAACCATACATACTTTCTCACCCAGCAATACCACTACTAGACATAAACCCTATGGGGGTCAATGACAAAAGGGAAAGGCCCATATATAATATTTATAATAGCACTTTTTGTGGTAGCAAAAAACTTGGTGCGAAAAGTGGATATCCAGTTGGGGAACAGTTAAACAAATTGTGTTATAGGAATGTGGAGGAAAAACTATTGCACAGCTACAGTACGAAATAAAGAGTATCAATAGAACTGTTAACTCAATTATCACAGTAATATAAAGAAAACAACTGAAAAGCATCAGAATTCTGTTCAATGGACTAATATCCCAGAAGATTTGACAGTAAAACATGCCTCCTTTTTCTGGGTGGAGATGTGCCAGGGGTAGATTGAAGCCTGCATTGTTAGACCTGGCCAATGTATTGATTTGTTTTGTTTGAATATACTTTTTTTTTAGAAGGGAGGGTCCTGTGATGGTGGAGAGCATGTGATTGGGAAGTGAGAGTAATATTTTTTAAATGCATCAATAAAACATTAAAAATAAACTCCAAATAAGTCAGTCAGTCAAAAAACATTTTTTAAGCTCCCATTGTGTACTAGGTACACAAAGAAAGGGGAAAAAATAGTCCCTCTCTTCCAGGAACTTACAGTCTAATGGGAGAAGATAGAACATACAAAGAAAATCAAAAAAATTAGGGAGAAGGGAAGACTACCAGGCACAGGGGCATGTTGAAATGCTGTGTCCTTCAGTACCTTGAGCCCCATTCTTAAATGAAGGATCTAGGAGATCTCCAATATCCACCTGCCACCCTCTAATCAGAGGGAGAGAGGGGCCCCAAAGGCAAGGAGTAAAGAGGAGGTGTAAGTTTCAAAGGTGATTCCATCTTGTAGGAAGATGAGTTTCTGGAGACCAAAATGAAATCCAAGAGAGTAACCAAATAGAAAATGATGAGGTGGCTGCTCCCTCTTTAAATGGAGAATCTGGAAGAAGCTCTCAGATGTCCACCCTCTCCATTTGGAGGGAGGAGCTCCAAAAGTACTGAAGAAGTGTGAGTTTCAGATTTGATTCCATCCCATAGGAAAATGAGTTTTTGAAGACAGTGGTGAAGTCTAGGAGAGCAAATAAAATAGTGTGTAATCTTACTAGGAAACTTCCCTCTTTTCCTCTTTGAATGTATTGACAAGTATAATACAGATAAACATAGCACACAGGAGGGCTGCTAGCACAGGTTCAATCTTGATCTGGTCAGACAGGAAAGACAGTTTTTAAGGGGCTAATAATCTTACTTTATTCTAGTCTTCTCCCAAGGGTTGCTGATAATGGGAGCACCAACTTCTAGAGCATTCCCTAATCACCCTTCTCACAGGTGCCAGCGAGAAGGGGGGGGCAACAACACCTACATCTTAATGGGGTCAATCGAGAGGCACAGCTTGTGCACTCCTCTAAATCCCCTCAAGCCTCAATGGGGGCCAGTTGAAGCAAACACAGATTCCCCCCAAACCTTGATGAGGGTCAGTCAAGGCACACACAGCATTCCAGCTTATGTGTTCAATCCTAAGGGTTCCCCACCCCTTGACCATGCCCACCTACTTTATAGGGCAACAGGCAAAGAAGGCATATTGCCAGCAATAGTCTCACAAATTTATATCACCTCATCCCTATATCTCACGGTGCAGTTGCAGTGGATATTTGCAATTTAAGCACAAATGTTTATATTATATATCATTACATAATGCTGCACAAGCATGATGGAGATGTTTTGAATCATAATCATGAGAATTCATTTCTAATACCTGGTAACAAGAGATTGTTGTGGTTATGGATCCTGGGATACAGAACTCTAAGAAATAATAACAAAAATCCACTTCACACACACTAAAATCCAGCTTACATCAAGATTCCCTAATCAATACGTTAGCCATTTCCTACTCCTAAGGTCCAAAGCATGAGCCTTCTTAAATGACTTTTATGTGAGGAGTAAAATTGTACTCCCAGCTGTTCAGTATGTCCATTGACTACTTAAGATTTAGCAAAGTAATTAGCTACTTCTGGGTGAGGCTGGGCTTTAGGGTTCTCTATATCCTACCAGGAAGATTTTCCTACCTCTGCTTTCTACTTCTCTGGACATAAATATTTTTAAGGTACTTTGCAAACCTTAAAATGCTATTTAAAAACTAACTTATTATAACATTTCACATATTTTCCAGTTTTTGAAGGGAAGAGATGATATTGTGAAATTTTTTATGGATCAAATTTTCACAGAGGTTGAGTCCAGCACTGTAGATTTTCAGTAAACTAACCTCCAAAAAACACTCCTTATGGGTTCTGGGGTCTTCATGTGGACTAATCACAAGAGCTAGCTATAGTACTTTTAAGGTTTGCAAAGAGCTTTACAATTTTTTTTCTCATCATGAGGTTTGGCAAATTCCAGGAACCCCAAGACTGTTGGTCCCTGATAAGATCAGGGCCATCTGGAATGAATTCATGGATTTGAGCAATTTTTTTTAAGTAAAGGTAACAGAAGTTTATTGTTACACTTTTCAGTGGGCAAAAGTTCTTAGGGAACCTGCAACCTTACAGGAGTACAGTTGAAGTTTATATAAGATATTCTATAGTAAAACTTGTGCCAAATATGCTAACTACATGATTCAGGGAGTGGTTAAAGAGTGATCAGTTCTTAAAGGAACATGCACCTTTAGTGTCTACTGCACAGGTATTACCTGAAATGTCACCAAGTCAACTAACAGCGAGGGCTGACTGAGAAATACCCAGGCTGCCCCCATCAGTGTCTTGTTAACACAAGATAAACAAAGGGAGTATACATATGTCCAAGTCTAGGATACATGGGATATAGGTCAATGAGTAGTAAATATCTTTATGACCCAGTACACAGACAGTTCAGCCAGTATACAGCTGGTTCAAAATAATAAATTCTATAAGTACAGCTGGCTACTGTGTTAGGAAGAGAAATGTGTTTTGCTAGGGCATGCTGCCCTGTTTTGCTAGAAAAAACTGCTAGGGACAGTGTTGTGAGGCTAGAGAGAGATGTGATTTTGGAACTGGGGCTCAAACCCAAGCACCCCATCAATCTGCTCCTCAAAACACCTTGTGACATATGAGAAAACTGAGACTGAAGGAGATTGTGATTTTCCCAGGGTCACACAGCTGGTAAGTATCTTAGACAGAATTCAAACAGTTCTCGACTCAAAGATTCTACTATACCAATTTACTTCTCAAAAATAGATGAACCAAAATTCAAGTCTCCCTTGTGAAATCAGAAAGTACTTGAAGACGGAACCAAGTACCCTCCTTGGGTCCTGAGTGCTATATAATCCTAGGAATAGCTCCTCTCTATGTACCTTTATTTGCCTAAATAAAGCACCACATCTGCACCATGGATGCCAGTTCTAATGAGGGGCTTTTCATCTCTGTGACCCACAATTCCCCCACAAAATATTTTCAATAAGAATAATTAAAAGAACGTGAGCCGGCATTTATGTGGTGCTTGAAATTGTGTCTCTGATTCTTGTTCATTTTACCCTGACTTTGTCCTAGTTTTCCCACTAGAATATTCCCTCCCATGGAAGCCACATTATCCTACAAACTATATTACTCTTTAAGTTCTGTCAGGTTCCTTGGCTCTGGGCCTCAATGTCCCTCTAAATTACTCTCTACCTCACTTCCATCTCCCAAGGAACCTATTTCTCAATTGAGAGTTCCTGTATCATAATCCTACCTCTAATTTCTCTACTGTTTCCACCTAAACTCCCCTCAAATCAGAAAACACTTAAAATGGAGTTTGCTCTAGAACATAAATTGTAGGCAATATTGAATTAACTTTCCCTGCCCCCCTTCTCTATCGTTCAGTAAGTATGTATTTATTAAAAACCTAGTAAGTTTCAGGAACTGTGCCAAGTGCTGGAAATACAAAAAGAAGTAAAAAGAAGCTCACAATCTAATGGGAGAGAAAACAAATATATGCAAACAAGTTGAATACATGAAAAAGGAAAGAACTGACATCATAAAGGCATTAAAATTCAGAGGGGTTAGGATATCTCCCTATAGAAGATGGAATTTTGGTTGAGGCTTAAAGTTAGCCAGGGAAGCTAGTAGCCAGAGATGAGGGGGCAACATGTTGGACCAGTGATTTAGAAAAATCAGTTTGTCAGCTGAATGGTGGATGGACTGGAGTAGGGAGAGATTTGTGGCACAGAGACCAACCAGCAGGCTATTGCAATAGTCCAAATGTGAGGTGATTAGGGCCTGCACCAAGGTAGTGGCAATATCAGAGAGAAGGCAGGGTATATTAGAGATGTTAGAAAATTGAAGGCCTTAGTAACAGATTGGATAGGAGTGAGAGATACTGTGAAGTTGAAGATGACACCTACGTTTTAAATCTGGGGGAGTGGGGGGAGGGGGTGTGGAGATGATGGTGCCTTCAACAGTAACAGGGAAGTTGGGAAGAGGAGGAATGTATAAGGGGAAAGATGAGTTGAGTTTTGGATATGTTGAGTTTAAGATATCTATTGGATATCCAGTTAAAGATGTCTGAAATGCGGTAGGAGATGTGAGACAGGTCAACAGAGAGGATAGGGCTGGATCAGTAGATTTTAAAATCATCAGCATAGAGATGCTGATATGATCACCATGTGAAGTAATGTAGAGGAGAAGAAAAGATGGCCCAGAATAGAGCCCTGTGGGACCCCTACATTAGTGGGCATGGCCTAGAAGAAGATCCAACAAAAGAGACAACAAAAGGAGCAGTCAGATAGGTAGAAGAACCAAAAACCTAGAAACAAGAGAATATGAAGGGAAAAAGGGGGATCCATGTCAGTGGTTGCAGAGAGATCAAGAAGAACAAGAACAGAGAAAAGATTCTTGGATTTGGCAGTTAGAAGATCATTGTAACTATGGAGAGAGCCTTGATTGCTCTCCCTCCTCACCCCTGTCTCCTGACTTTCCCTAGTTTCATCCAAGACTTTCAACTCAAATTCTACCCTCTGTAGGAGGCCCTCAACAGTCCCCACCCAACCCTCAATCCCTCTTCTCTAAGATAACTGTCCATTTACACTGTATATATCATATATATAACTAGGCATTTGCAATTTTCTCCCCATTCTTTCTTTGAGGGCAAGGATTGTTTTCTGCCTTCCTTTGTATCACCAGCACTTAGCACAGGGCCTGACATAGTAAGCACTTCATGAATGCTTCTTGACTGATTAAATATATGAAAAAATTATGTTCTAACAGCTTGTTTATTAGGTATTTGGATGTGGACTATACTTTCCTATAGAACCAATATTATACATATGAGCTAGGTTCCCAGAATCATCCTGTTTAAATCAAGATGTAAAACAAACAATTTTGTATTTCTTTCTGTAAATCTAGTAAGTCCTGAATGGGGAAGTCTTTGGCACAGAGCATGCAGGTTCTAACCACAGTGCCACTCCCAGCAACTTAATCTCTCATGCTATTTCAGTGGGTTTTTTTCCATTTATTCCTTCCTATATTCTCAAAGCTACTCAATCTCAAAAAAAAAAATCTTTAATACTTTCCTCCAGGGGGTAGAGTCAAGATGGCCACGTAGAAGCAGGAGAACTCCATGAGCACCCCCCATAACCACCTCAAATACCTATAAAATATGACTCTAAACAAATTTTAGAGCTAAAGAACCCACAAAGTGACAGAGAGAAACAGATCTCCCAGTGAAGGCAACCCGGCAGGCAGACAGGAAGGGTCCATTACAGTGTGCTGGGAGTTGAACCCAGCCCTGCATGAGCCCACAGTTTTAGCCCCAGAGCAGCCTTGACCAGCCACACTGGAGCATTTGGGAGAATGGATCACCAACAGCTGTGGCGGTTTCCAGAACTATCAACCCATAAATGCCAAAGACAAAGTAAAAGGTAGGTGAACTCTGCTGTATCTGGGGGGAACGGGGTATGGTCCAGCCTCTGCTCCCAGAGCAAGAAGTGGTGGAAGCGGCAGCCCTTCAGCCATCTCAATGTGGCTGCTTCAGAGCTTCCAGCCCATGGATCATAGAGGGGCCAAGGGAACATTCAGAGGCTAAGTGCTCTTGCCTTAACCTGCCTGGATCTGGATTGTGGTCTTGGGTAATGGTCCTGAGGTGTGTGACCAGTGAGCCAAAGCTGGTGGGGGCTGTAGAGATGGCTCTCTCCTAATACCTCTGGCAGCTGCAAAACCCCCAGCAATTTGGGACAAAGCTCTCCTCTCTGAAAGCAGAGTTCTACTGTGGCAAAGAGCTCAAAAGTCAAGTAATTGGCTGGCAACATGTGCAAACAAAGGAAACAAAGCAAGCACAGCCATCCAACTTTAGATTCCTATTTTTTGGGATAAAAAGGATCAAAGCATGGAATGGCAGGAAGACAATGAAGTCAGATCTCCTGCACCAAAAGCTTCCAAGAAAAATATGAACTGATTACAGGCCATGGAGGAGTTCAAGGAGGATTTTGAAAATCAAGTAAGAGAAGTGGAGGAAAAAATGGGAAGAGAAATGAAAATGATGCAAGAAAATCATGAAAAGAGAGTCAACAATCTGACTGAAGAAAATAACACCTTAAAAATAGACTAACTCAAATGGCAAAAGAGGCCCAAAAAGCCAATGAGGAGAAGAATGCCTTAAAAAGCCGAATTTCCCAGATGGAAAAAGAATTTCAAAAGCTCACCGAAGAGAATAATTCCTTCAGAATTAGATTGGAGCAAATGGAAGCTAATGACTTATGAGAAATCAAGATACTATTAAACAGATCCATATAAATGAAAAAAATAGAAGGAAATGTGAAATATCTCATTGGAAAAACCATAGACTAGAAAATAGATCCAGGAGAGACAATTTGAAAATTATTGGACTACCTGAAAGCCATGATCAAAAAAAGAACCTAGAAATCATCCTTCAAGAAATTCTCAAGGAAAATTGCGCTGATATTTTAGAACCAGAGGGCAAAATAGAAACTGAAAGAATTCACTGATCACCTCTTGAAAAAGATCCCAAAAAGAAAACTCCTAGGAATATTATAGCCAGGTTCTGGAGTTCCCAAATCAAGGAGAAAATATTGTAAGCAGCCAAGAAGAAAATTTTAAATATTATGGAAACACAATCAGGATAACCCAGCATCTAGCAGCTTCTACATTAAGAGATTGAAGGGCTTGGAATATGATATTCTGGAGATCAAAGGAGCTAGGATTAAAACCAAGAATCACCTACCCAGCAAAACTGAGTATAATGTTTCAGGGGAAAATATGGTCATTCAATGAAGTAGAGGACTTTCAAGCATTCTTGATGAAAAAACCAGAAGTGAATAGAAAATTTGACATTCAAATACAAGAAGCAAGAGAAGCATGAGAAGGTAAACAGGGAAAAGAAATCATAAGGAATATCAAAGTTGAACTATTTACATGTCTACATGGAAAAATGATAATTGTAATTTATGAAACTTTTCTCAGTATGAGGATAGTTGAAGGGAATATAAATGTATATATATGTAAACATACATATATGTCTATATAGGAGGGTATATATGTGTATGAATTCATATGTGAGTGTGTGTATATATATATGTACAGGTATACATAGAGAGCACAGGATCACTTGAATAGGAAGAGATGATATTTAAAAGGTGAAATTGAGAGGTGAGAGGACTATAACGAGAGGAGATGGGGAGAGACAGAATGGGGTTAATTATCTCATGTAAAAGAGACAAGAGATAACTGTTACAATGGAGGGGAAGTACAGGAAGGCAAAAAGGAATGGGTCAACCTTACTCTCATTGAATTTGGCTTGGGGATGGAATGACATACACTCTAAATTGGGTATCTTGCTCCATAGGAGAGTAGCGGGGAAGGGGATCAGAGGGGGGATGGTGGAATGAGGGGCGGGTTGAGGAGGAAGGTAGTTAGAAGCACACACTTTTGTAGAGGGACAGGGACAAAGTAGAGAATAGAATAAGTGGGGGGCGGGATAGGATGGAGGGAAATATAGTCAGTCTTTCACAATATATCTACTATGGAAATGTTTTGCGTAACTACAAATATACAACCTGTATTGAATTGCTTATCTTCCCAGTAAGGGTGGGTGACATGGGAGGAAGGGAAAGAATCTAGAATTTAAAGTTTTAAAATCAAATGTTTAAAAATATTATTATGATTATTATTATGATTATTATTTACATGCAACTGGGAAATAAGATAAACAAGTACTAGGGTATGGAGATTGATCCATCTTGCCCTACCAGAAAGTCAGAGGGGGGATGGAAGAGGATAAAGGAGAGAGCAGATTGGGGGAAGTATACAGTGGGATTGCTGTTTTGGGGTGGTGGGTAGGGGAAAGACAGGGAGAAAATTTGTAACTCAAAATCTTGTGGAAATGAATGATGTAAATTAAAAATAAACATAAAAGTTAATTTTTAAAAAATAAAATAAAATCCCAGCAAAAAAAAAAGAAAATACTTTCCTCCCCCTCTCCAATTAAAATTACTCCCTCAACTTTTACCCCATCAAGTTAATTTTACCCACCAAACATCTTGAAAGTAGCTGACACACAAGACATTAAGGTTTATAAACTACTTAATGTATGTAATCTTATTTAAGCCTCACAACAACTCTATAAATCATGTACAAGTATTATCTCCAGATGTTGAAACAGATTGAGATATTAAGATGTGTCCATGATCACACAGCTCCAAGTATCAGAGGAACAATTTAAACTAAGGTCTCCAATTCAGTATTCTTTACACTATGCCCATTGGCATATATCCAGTGCCTCCAAAGATTTACCACACACTCATTCCTCCACTCCTTACATTATGACTTGTTTTCATATTTCTACTGAAACTGCTCTCTTAAAAATTACACATTTTCCCACCACCTTGATTGCTATTTTTCTATTTCTGTCAGCTGGACAACTAAGCCTTTATATACGCTTACCATGTGCCCTGGCATTGTGTTAAGTGCTAGGGATATAAAAATAAAAAATATCATCCCCAATCTTAAGTGGAGAATCTAATGATTCTAATCCTGCAAATAAACTGTATATATGTGAGATACATACAGTGTCAATAGGAAGCAATTTCAAAGGGAAGTGACTGTGTTGGGGAGGAAGTAGATAGGAACCAGAAGAGATTTCCTACAGGAGGTGAGATCTGAACTGAGTCTGAAAGGAAATCAGGGAAGCTAGGAGGCATCCCAGATATGGGAGTAAGTCAAAGAAAAAGGGACATAGGAGATAGATTGTCATGTGTAAAATACAGAAAGTGGGCTAATGTAGCTGTATCACAGAGTACATGAAGTAATAATAAGTATAAAATTTTAAAAGTAGAAAGAGGTCAGGTTGTGAAAGAATTTAAATGCCAAGCAGGATTTTGTTTGATCCTTGAGTCTCCAAGGTTCTCCAAGAGAGCCCCTGAAATTTATCAAGTAGAGGAGTGACAGGTTAGACCTGTGCTTTGTCAGCTGAATGGAAGATGGATGGGCAAAATGATGAGTGATAAGGGCTCAAATTAGGGTTGGGGTTATATGAATGGAGAAAAAGGGATATATAGGAGAGACGTTATGAAGTCAGATATGGCAAAATTTGACAACAGGTTAGCTATATGGGTTAGTACAAGTAAAGAGTTGGCAATGACACTGAGATTGCAAGCCTGACTGACCAGGAAGGTAAGTGTTCAGTTCTCTATTGGAAAGTTGGGAGTGTCAAAATGAACATGTTAACTACTCCTTGATTTGCTTGAGCTCCACAGTCGTCCAGGTAACCAGGGAGACTGACTTGACCAATCAGGATACAGGATGGCTTGACATACAGTGATCCTTTGGGAGTGAACTCCCTAATTTGGAGATGCCTGTAGCTGCCAGAAACCACAAAATCAGCCTTGATAAGCTCAAGGTCAACCTTGAGCATAAGCTACAGACTTAAGACCTTGCTCAGAACCTTCTAAACATCCTGCTCATCTTATCTGTACTTGAGCTTTGGACTCTCTGCATCATCGTGCTTACCTTGTACCAAGAAATCAATGTCCCTGTTCTTGGAACTCTCCCCAGTTTGTGTCCAGAATTCTCTGTCCATAATATGATCCCTTCCTTCCCCAGATGAGCCTATTTCCCACCTCCTGATGAGGGATAGGTTTTGGGGGATTTCTAATGAGAAATCCTTTCTAGGTTCGGCATCTGAAAAGAATTACAGGCTCAGCTGTCCTTGGCAGATTTATAAAAGTTCATTACACTTATCAGCGGGCAGGAGAGAGTTAAGAAAAATCCTGCATAGGGCAGGAGATAGTGATACAGAATTTAAAGAGACAAAGCTGTCAATCACAGATTCATTAGGCTAATGAGGTGTACAAAGGTGGAGTTAGGGAGGGACCAGGGAGTGGTTAATACTTAAAGGGACATGCACCCTTGACATCAACTGTGCATGTGTTTTACCCATAATTCACTGGGACAAACAGCAGGGCTCCAGGGCTTGGAGGTGTGGGTTTAGCCCTGAAACGTCATAATGTCAACCAGCGGTCAGATTTGAGGTCAAATTGAATGAGATGTACCCATCCAGATTTGCAAATGGATGAGTTTTGTTTGCTAGGACAAAAGGAGGTAGTACCTTGAATGAAGAGTTAATGGTCTGAGAGGAAATACCTCTAGGCTGGGGCAGGGGAGAAACAGTTAATGCTTTACAGCTGGGGGGAGGGAAGGAAACAGAGTTAAACCGATTTCACAAACTGATCATACATACACAAGACTGAAGTTACAACAATGTTATAAAATTATAAAATCACCCCAAAATATATTACATAGGCCAGTCAGCACGGCTTCACTCCCTTTCTTATTCCCCAGTTTCCTTTGTTAGGAAAGTATATAAACTACTTCCTGCTTTCCCCAAATTGAGCTGTTCAGCATTAAGCTATCTCCTCCATAGCAGTATGTCTGTACCTGCTTAATAAAGATCACTCTTGACTTTTACAGGGACTGTCTCCCTCTGGTTTTCTTCCCTTTGGAAAAGAGGGACCAGATCCCATAGGGTTCATGCCTCAGTTTACAGGAGAAAAATGAGTACTTTTTGGGGATTCTGAGTTTGAGATACCTGTGGGACATTGGAAGATCTAATTCAAAACGTACCAAAGGCAATTAGTGGTGTGGGATTGGAGTTGAGGAGAGAGATTAGGACTGGATATGTAGCTCTGGGTCTCTTTTTCTCTTCTCAACTCCTTAATATTGGTCTCCCACAAAGTACTATCTTTAGCCCTCTCCATTTCTCTTTTAACAGTGTCACCTCTTTTGAAAGGTAGGAAAGGGTCGTGTCACGGAGCACTTTGAATACCAAACAGAAGATTTTATATTTAATTTTTGTTGTTGTTCATCCTTTATTCTCAAAGAGGACCAATGACATCACACTGTTTATTTGCACAGTCCTCAGCCTCACTCTCCTCCAGAGTCATCATAGTCCAGTGGCAAGACAAAAGTGAAGATGACTGGCAATGGCCCAGGATGCAGTGAGTGACCTTTGCCTTTCTAAATTAGGACCTTCCCAGGTTTTAGTTTCTCTGAGGCAATGCCCATTCAATGACTAAAGGCTAGGTAAGAATTAAGACAAAAGATGGCTCCAATTAGCATCACAAAATTATCAGTCTGGAAGGGGAAGACTCTTAGAGTTTCTAGACAGAAAACAATTGCTATTCAACTCATTCTAAGCTATCAAAATCTAAACAATGAGCCACAGAGGCTTGGGTTGGGAGCTATTATTGGCCATTCAATGAGTGCCAGGGTGATTGGGGTTTAAAGGCACAGTCAAGTAGCTCCATTTGAAACACAATGGACTTTTTTAAAGCCTGTTTTTTTCAGAGGTATATTTCAAGAAATCATAACTAAAAACTGCACAAGACATAAGGAAAATTGCCCTCAGCTTTTTTAAAAGTAGAGCAAAAAACTGATATAAATAAATAGGAATAAAAAACCTGCTCTTCTAAAGGAAAGCAACTCAATAAAGAGTTAACAATCGTACTTTAATCAAACATATCTAATTTACTTAGTTCAGAGGGAAAAGTCAGCACCCTAAACTTCAGAGAAAATACAAACAAAAATTACAAGCAGACAAAAATATATAGACAGAGAAAATAACACAATTCCACAGACCAACAGACAGGGCTTCTAGCTGTCTGACCATTACATATATACAATAGTTAGTTAATCTAAGGTTTAGATTCTCAGAGAGGAGGTCTGGATCCTCAGAGAGCAGCTATTGCTACATTTAGATAATAGGGTAAACACAGTTAATATAAAATAAGATATAAAAATATAATATAAATCCTTCCTACAATACACACAACATCCATGGGAAAAGTAAGCTTAAACTTAAAACATAATAAAAGCAAGGCACATGTATAAGAAATGAGACAAAGTTCTAATTCACAAGAATGCTCTGGAAGTTATTCTATTCATAGAGACATCATGAAGAACCCTTTGTTGTGGTTGTTCATCCTTCATTCTCAAAGAGGACCAATGGTATCACACTATTTATTTATTTAGATCCAATTTACTTAGGTTTATCAAAATCTCATTCCTGCTCTTCATGAATTCTTCAATTAAGCCAAATGAGCTGCTTATTTTTGTTCTTCACACTTGGTATTCTATTTCCCATTTCTGTGGCTTTGTATAGGTAGTTGTCCCCCATACCTGGAATACACTTCCTACTCATTTACCTCTATATGTCACCAGTATCCTTTAAAGTTTGGCTCAAGCACTATCTCTTAAAATTTGAGGCTTTTCTTGATTCCTTTAAATGCTTTTGATAACTTCCCCCAAAAAGTTACTTTATGTTTATTGTTTTATGTTAATATGCTGGTTCTAATGTACCGCTAAGTTCCTTGTAGGAAGGACAATGGTTTTCTGCCTTGTACATAAAAATTCCTGAATAAATGTTTATTGACTGATTGAGAGTAAAAGGAGGGAGATGCCCAGTGAGGGAATTGTGGGAATTGAGTGAACCACACTGATTCCATCTTTTGACTCAATTCTGGAGCTAGCTCAGTTCCCTTTCTATTTCAATATGTATCTAGTCCAATTTCTGTCTTGTGAGAAAGTTTTGTGAAATTATGGAAATTCTAAGAAAATTTTACTGTACTGTTTGAACCTAGGCCTGCATGGCTTGGAAGCTGGACCACCTCTACCTGTTGCTTAAAGACCCTTAACTAAGGATCTAGGTACACTGACCAGAAACCCAGTCAGATCCAAAGACTGATTCAAGGACTTTTCACCCAATTATACATCTGAAAACTGTCCCCATACTGGTCAGTCAGTTACTTTTTTCCATGTTCCTTTGATTGTCTATAGATATTTGGGAGGAGTGGGACACCTCTTTTTCTGATTTCAGGTAATTGTACCCACTCACCTTTTTGCCTCCAAAGTCTTGACACTCACTTATTCCCTTCCCAACTCAGAAAGCACCTAATATTTCTTCCAATTAGAAATGAGATTATCTAATCTTGTATCCTGGTTTACATCTTGCTAATTACAATCTTTTAATGCATAAAAATCTGTATCAAATATTTACTGTGGGAAATTGGAAGGAATTTGGTTCCTCTATAGCATATCTTAATCTAAGGTCCATGAACTGTTATGACAAATTATATATTTTTTTATCATTCAATATATTTTATATATTAAAAAAACATTATTCTGAAAAAGTTCTACCAGCTTCCAATTGGGTTCATGGCACATAAAAAAAAAATTAAAAACTTGTCTGAAATTTATAGAACCCTACTTTAAATCTCCTTTAATAAGGTGAATATAGTGGCTGAAATACTTTTTACATTCATTAATCATAAGGCCCTATCTTCATAATCCTTCTCTCCAGCATGAATTCTCTGTTTGCTAAGTTGTGTCCAATGTATAAAGGATTCATTATATTCACTGCATTTAAAAGGTTTCTGTCTGGTGTGAATTCTATACCAAGTAAGGGATGATATACCACTGAAGGTTTTGCCACATTCATTACATTCACAGAGGTTTTCTTCAGTGTGAAATCTCTGGTGTTGAGTAAGATCTCTGCTATCAAAGAAGATTTTGCTACTTTCGTTACATTCATAAGGTTTCTCAATATGAATTCTATGAAGTTGATTAAGTTCTGTACCCTGGCAAAAGACCTTCCCACATTCATTATATTTATAATGTTTCTCTCCAGTATGAATCTTCTGATATTGAGTCAGTTTCATGATCAGGAAGAAAGACTTTACACGGTTGTCATATTTGTAAGCATTCTCTCCAGTATGGATTGTCTAATATTGGGTAACATTTTTTTGGTACCTAGAAAGTCTTCCCACATTCCTTACATTTGAAAGGTTTCTCTCCATTGTGAATTCTAAAATGCCCACTAAAGATGTGATTTTAGGTAGAAAATCTTTCCATATTCATTACATTCATGAAGTCTCTCTCCAGTATGAAGTGTATGGTGTCAAAGAAGCTTTGCACTGACACAGAAGAATTTCACATTTTCTTTGCATTTATGGTTTCTCTTTCACTCTAGCATAAATTCTGGGGTGGTAAGATCTCTACTCTGGTGGAAGTCCTTCCCATGTTTAGTACATACACAAGACTTTTCTTCATGAAAAGGGACTTGCTGTTTAGGAAACAGAAAACTCCAATGGACAACTTTCACATACTGATATTTATTGGGGGTTTCATAAGTAGAAATTCTGTGATGAGAAAAGGTAAGAAGTACAGATAGAGTACTTCCAATATATAAGAAATACAGTTATGTTTTTCCCCAACTGGTTTTTAAGCACAATTAATAATTTTTAAAATGGATCCCTCAAATGATTTATATTCTACAACTTATTATTTGATCATATTACATGTAATTATGTCAAAGTACTATCTAAAATGTTTACTGTATATAGCATTTATGGATATATTTTCATATATAGATCTCTGCTGAAGAAAAGAACCGAACTTAGATGGTAACTTCTACCACATTGGGAGTTTCCTTTTGGGAAGTTTTGATTTGACAAAAAATCTTTTCTCCTAACAGCTCTGCTGCCTCTCCAACTTGCCCTAACATCCCCAAACTTCTCCCAATTAAAAAAAAATTCAAACTACACTTTCTGAGTCTTTCCTGGGACAATTACTCCATAGTAGTAGCAAGTCTAGGGGTTGACTGCTTGATTTTATACCTTGCCTCCAAACTTAAAATAAAGAATGTCGTATTCTCTGTTCACACTTGAATGAAAAGGAATGAAAAAAAATTAAAAGAAATAGCCATATATGGATATATATATATACATACATACACACACACATGCACATACACACACCCTAAATCCTATCTTCTACTTATACCACTAAGAAAATTGATTGTCAAAATGAGTAACTTTAGCTATACTGCTGTACTTTTATTGCTAAAATAAGACTCTGAAATACTTATCAACTGACTGCTAAAATTAGATTTTAAAATTTTGCAATAACAGCCACCAGTGACATTCTTTCTTTGCTTTATCCCTTCCTTGACTGGATGTCAGAATTATCAGGACCATATTTCTTTCATAAGAGCTATCTGTCTAGTAGAGTGCGTTCTTTCTCCATTTTTAAGAGCAATTCACATAGCACAGATACTTTTTAAACATTTGGCAGACCATGGCGGGGAGGGGGGCGGGGAGGAAGGAAGGGGAGGAAATCTGAAACTCAAGTGATTGTGGAACTGAATCTTGTAAACTAAAAGTAAATAAACAAGTCATTCAAAAAAAAAAAGAAAAAGTAAAAAAAATTTAAAAAACGTTTGGCAGAATTCATTTGAAAATACATATGAACTGAAGCTGTTTTCCTTTCATAAAACATTTTTGGCTTGACCTATTTCTCTTTCTGAGATTCAAGTAAAATATTTATTTTTCTTACTTTGTTAGAATATTTCAATTTTTATGCATATTTATCCATTTCCTTTAAGTTCTATTTTTCAGGCACATAATTGCATATAGGAGTAATTGTAAATTCACATTGCTTATTTCTAATGTTGATAATTTGAGTTTTCCCTTTTTTAAAAATATCAGACTAGCTAATGTTCTGTTACTTTTGTGAGTCTTCAAAAAGTGAGATTTTTCTTTTCAATTGACTGTCATTTTATTCCTTTCTTCTGATTTTCAGTTCTTTTTTGTGATTTTGTGTGATACACACACACACACACACACACACACACACACACACACATTCTCTGAGATAAATTTTTCTCTGAAGAAAATGTTTTTTTTTTCCTATAATTTGTTCTCTGGCCCACTGACAATAAAGAAGGTAGCGTTAGTCTTCAGGTTTGTATCTTTTGTTCATGTACATTTCCTTTATGTTGTTATTTACAAAGGATGTAGTTACTATTTCTGCCTTTTTATATTAATGTATTTATACCTTTCCAAATGACTAAATTTTGTAAAAGTGTTGTTTTTCTGAGAAATATAAATATTCTTTAATAGTTCCATTTGGAAATCAACATAACTGGAAGAATATTTAAATTATCTATAGTTGATGCTTCTTTCCAGAAAAATTCCTTTGCATTTTGATTAGCTTTTCACTTAAGAATTTAGACATTATACCATTTTCTTTGTATGTATTTAATAATAATGCTGATTCATTGTTTATGGTGATTTTAAGCATTATGTTTACACTTCAAAAATCAGTTCTGAATTTGCCTTATCTGAGAATCATAATAGTTGATTCAAATTTTTGGAAAAGTCTGATGTAGTAAACTCTGGTCCAGTCCCTCAATCTCATGGTCTTTCATTTCCAATTTTTAAAAATAAATTTTTAAAGTTAAATTGTATATTTTTCAACTATCAATATATACAAGTAATTATTCTTTATGACCAAATTGGATTAATCTCAAGAAAGGTTCAATAAAATGACAAAACTCATCTGGAGGGCTGCAAAGGAAATAAAGGGTTAAAACTGAAAATAAGTGAATCAAATAGAAATCAAAACTACTTGCTACTGACTAAAATATGAAAAAGTAGATTAGTAGAAGCCTGTAAGTACTAAAAGCCAATGAATGCAATAGCCCAATGTTCAGTGAGCCCCAAAACACAACTATTGGGGGAAAGTTTCCTTATTTGAGAAGAGATATTGAGAAAACAAGAAATCAGTTTCATGGAAAATAAGTTCACAGTAGCAATTTCAACGATATATCACAATAAGGTCAAAAATGGGTGAGTGATTTAAATCATATCATTTAAACAAAACTGGAAGAAAACTGAAGAGGATAGTAAAAGAAATGCACAATAAAGCATTTTCAACAAAATTCAAATAGATCTATACTGGTAAAAATTATAAAACGCAGTCAAAAAGGAAGAATGATCACAGATATAGAACTAGAAAGGACATGTATAAAAAGACATGTATAGCAAAATCCCATCATTACATGCTGCATCCAGTGCAGCAGGGTCATGGAAATGGACCCTAGAAGGGGACAGGAGTGCATGTGGGAAAGAAAGGAGATGAGCACACAAGCTTAGGTTAGCATAGCCTGGGCAGACTCAAGAGGGACTGCACCAAGCTCCTCCAAAACAGGCTGTATTTTATTGAGGTTATTGATGACATGACAACACTCCAAAGTTGTACAGAGTATAGCAATACTCCAAAGTTGTACAAAACATAAGCAGAGGTAATGAAAAATATGTAAAGATTATATGGATGCATAATGTTTAACTTAATGGGCCTTTGTGCTGTCTTCATGATAAAGTGACTTATAGAATTTGGTCAAGAAATTTCCCTGCCCAGTTGCATTCCCATAGAAACATACTTGACTCCACAGTCATGCATCTGCTTTTGTAGGGAACATGTTTCCTCATGTACAGCTTTTGCTGTTTGAGTTTAGTGGGGTCAAGCAATGGTCATCTGGTTTCCTGCAATTACATATATGTATCACAGTTGTAAACAAAGGTAGGCTGAGATATAATTTTGAGCACTATCAGTTTATTAGCTTGAATCTACTAACAAAGTAGGTCAATGACTTCTTGAATAAAGCCAGAGACTCTGAGTGAGGGATGCCAAGGTATTTTATAGTAATTAACAAGATGATAGAGTAAACTTTCAAGCTATACAGATGTAGCAAAATTGTCAGAAAGTAAAAATTCTCTGATCTCCATTTGGTATTACCAACTCTTGGACCTCCCCTTCTAAAAAACCTCCTTAACCATAAGCAAGACTTGTGATACAGATCACCAGATAAAGGTATAAACTTTATATCCAGATTTTTTTCTACTATAAAAAGTGCTGCTGTGGTTATCTTACTGCCATTGACCAACTTGGGACAAATTCACAGGAATAGCCTTAGGACATCATAAATTTAGTGACTATTCTCATATAATTCCAAATTGTTGACTAGAATGATTAGATTAATTCATAGCTTCACCCTGAGTGTGCAATTTTCTTTTTATAGGATGAAGAATGTGCAGTGGACTAGATTTGTCATTAAAACACCTTGCATCAAGTTCTGTGACTTACAACTTAGCTGTAAACTTAGGCAAATGAGATCAGCCCTCTAGGCCTGTTTCTTCATCTGTAAAACTGAAAGCTGATTTTATTTCTATTTTTAAGGATTAGTCAAGTTAGATTTAATATTCCCATTCTTTGGAAATTTTACTCAAGTAATCTCAGGTCACTTGGGTCTCAAGTCCATTTTTGTGATTCAGGTAACTTCAGTTAACTTTTCTCACAATTCTCATCCTATCAGTCTTGGGAAATCAGAGCAGTCTGCAGGAGACAGGAGTAGTCTACAACAGATTACTTTTTATCTTTCCCCAGAATATGGGTGGTTGGTAAAATTGCAAGGGTGGGGATATGAGTTACAATACAAGGATGAAGATACCACAACAACACTTTTGTAGTAGTAAGAAAACTACATACAAAGTATACACCAAGCAATTGCAAAGATACTAAAAAAAAATTGTGCATATGTAGTTAATAGATTATTTTACTGTAAGAACTGATAATTATACAGAATTCAGATAAATATGGGAAGACTTTCATGAACTGATACAGAAAAAAGGGGAAGTAGAACTACTAATAGAACAACAAAAGTTACAATAATCAAAATAAAAACCACTACAAAAGAAGAACCTTAGATTAAATACTAGGGCCAATGCTGATTCCAAATGACTGCTGATAAAATACACTTCCCTCAGTTAAAAAGTAGAAAATAATAGATATTTTGTCAGTAACAACTGCTTATAACATGCAGTTTTGCTTATTTCTATTTTTCCCCTTTTTTGGTAAGGGAAGTGTCATGCCAAGCAAAAGCGACTTCCAAGGTTTGGATTACCAACATAGCAAACCCCATTTATTCAGCAAACCTTCACAGAACAGAGAAAGTCAAAATACAATCTAACTCATTCATTTAGCAAGTAAGTTCTCAATTCAATTACAAAGTACCAAGGTCCAAGTATCCCACCCCTGGATCAGTAGTCAAAGTAGCCCACTCCTGGGCAGTACATTCATTTAGTCTTTTCTCAAATGGAGAATAGTTTCCAATCAGAAACAAAGTACATTCGTTTAGTCAATCACAGAGCACCAAAAAGGCCAAAGGTTTCCCACCCCTGGACACTACTGAATTACAATACCATCCATTAACACCAAGCACTTTCTCAAAAGGGGCAGGAGAGCACAAAAGGCCATCCACTCTTAAGCTATAACAAGGTTAAGATATCATCTCAGAATTGAAAACCCAAGGAAAGGCCCTTCTTTCATCTTGACCAGAGGAAAGCCCTCAGCAATCTCAGTTCCTGGGGAGACA
>CM053581.1:61604418-61631594 GCA_028627135.1 Pseudochirops cupreus | reverse complement strand
GCCGCCATCTTGGCTCCGCCCCCCCTGAAATCTTTCTAAGTTATCTTTAGCTGGAAAGTTGTGTCACTCCATCTTTTTGTAGGTTCTGTCCCTCCAGAGTCCATTTAGGGGCTTGATTTGATGTTGTTTCTGAGGAAAACTGGGGAGAGCTGAGGCAACTTCCTGGCTTTTCTCTGCCATCTTGGCTCCACTCCCTGGAAGATTTATTTTCAAGCATTGTTTGGAAAATTGTAGAAATTTAATAAATTTTCATTGACTCAAGGTAACTGAAAGAGGGGAAGATATGAAACAACTAGAAAAAAAGGAAAATAGAATTATGGAAGTTGGGGGACTGAGAGGACATACATGGTGACTTTTAGACCTACTTTTAATTCCATATGAAATATAAGGGTGATCAATGTCTAGAACAAAGTATTTTACAAATATCTATGCACAAACATTTATGCATATCAATGATATCTCATTAAAATAAGAAAACTATGGAGTCTTTTTTCCCCTCTTTTAAGAAGGCAGGTGTAAGAAAAACATTACTCTAAGAATAAAGAAAGTTTGTCCCGGGAGCCCTCTTCTAGCCTGAAGAATCGGCAGATATTCTTGGTGTACAATGTATTTCAGCATAGACAGGTCAACGAATTTGGATGCTGCTGGAGTAGTCCAGGTGAGAAGTGATGAGAACCTGGTAACTATAAAAATCAGGGTGAAGCAGGGGATGGATTAAGATATGTGGCAGTATGCATAAAAAGTTTTGTAACTGGAGATCTCCCTCACTATGTGAGGGAAGAGAGAGTGAGAAGCTAAGGATAACATAGAGGTTGCAAATCTAAGAAACTGGAAGGATGGTAATACCATTGACAGAAATAGGAAAGGTAAGAAAAAGAGTAGGTTTAGGAGGAAATATGATGAGTTGGTTTTGGACACGTTGGGTTTGAGATCTGAATGGGATATCCAGTCTGAAATGTCCAATAGGCAGTTGGTAATGCAGAACTGGAGCTTAGGAGGTAGACTAGGGCTGAATACACACATCTGGGAGACAAACACATAGTGATGGTACTTAAACCCACGGGAGCTCATGAGGTGATCCAGAGAGTGTAAGAGAAAAGAGAAGACAGCCCAAGACATGGTATGGGGGTACACCTACAATTCGGGAGCATGATACAGATGAAGAACAAGTGAAGGTGAATGAAGAGAAGTTAGATAGTAGTATCAGAAAAAATCTGTAGAGGAGAGAATATCCAAGAGCAGAAAGTGGTCAACAGCATAAAATGTTAAAGGAATGAGAAGGGTAAAGACTGAAAAAAAAAAACAACTATTACATCTGGCAATTATAAGATCATTGGCTACTTTAGAGAACAGTTACAGTTGAATATTGAAGGTAGAAGTCAAATTGCAAAAGGTTGGGAAATGAGTAAAAGGAGAGAAAGGGAAGGTAGCTTTTTCCAGCAGTTTGATAGTGAAAGGATGGAAATAGAGTAAGAACTTAAAGGATGGCAGAGTCAATTAAGGATTTTTTTTAAAGAATGGGAAAGGATTTAGAACAAAAAGGAAGGAATTAGTAGATGGTGAGAGACCAAAAATCAAAGAGGAAGTAGTTGATTGGGGGGGGGGGGGCAATTTTCTGGAGAAAGTAGGAGGGCATAAGGGTACCCATGGAATTGTTGCATTTAGAGAGAAGGGCTATCTATCAGAGACTGGAGTAAAGGAGGGAATGAGGGTTGATAATCAGGAATGCCATTACCTTTGCCTATTGATACCAACTTCTATTTTCTTATAGGATCATAGAATTGTCAAGTTTGAGGGGACTTCTGAAATCAACCAGAAAAACCTTCACTTGTAGAGGAAGCACCACTACAAAATACTGTACAGGTGGTAATTCAGCTTTCACTTGACCTCCTGAGATGGGAAACTCATTTCCTCCTGAGGTAGCCCTTTTCAGAATGACTTTACCTCTGTAACTTCTACCCGTCTCTTCTAGTACTACTTTCTGGGACCTCAAAGAAATATCCTTTTACATGACTATTCTTCAAATACTTAGATTTAAAGGATCATACTGTTTCAAGATGAAAGTGATTTTAATGATTCCTAATTCAATCATCTTGTTTTATTGAAGAAAATGAGGTCTGAAGATGTCTAGTCCTTTGCAAAGGAACACAAAGGTGTAGAGTAAGCAGAGCTGAGTTTGAATCAAGGTTTTCTCATTCAAAATCCAATGCTTTTCCCACTATACCAAGCTATTTCCTCTTCTATCTGGCAGTTCTTCAAATATTGGGAGATAATTGTATTCCTACTATATCTTTTCTTCAAACTAAACATGCCTATTTCTTTCAACTGATCATCAGGTGGTACGGTTTCAAACCCTTTCACCATTGTTGTTGTATTCTTTTAGGTGACTGCCACATGTCAGTGTCCTTCTTAAAATGTGGCTAGCAGACCTGAAGACAGTTTTCTAGTTATGGTCTACCCAGGGCAGAATACAATGAAAGACTAACTCTCCATTCTAGATACTATGGATCATAATACAGCCCAAGTTTATATTAGTTTTTTTCAAGTGTGATGTCAGATTGTTAAATGTGCAGTCTTTTGAAATTCCTAAGTATTTTCGTTTGTTTGTTGTCACACTGTAATAACATTGGGTGACTTACAACTGTAAGTTGCATCAATGCTTCTAAGAGACAAATGGGCTCTGTTTTTATCATTGTGGTATTGTGGGAGCATTTAAGGATGACTAATAATGGATTTCTTTCAAAGCTGGTTGCTGTTGTGGAGCCTCAATGCCATTAATTGCCTTTGGAAAATGCTTCAGACATAGCTAAACCACTGAGGTTTATGAAAAGCACAGCTGTGCTGTCCAGATTGCCAGAGATTTTTCCACCTTCAGTGTATTAACTGTGCATTTCCTCTAGAACAAATCTGGGAGGATGGTCAGGGGGAACATTCTAGGATTATCCTTTAAGCATCTTATCTGTTCTGGACAAGTTTGGTATTTCGTGTGTGTGTGTGTGTGTGTGTGTGTGTGTGTGTGTGTGTGTGTGTGTTGTTCCTCCTATATTAGGTGAATCTGTAATGATAAGGCCAACCCCAAGGAGTGTAAGGCTGCATCTCTGATATAACTTCTCTTTGAGACTCTGATCAGTCAATCTTGAGGGTGATTTGAGAGCTCTAGACTTAAGATTTTTCACGGAAAAATTATCTAGTCATTGTGCAATTATTTTAGATCCAACTATAGGACAATAGTGACTAGATCATAATTCATATGAAAAAAGACCAGAGGTTCATAAACTAGTCAATTATTTGACTAAAATGTTACAGTTTGTATGAAAAATGGAGAAGGTGTCAAGCGAGGTGATAGTACAGAAATACAGTAGAGACAAAGGTTGATTGGAGCGTATTCAAATTCAATCTCTGACACCGCTTGTAGGACATTGGGAAAATCATGGAACCTCCCTGAGCTTCAGTTTCCTCTTCTGTAAAATGAGTGGGTTGCACTAGATGACCCCTGAGGTCCCTTCCAGCTTTAAATTGATGACTGACTCACTTGATATCATAAGGGAGGTGGTGTCACGTACTCCGGAAAGGTCAGAGAGGATGAGGGCAGAAAAAAGGCCATAGGATTTGATGATTTACACATTTTAGTTTCTTGAAAAGTGGTACTGCGCAGGGTGCCGAAGGGGACAGCACCTCCAGACTACAATTCCCAGAATCCTTCGAGCTGCGGTTTATTCGTGGGACCCGGCTTCATATCCCACAAACCCACCAACTGAACCCCGTTGGGTCGGAGCGTGGGGATGCTCTAACCCTTTCGGGACTGGACGGCGGTTTGCGGGGTACTCTAGGAAACTGGTGACAGGCAGCGGCGCAGGCGCAGCCGAAGCCTCGGGCGGGCCTGGACTTGCCGCCCCTTTGTTTTCCCGCCCGCTCCTCCCGGCTATTCCGGTCCCGCGACCCGCGACCCTTGCGCCTGTTGCGCCCAGGCTGGCCCGAGCCCCGAGCCCCGGAGGGAGGGTGAGAAGCGGACGAGGAAGGCGGGGGCTTCCCGGCCCAGGGCGCCGAGACTCCGGGGCCAGCTGCGGGCGGGAAGCTGTGTGTGTGTGTGTGTGTGTGTGTGTGTGTGTGTGTGTGTGTGTGTGTGTGT
Source organism: Pseudochirops cupreus (assembly GCA_028627135.1). NCBI lineage: Eukaryota > Metazoa > Chordata > Mammalia > Diprotodontia > Pseudocheiridae > Pseudochirops > Pseudochirops cupreus. The sequence goes on along the minus strand of CM053581.1, from coordinate 61,627,465 downwards.
GTGTGTGTATGTGTGTGTATATATGTATGTATGTATGTGTGTGTATATATGTATGTATGTATGTGTGTGTATGCGCGCGCTTTTCACCTGTCTGTGGGTCTACAAGCACTGAGCAGGCCTGGCCTTTAGACAGCTCCCTGTGCGCGTGTTAATAAAAACCGACGGGCCCAGAGCCCGTCTAGACTGTGAACCGAAGGTCACGAGGGTGGGTGAGGGGCGGGCGAGGCGAGAGTCCTGGGTGCGAGTGTCTGGGGCGGGGAGCCCAAGAGGCTTCTCCAACTGGGCCTGTGTGTGTGTCCCCGCAGGGTTCCAGGGGCAGACTGCTCGCGTCCGCCCCAGGTAACTGACACCAGCCTCCCTTCCCCCTGCCCCCTTCCCCCACTCAGGCTGGGCCCTGGCGAGAGCTGAGCCCCAAAGAAGAAGGGCTGGTTCTAGTGATCCGCTCTCCACCGCCCCCTCCCCCAGCACGTGAGCCCGTCCCTAGGCCGTAGGGAGTTCAGATCCCCCCGGACCCCACGCCCCTTTCTCTGTGCTTCGGGCTGGGAGCTCGGCAGCCGCTGAGGAGCGGGCCGGTGCTGTTGGTGCTGAAGTGAGGCCTGATCTTTCTTTTGGACTCCAGGAGTCATCAGTTCCTGGAAACAGCTGGGAAGCAAGCCGTGACCATGAAGGGTCTGGCCCAGGCGCTTGGGCAGAGAGGTGAGAATTTACAGAGGCGTATGGGAGTCCTTGGGAGGGAATAGACTCTGGGAAAGGGATCAATACTCGTGGCTGATTACCATTCTTTTCCTCTCTTACATCACACACACACTTGTATATCCTCGCTCCTTGGTATTTTCTGGGTTCCAAGTCGATACCGCAGCCGTCTCTCTCCCTGGATTCTAGAGCCACTTCTGCTGTAGCTCTGGAAAAATCGTTTTAAAAAGGTATTTCTTTGCCTTTTGGCTAAGATCAAGTGAAAAATACTTTTTTTCCTCTTCCTCCAGTTGAGAGGAGGATATTTTTTTTAAATGATCATTTACTAAGAAATAGAGGAATTAAGAAAACAAAAATCTGATGCACAAAAATCACTAAAATGGATGTTTTCAGTGGGCAACTTTAGGAGCCAAATTGAATTAGTCTTGCTTGAGAGTTGGCAGTGTCAACTTTCAGTAGGTACCAATACCCAATTCATTGCTTGGGGGTATCCATATCCACCTAGCTCTACCCTCTCCACTTCCTTTTCTCCCTTAGACATCCTATGACTCAAGGAAGAGTCTGGGTTAGGAGATAATGTCTCAAGTGTATAGTAAAATGTACTATTAATTAATTATGGATCATTATAGCCATATGTATATGTCTTTTTTTTTGCCAGACCTGTAATTTCATGGAGGTAGGGAATTCCTTGTTTTGTAAATTCCTCCTAGAGATGTGGATTGGCAGCCCATCTGTAACTTACAGTCTTAAAAACAATTGCATGGGGCACTTGAGATGCACCACCTCTACTTTTTGTAGAATCCATGGAGCAGAGATGGTTCTCTTTTGTCCACTCCTATGATAGGGAGCATTCCAATTACCTTGCTCTCTTTTAACTCTTATTTCCTAAGGCTTACTATCATCTCTGTTTGTATATTAGAAACCTGAGACTCAGGTCAAATTAGCTGTTCAACATTCCATAGTTATGTGATAACAGAATTTGGATCAGAAGTAGAACAGTAGAAAGAGTGCTTAATCAAGTATGAGAGAAAATGGGTTCAAGAAGCCACACTGTTCTATTTACTAGCTTTCAGACCTTGAACAAGTTGTAATTACTCAACTGTAATGTGATGTAGTCAGACTTTATGATCTCTGAGGTCTCCTATAACTATAATTCTGTCATCCTGTGACATTAATTTTAAGTCTTTCCAGACTACTCCTCTGATAGTTAAATTAATTTACATTTGATAGAATGTGAACTCTAGGAGAAGGACTGTTTGATTATTTTGTCTTTGGATCTCAGCAGGTAGGACAACGCCAGGCACCTATTAGGCAGTTAACAGATAACTTGTTGATTGCTTGATTGATTTGATAGAGGAGTCCTAGATCTCAGAAGAACTCAACAAATTGATTCCTCATGTATTCTCTGAGCTAGGTGGAGGCATTAGAGTAATTTTTGCTTTAAATGAAACAGGCATAGAGAAGTTGGGTTACATATTCTATATCACAAAAGCACATGGTGATAAAACTGTAAATTGAAGCTGTGTGCCTTTACTCCCAGATTAGGTAGATTTATATGCCCTGGAATATGCTAAGATATGTGGATACTATCAGCTTTCTCTGATTCTAGGCATGGATGTGGCTAAGGTTCTCTTTGGCCTACATCTAAGGAGTGTGAGGGTTACATTGAAATAGGATGTGATAATTTCTAGATTTTGGAAGCTATGAGATGGAGTGGTTTTTTTTTTTATGGTTCCCTTTTCTTTGCCAGATCTCCCTATTCAAGATTTTGTCTCTCTCCAAGAGAAGCCCACAGAGGAGCTGGGAAGACTGATATCTGGTCTGTCAAGAGCCAGAACCCAGGTGAGTTGAAGGTTTCTTTCTATTGTCCTAGGAATTCTAGGGTTCCAGAAGCTAAAAATATTTTCTTCCCTTCTCCTGAGCAAAATTCTATCTAGGAACATCAGCCCAAATTGTGCTTCTCCAGGAGAGAATTTTTCTGATTAACCTAGTACTTGTTTTTGCCCTCACTCTTTTTTTCTATCCAATATCCCCCTGTGTATTCAACAGATTATGCAAGTCTACTGTGTGTATGCTAAAGTCAGTGATTGAAACAAAAGAAACAGGAAGAAACAGAGTCTTTGCCCTAAAGGAACTTGTAGTTTCATTGAGTTTATGTTAGGTTGGATGGCATCTTAACTCTCTTCTAATAGTATGTCACATCAACTCTTTAATTGTAATCAACCCAGTTTTCTTACTGGTCACCACAGATGATATTCACCAAGGCCCCAAGCATCTTGATGTTCTTACTTGGAATGCCTTCTGTGCTGTCCTCTCCAGATTGAGTAGTTCAGACATCCTGAAGATCACCTCATTTTCTCTGCCCATTTGAATTCATACTGACTGACTTCCTTCTCTCGTCTCTGAATTCATATTATTTTCTTTTTAAACCAGTCACTTTTGGCTTTTTATGTTTACCTTTTTTGAACTTCACATGTATTAAAAGACTAATTATAATTCTTGTTACTTCATGTGCAAAGACATTAACAAAGAACAAAGACTGAAAAATGAATGAAAAAAATATCTTTTACAACCTATCCAAAGAGTTGTTAGCCAGCTTTTGCTTGAAGACCTTTAGGATAGGGAAGCCCTTTCATTCCGTTTTCTTTTTTAAATTTTCTAATCCTGGGCCTTCTCTTAATTCAGCCCAAGACTGATTTAGCTTTTGTTGCTGTCTTGAAAGCTGAGTCTGTGTTGTTTCTATCTTTATATTCCTAGTCCTGAACATATTTTTTTTTTGCATGTAGTGCTTAATGTACTTAATGAATATTTATTGAATATGAATTTAGGGAGTAGTAGGAGAAAGATTGAATCTGTAGGCTGAGGCCAGATTGTGGAGAGCCTTAAATACTAGCCTAAAGAATTTGGAGTATATACTGGAAATATTTGGGGTAGATTCTCTAAATTTTCCCATCTTGAGTTTCTTTTGAGCTACTTCCAATTCTGTTTTGCTCATAGAGCACCTTTGATGAGGGCATGCCATACTGGGCAGTCCTATGCCATTGTCTCCCATGTTATGCAATCAGTTCCCAAGTTCTCAAAAGAGACCTTGAGAGTGTTGTTGTATCACTTCTTTTGAACACCATTGTGAGCACTTGCTGTGTGTGAGTTCTCCATAAAATAGTCTTTTAGGCTAGCATATGTTTGGCATTTGAACAGTGTGGTCAGCCCATTGGAGTTATGCTCTCTGTAGTAGAGTTTTAATGCTTGGCAGTTTAGTTTGATAAAGGACCTCAGTGTCTGGTATCTTATCCTGCCAGGTAATCTTCAGAATCTTCCTAAGACAATTCAGATAGAAGGGATTCAGTTTCCTGGCATGGCGCTGGTATACTGTTCAAGTTTCACAAGCATACAATAATGAGGTCAGCACAAAGACTCTATAGACCTTAAATCTGGCAATCATTGTAATACCTTTCCCATACTTTTGCTTTAGAGTTTCCTCAACACTGAGCTAGTTATGGCAACTTGTGTATCAATCTCATTGTCAATGTGTATGTTCCTAGTATACTTCCAACTTATCCACAGTAATTGACACTTCTCCATTTGCTGTAACTGATGGTTCCATGTATGAATTCGGTGGTTCTGGAGAGATGGACTGAGCACTTGTATAATGCTCTCAATAGACCATCATCAATCAGTGTTGAAGCCATTGACCATTTACCTCAGCTTGAAGTCAGTCCCTCTCTAGTTAGACTTCCAACTGGTGGAGAAGTTTTGAATGCCATTAGACTCTTTTCCTGTGGCAAAGCACCTGGTGCTGATTCTATTCCAACTGAGATTTACAAGGTTGGAAGTCCATTGCTCATTCAAAAGATGACTAAAATTTTCTGGGCTGTATGGCATGAGTTCAAGGATGCCTCAGTTGTCCATCTCTGTGAAGGTAAAGGAAATAGATTGTCCTGTGACACTCACAGGGGTAGGGGTGGGGTCTCGTCATTGCTGGCAAGATTCTTGCCAGAGTCCTTCTTAATAGACTGATCCTTTACCTGGAAAATCTACCTGAAAGCCAGTGTGGCTTCAGAAGGGTCTGAGGAGTGGTCATTATGGTGTTGCTATCTGACAACTCCAGGAGAAATGCTAGGAGCAGAACAGAGGTCTATACACAATGTTCATCATCTGGCCAGACATTGGATACTGTCAATTGAGAGGGCTTATGGAAAATTATGCCAAAATTTGGTTGCCCAGAGAAGTTCATGAATATTGTGTGTCAATTTCATGAGGGTATATTTGTCTGGGTTCTGGATAATGGATGATGCTCTATTACTTTCCCAGTTACCAATGGAATGAAACAATGCTGTACACTTGCTCACACACTTTTTAAAAAAGCATGATGTTTTCAACTATGTTGTCAGACACCTTGAATGAGGATGAACACAACATCAAAGTCAGCTACTTCACTGATGGTAAATTCTTTAACTTGAAAGGGTACAAGCCAAGTCTAAAGTGGAGGGAGAGTTGGTACATGATTTTTTGTTCATAGATGATGGTGCACTTAATGTAGCCTCTGAAGCTGAGATGTAACAAAGCATAGATTGATTCTCTGCTGCGTATGCTAATTTTGACCTAACAATTAACACAAAGAAAACACAGACTCCGTATTCGAAAATAAAATATAGACGTCTCTGTTTGGCATTTAAAGTCCTTTCCTACCTGTCTGCAGCTTATTTTCCCGCCTTGTTATGTATTATTCCCCTTCATATAATTTATGGTTCAACTTAACTAGATTTCGTATTGTTTCTCTTTTACTTTCAGACATTTTCAGTTTCATTGTGTTTTTATATGAAATACATTTACAGATATCTCCTGCTTTTGTGAGAGGTCTTTTTTAAGAAGGTAAAACGGGGAAGAGTAATACTGCAGTGACTTCATGTGAAAGAGTATACATCAGTATTATATCCCAATCTTCTTTCTTTAAATGAAGAGAAATCCATTTTTCTTCTTCTCACCCCATTGTGAAAAAAAAGATAAGAAATAACCAAATTTCTTTTAACAAATATACATAGTCAAACAAAACAAATTACCCAGTGGCTGTAAACAAAAACATACACGTATAATTTTGCATTCTAAATCGATATCACCTCTCCATAATGGATAGCTTGTTTCATCATTGATCCTATGGAATCATGAATGGCCATTTTATTGATCATATTTCTTATAGTTTTCAGAGTTGTTTGTTTTTGTAGAGTTATTGTATAAATTGTTCTCCTGGTTTTGCTTATTTCATTCTTTTTCAGCTTATAAATATCCTCAATATTCATTTTTATAATACTGATGTTGTAGTAAAAATTTTTCTGGTTCTACTTGCTTTACTCTGCATTAGTTCACATAAATTTTTCTGTGTCTTTTTGAAGTCATGTATTTCCTCATTTCTTACAAAACAGTACTCCTTTGAATTCATATACCACAACTTATTTAACCATTCCTTAAATATTGTATATTTTCTTGGTTTCTAGTTTTTTTCTCACCATGAAGAGAGCTGCTATATTTTTGTATGTAATGGACATTTTCCTCATCCTTTAATCTCTTTTGGGGATTGTATACGCTTTCTTAAATGCCTAGAAATGTGTTCCTTCCTTGCCTCTGCCTCTTACAATCTTTAGTTTCTTTTAAAGTTCAGCTCAAATACCACTTCCTAGATAGAACCTTTTTTTGGCTCCTCAGAAGCTGGTCCCCCTGCTTCCCAAATTACCTTTAATTTGTTTTGTGTATTAGTGCATTTGTGCATAAGTCAATATCAAATTAAAAAAAATCAAATCATTATTATCCTAGCCAGTATTTGTTTAGTACTTACTATATGCTAGACAGCAAGCTAGCAAGTGATTTACAAATATAACTTTAGGAGTATTGTCAAAATCGGTATAAGTATATTTAAAACCAATTTTAGAAATCAGTGGCATTTTTTTTTATCAGTAGAGATTTTCAATACCAGATTTTCTTGTTTGTTTCATGAAATCTCCAGATATTTCAGGAATTCAAAGTCCAATATCCACTTACCACATCCATTGAGATAGATGCACAAAAAGGAAAACATGAAAAAAGAAAAAGAAAAACATGTACAAATGTATACTTACAACAGTCACCCCTGAGATACAGGTGTTTATGTTAAAAAAACAAAACCAAAAGATAATCAGAATCATAGAATTTGAGAATTGGTAGGACCCTATTGACCTGTACTATGATCTATACCCAAAGGGAATTCCTATCATAACATACCTGACAAATAGTTAATCAGTTTCTGTTTGAAGAACGACACCTCGAGGCATCCCCTTAATCTTTTGGAGAGGTTAATTATTAAAGTTTTTCCTGACATAATGCCCAAGTTGACCACTTTACAACTTTTACCTATTGCTTTTGGATTTCCTTAGTTCTCCTCTAGACTGTTTTGGGGGATGATTGAATAGAATTGTCTTTTATTTTTCAGGAGTCATTGACTTTCAAGGATGTTGCTGTGAACTTCACCCGGGAGGAGTGGAGGCACCTGGACCTTGGTCAGAGGGACCTATACAGGGAAGTTATGCTGGAGAACTATAGGAACCTGGTCTCATTGGGTAAGATAATGATTTAATATTCAGAAACTGTAAATAAAGTACATTTATGTCTCTAATTGTTAAAATATGTGAAACTTCTAAAATGCTTACTGAACTTAGGCTTTAGTTAAAGAAATGAAAAGTTCTCTGTTATCTTTTGTCAGATTGTGACATTATTTTTGGTTAACAGATGAAAGGCTTTTCTTGTATGGAAATTAAAATGGGAAGCTGCTTTGTGTGTCTGTGATGTTTTGCTGCTTTTTTGTTCTTCATCATCCTTAAGAAGAAAAAGAAGCTGGAAATGAAATTTTTGTCTTTCTTTTTGAGCAGGGCATCACATTTCCAAACCAAATATGATTTCCCAGTTAGAAAAAGGAAAAGAGCCATGGATGGTAGAGAGTGGAACCTCAAGATGTACTTGTTCAAGTAAGTAGAAAATAAAAACAAAAAAACAAAAAACCCCCAGGGAAATTAGAGACAGGATAGGTAAATCACAAGGGGTGTGTAATATTGGAAATGTTGATTGGGCTGTCTACAGCCTTTCTTAGGTCTGTGGAAACTACTGGTGCCATTTTGCCATATTGCGCCAGGGCCCTGGACTTCATCTTAAAGTATAGAAGCTTAGAGTTGGGATTCATCTTAGAAGTCACTTGAATTTCCCACCCAATGCAAGAATCTTTTCTGTAATATTTCTGATGAGTGAATACTACCGGGGACAAAGATCTCACTACTTTGTCTATTCCTTTTCAATTACTGGAGAATTTTTTATATTGTGCTGAAATCTTCTTCCCTATAATTCCCACTCTGATCTTGTTTTACTATATTTAATAATGTGACCCTAATCCTTCTTCCACATAATAGCCCTTCACATTTTTGAAGTTAACTTATGAGGAGAATGATAATTTTCTCCTTTGTTTATGCTTATTTTATACTTTTCTCTGGTATCAGAAGAGGTGTTACTTAACTTCTTTAAACTGAACTCTTCCTATAATTCCTATCTTTCCTGCCTTCTTAACCTTCTGATTCTTGTCTCATTCTCTGTCATCTTCCTTCTTTCCCTGTTGATAGTTCTGCTCTTTCTTTTATTGTTTTCACTGCTGATCTCTTCAGTCTTACAGCCTTTCGCTAAAGGCTTCCATTCCCATTCTCTTCTTAACCCCTTCCACATGGCCCTTTTCCCCACACTTCCCAGAACAGTTATTTTAAATGTTTTCATTGATTTTCTTCTTACAGAAGTGATCACCTTTACTGAGTCTTCATGTACCTTTTATTTGACATGTTGAACACTGGTTTGAAACCTTTTTTTTGTGCAGTAAGGCACTATCTTGCAATTGGGTTAGCATGAAGGTCTTTAGGTAACAGAAAGTACTTGATCAGTGAGAATCACACCCACTAATCAACCAACATTTAACAGTAACAGCCAATAGTTTTCTGGCAAAATATGTTTTGGGGTTTAGGGATTTACAGCTGTTAATTGAGAGGTAATATGGCATTATAATTTGAGGTCAAGGCAAAGGTCATGGCATTATGCAACATAGCTAGAACTATGCTTTCTTTAGCTTCTGTCAAAGCATATTAGATGTGTTTTAATCAGTGTCTTGTTTTGGCAGGGTCTGACATTGGTAATGTCATTGTTGTGCTCCTCCCCTTCATCCTCTCTCACCTCTTCTCAGCATGCTGAAAAGGGTATTTTGCAGAGTACAAACTGTGTAAGATTCTGTAGCTGAGATGCTTGTGCAGAAATTTGGACCCGGAGGAGCCCCACCACAGCAGTGTCTTGGATCCTTTCCTCAGCTGACCCTTTGTGAGTTTTTGTGTCTACCTCTGGGTCAGCAGCTCTGGTGTTGGTACTCAGGAGATATGTTGTATTCTTTTTCTGGGACACATGGGAACCCCTTGGGGGGAGGCCTTTACTAATTTATCTCTTTCTTTGGGTGGTTGGAAGAAGTCAGGGAACTGGTTTTAACTGGTCAGGTTGGGATGGGCTGGCTACAGGTACTAGGCTAGACTAATTTTGGTGGCATCTGAGAATATGTCTGTGAGGCTAATCTGGAAAAGGAATAAGTTCCTCCTTATATACTGCTATAGTCTCTTCTTACCTCTGTCTCTTTCCTTTTCATTTTCTTCTCTTATTTTTCAGACTTCTAATTTTAGGCATCCCTTAAGGCTTTATCACTAGCGCCCTGTTTATCTCTCTCTACCGAGATATAGGATGCCTGCAGCTGTTCCTTCTATACTGATAAACTCAAAGATATGTTTCTCTTTTGGCTATCTCACCTATTTTTCAGGCTTATTTTTTCAATTACTTTAAAGACATTTTTACTTGGATTCCTATTGTTTCCTGAAACTCAACCTGTGAAGAATTGAACTTACATTTACATGCTAGTTACAGTCTCAGATTCTACATTTCTGATTAGAGGTACCGCTAGACCAGTGTTAAAATGGTATTCGTTTTGAATACTACCAGTTTTTCTCCCTTTTGTTCAATCCGTTTCAAGTTCTATTATTTTCTTCCTTTGAAATATTCCAAAAGATTTATTCCTTAGTATCCATTTAGCCACCAACCTTGTAGGCATGGTCCATATCACTTCATAACTGGAATAATGAAATTCTTATTTGACCTCCTCAACAATCCCCTTTTGTTCTGCTGACAAACCTAAATGACTTCCAAGCCAGCACAATTAGTGTAGCTGTTAATTTGCAACCCTGTAATGATTACACAGAAAATAGGAACAGAAACGCCATTTTTATGACCTAGATTGATTAGGAATCTCTGAACCTCAAGTACAAAATCAGCTGAAGCAATATTTTTTTAGAATTGAGGAAGTAAAGGGCATAATGGATGTTGGAGAGTGTCTTTCTATTTTGAAAGTTTACAGTGCGTTCCTGTTGGGAGAGGCAGTATGGCATAGTGGCTAGGACACTGGATTTGGCACTAGGAAAACCTGTGTTCAAATCCTTCCTCAGAAATTTACTAACTATGAACCTGGGCAAGTGACTGTTTGTTCCTCATTTTCCTTATCTTTAAAATTGGAGTTTAGGCTCTGACTTATAAGGTTCCTCCTTACATAAGCTCTAAATCTTGAACCTGTTATCAGTTTTCACATTTAAATTTTATTTTGCTTTGTTGTCCCCAAACGATCTTCATTCTAGTAAGTATTATTATCTTCTCTAGAAGCCATATGCCTGTAGAACTGAGGCTCAATATGTTCTGCACTCTTCCTGAAATGCCTTCTTCCTCTCTGCCTATCTAAATTCTTCCCATCTTTTAATGCCTACCTAAATTCTACCTCCTCCATGAAACCTTGTCTAACTCTTTTATTTTCTGAACTTCTAGACAAGTTATAGTCCATATGATTTAATATGAAGTTCTTAATGACTTTATCTTGTATTTTAATTCTTTGACAGAGCCATGATGATAGGGAAACTCCCTACACTACCTTCAAATTGAAACCCATTTATGCCATCTCACTTTTGTGATTCTTGCCCATATCCTTCCTCAAATTCATTTTAATTCCATATCCATTTACTAAATGGCAGTACTGAGATTATACCAACAAAAATGAAACAGTCCTTGCTCTCAAGGATCCTTGTATTCCATCTTGGGGAAATGTTTCAGCATGTATGCACATAAAGTACAGGAAAATTGAGGAGAGAGTACTAGGGGGAATTGGGGAAGGTTTTATAGAGGAAGTAGCACCTGAGATGAGCATTGAAAGAAAGATTTTGAGAGACAGATGAAAAGGGAGTACATTCTGGGGATGAAGGATGGCTTGTGAAAATGAAAAGAGGTGAGAGATGGACTATCAAGTTCAGAGACTGACTAGTGGTTCAGTCAGGTTGGAATATAATATTTGTGAAGAGAAATGTTATGAAATCATGCTAAGCTACTTGTTTTTAATTTTGTCAGTTTCTCTTGTGTTTAGACAATACTTGGCACATAGTGAGTTCTTAATAAATGCTTGTTGATTCACTGACTGGATTTGGCAGGAATGGTAGGTAGGAGCCAGGTTGTGGAGATCCTTAAGTGCCAGGCTAAGGAGTCTGTATTTTATCCCATAAATAATGGGGATCCAGCAAATGTTTTTGAGCACAGGAGTGATATGGACATACTTGTGCTTTAGGTAAATTATTTTGGCAACTATGAGAAAGTTAAACTGGTGTCTGGAGAACCTGGAATCAGGGAAATCATTTAGGAGGCTATTATAGTAGTTCAGGTGAGAGGTGATGAAGATCTGAACTAGGGTAGTAGCTATATAAGTGGAGAAATGCTATGTAGGTAGAATTGACAAGTCTTGGCAACTGATTAGAATAGGGGATGAGGGAGGAAAAATAGTCACAGCTGAGGTAATGAATCTGAGTAATTTGGATAGTAATGGTCTCCTCAGTAAAAACAAGGAAAATTGAAGAAGGAGAAGATTGTTTTGGACAAGTTGAATTTGAGATGCCAGTGGGATATCTTGGAGGAGTTGTCAAGTAGGCAGTTGATAACATAACTGGAGTTCAGTATAGTGTTAGATAGCTTAGGATAATTTACAAAGATATGTAAATTAAACCCAATGGAGGTGAAATCTTCAGGGGAGTTTATATAGAGAAAAAAGAGGAACCAGGACAGAGTCCTGAAGAATACTCATATTAAGGGCGCAGTGATGATTGAGCAAAGGAGTGGTAGGTGAATATGAAGAAAATCAGGAAAGAGAATTTCATGAAAGTGAAAGGAACAGAATGTTTAGGAGGGTGGAATGGTCAGCAGAATCAAAAACTTCAGAGAGATCTACTTAGTTGAGTTGATGGATCTATCCTTTATGTTTGAGACCTCCTGGTATTTTATTATTTCATAGTTTTCATCGTAACACTCAAGTTTTCTCTCTCTGGCCTCCTTTGCTCTCACTACATGACCACCTCCTTTTTCTAGTCATAGAAATGATATTAATATGATATCTTTTATCCTATATATCTTTTAATCTCCTATAATCTTTAATCTTTTATGTATTTAAGTCTTTAACAAACATTTATTTTCTCCTAAGAACTAAGAATCTTATTGGAAATTTAAGACAGACACACATAAAATTTTAAAATATTGGATATTTAAACATAAAATTATTTAGGTAACAGTACAAGAGAATATTATATGATTGGTTAACAAAATGGTTGATGTAATCAATCAGGAAGCATTTATTAAGCATTTTCTTTGTACCATATACTGTACTGTGTTGTAGAGATTCAAAGGCAGACAAAAACAGTTCCTGACTACAAGGAACCTGTCTAATAGGGGAGAAAATATGTACATAAGGTATATTTTTGTAGGGATGTATACATGAAGAATGGATAGAAATCAACCTCATATAGAAAGGCTTTAGCAGTTGGGGAGACTGGAAAAGGCCTCCAGGAAGTGTTGACAATTGAGTTTAGGGATTCTAAGAGGCAGAAGTTAGAAGGTAGAATAGCCATTGCAAAAGCTCAGAGATGGGAGATAAGAGTGCCACATTTGAGGAATAGCAAATAGGCCAGGATTACTAGACAGAAGATTGTGTAGAGGGGACTGATGTGTAAAAAGACTGGAAAAGTAGAAAAGGACCAGGTTGTGGACAAAGCATTTCATATTTGATATTGGAAGTAATAGGGAACTACTGTCTTTATTGGGTTTGGAAGTATAAGGTATTGTGGCATGGTGAAAACTACACTTTAGGGAAATCACTTTGGTATCTGTATGAATGGATTGGAGTGGGAGGAGACTTGATGCAAGGAGACCAATTAATGTTATTGCAGTAGTATATAGGTCACAGGTAGTGAGGGCCTGAATGATGAAGATAGCTGTATGAATCATTGTGAAGGTAAAAAGGATAAAGATCTAGTAGCTAACTGGATATGTGGGTTGAGTGAGGGTAATGAGTCAAAGGTGAGATAGATCTGGAACTTGTGAGACTGGGAGGATGGTGATGTCCTTGCCAGTGATAGGAGAGTTTAGAGTTTTGAGGAAAAAATTATTTTATTTTGGATGTGTTAAGTTTAAGATGCTCTTGGGATATCTACTTAAAACTCTAGCAGTACTAAAAGCTTAGGAGAGAAACTAGGGCTGGATATATAGATCTGGGAATCTTCATATAAATCATTCAAGGGGATAAATTCAGGAGATATTTTTGAATGTCTTTTGTGTTCAAAACTTTGTGCTACATTCTATGGGCAATATAAAGGAAGAATGATACATAACCATTGCCCTTATGGAGCTTACAGCCTATTACAAGTAATCAGATGTAAACAGATATAGCTGTTATACAAGACATAACATTAAAAGAAAAGGGAAGTCTAAGGACCAAATTGGGCATAGAGTTGTTGATTTTTTTGAGTTAGTAGAACATAAGCTGAACACCAAAGGCTGTTTAGAATTTGAACAGTTGAAGAGGAAGGGAAGAGCATGTTTCAAGTAAGGAGTCAGGAGTGACCATGTGTAGGATCATTAGGATACTGACTTGACTATAGAGTACTTGTGGAAGAATGGAATATAAATTTCAGTAGGGATTTGGAGACTTTGTTTTATGATGTCCACAGGCTAAGGACTGTGGACATCATCTTTTAACTATTAAAGGTTTTCCGAAGACATGACATGATGCTGTAGTAGAAAGAATGTTGGATTGGGAATCAGGAGAGACCTGGAATGAAATTTTACTCCAACATTTACAAGTTGTATGACCAGGTTTCACTTTCTTCATCTGTGAAATGGGGTTATTAATAGCCCAGGATTATTTTGAGGATCAAGTGAAAAAGGGAATATAAAGTGCTTTGCAAACCTATATAAATACAACTATTTAAATGTGAATTATTGATGTTGGATTTTTTTTTTGGCAACGATGGCAGTTGGTAATTGGCAGTGATGGTTAAATGGGGAGCACACCAGTAAAGATTTATATAGGCATCTAGGATCAGCACACCAGTAAAGATTTATATAGGCATCTAGGATCAGCAAACCAGCATAGTCAGAAGTTTACTGATATTTGGAAACGAAGTTAAAATAGGTTAGGATTTTTGGTACTAATGGTTAGCCAAAATGTCTCTTAATAGTTAGAGTAGGTGAGGGTCCTTATTCCAGGAAGTATAAGAGAACAAGAACAAAATACTACTGATAAAAATGCAAAAATGAGCCTCATTCTGGGGTATCTATGGTTTGTATGTTGGCTCCTTTGTACTTCTTGATAGATGTAAATGACTCTGGTCACTTAAATTTGTATAGAAAGTATTTGTAGAGGTCAGGATAATTACAGCAGGAATTGGACCCTTACTGTGTTTAGTCAGTCTATGAGCATTTATAAATGCTTGCTATATGTCAGTCACTCTGCTAAGTGCTGGATATAAAACTTCCAAAGAGAAAATTCTTGCCTGTGATGCTCATTTTCTGCTAGGATAGGTATAGGAAAACTGGAGTTATGAGAGTGTTCTTAGAAACATGAAATTGTTGTTTATTAAGGATTACTTTGATAGTGGTGGTGTGTAGGTTCGTTTGGAGGGAGAAGGTGATTGGTGACAGGAAGACTAATTAGAAGCCTTTTATAGTTTAATTCACTGAACATTTATTAAGATTTTAGAAATAATGAACTTATATTTGTGTAGCACTTTTTAAGATTTGTGGGACATTTTCCTCATTGTAATCCAGAGAGGTAGTTAAAAAATTATTACCTTCATTTTGCAGATGAGTAAACTAAGACTGATAGATTAAGTAAATTGCTTCATGATCACAGTTAATAATTGTCTGAGGCAGAATATTTACCGAGTGTAAAGGATTGTGCTAGATATGGGTATAAAATAGCTTACTTATGTAGTGTTTTGGTTTTTTTTTGCCTTTTTTTTGGAGGACAATTGGGTTAAGTGACTTGCCCAAGGTCACATGGCTAGTAAGTGTTAAGTATTTGAGGCCAGATTTGAACTCAGGTCCTCCTGACTCCAGGGCCGGTGCTCTATTCACTGTGCCACCTAGTCACCCCTTGTGTAGTGTTTTATAATTAAAAAAATTTTTTTTCCTTAGATTGAGATTTATAACATTTTCTGAGTCATAGACCCCTTGGGTAATCTGGTGAAATCTTCGATTTCTTCTCAGAATAATATTTTAAATGCGTAAAATAAAATATATAGGATTACAAAGGAAACGAATTATGTTGAAACATAGTTAAGAAATATTTTTTAAAAGTTCACAGACCCCATGTTAACAACTTCTGTCTTAGATTATCTTAGTTAATAGTTATAAAAGTCTGTGAACTAAAATCTGGAAATAGGTATTATAATTATTATAGATGAGGAAATTTATATTCACAGAGATGCAGTTATTTTTCTAGGGTTACATAGCTGGTTACTGAATTGTCTGACTTCAAAGTAGATGTTCTTACCACTATATCATCGTGGGATGATGAAGGACTGAGAGTTTGATGCCCACCTTCCACCTTTAATCTTGATTTCCCCCTTGATATTTTCTACTAACCATATCCTCTGTGCTTAAAGATGGTCAGTCATATCAACCAGTCTGGTTTGGTGGATTCTTTATGTTGACCTTTCACATTGCATCAGTCCTACCTGTAATCACTTCTATCTCTCTTTATTGCTATTCCTTTCTCTTTTTCTCCCCAGAATTTTAAAGAACAGTTTACAGAGTGGAAAAAGCCAAATATGCCTTGTACTTATTATCAGTTTCGTTTTCCCATTCTTATTGCATTTTATTTCTTTCAGACAGGGAAACTAGGCCTGAAGCCAAAGATTCAACTCCAAAGGAAGGCATTTCCAAAGAGAACTCACACCAGGAAGGAATGACCATGAGTGGTCTCTGGTCTTCCAAATTAGGAAAAACCTGGGAATGTGATAGCCAGTCGAATTGTCAACAGGGAATCCAGGAAAGGGAAGTGAAACAAGTGGGAGTTTCCCAGAAGAAAAACATCACTGAGAAGAAACCCCCTAAATCTAATAAATTTCGAGTAAGCTATAGTCTGAACTCTGCCACTGCTTCTCAGGAAGTTTCTATAGTAGAGAATTGTCATAAATGTGACATGTGTAGAAAGAGCTTCAAAGAGAATTCTGGCCTAATTAAACATAAGAAAATTTGTTCAGGGAAGAAACGCTTTGAATGTAATGAATGTGATAAGGCTTTCAGCCAGCGTGCACACCTTATTCAACATCAGAGAATTCATACTGGAGAGAGACCCTATGAATGTAATGAATGTGGTAAAGCTTTTAGACGGACTATAGATCTTACTCAACATCAGAGAATTCATACTGGAGAAAAGCCCTATGAATGTAATCAATGTGAAAGAGCTTTTAGCCAACGTGCACACCTTATTCAACATCAGAGAATCCATACTGGAGAAAGACCCTATGAATGCAGTGAATGTTCAAAAGCCTTTAGCTGGAGCACACACCTTACTGAACATCAGAAAATTCATACAGGAGAGAAGCCCTATGAATGTAATGAATGTGGGAAAGCATTCCGAAAAAGTACAGACCTTAATCGACATCAAAGAATTCATACTGGAGAGAAACCTTATGAATGCAGTGAATGTGAGAAAGCTTTCAGTCAGCGTGCACATCTAACTCAACATCAGAGGATTCATACTGGTGAGAAACCCTATGAATGCAATGAATGTGGGAAAACCTTCAGATGGAGTACACACCTTACTCAACATCAGCGAATCCATACTGGAGAGAAACCATATGAATGCAATGAATGTGGGAAAACTTTCCGTCGGAGTACTGAACTTACTCAGCATCAAAGAATTCATACTGGAGAGAAGCCATATAAATGTAATGAATGTGAGAAAGCTTTCAGCTGTAGGACACACCTTATTCACCATAAAAGTACTCATAGTGGAGAGAAACCCTATGAATGCAATGAATGTGGTAAAACCTTCAATCGTAGTTCATCTCTAACTCAACATCAGAGAATCCATACTGGCGAGGAACCCTAAACATATAGTAAATGTGGAAAAACTTCTTATGAGAGATGATCTGTCACATCAGAAAATTCATATTTGGCAAGTGTTAGAGTATAGGCATCTGATATTCTTACGTTTTTAAGAATAAAAAAGTAACCTGACCAGTAATTAGCTAACCCATTATAAAAAAGAAGATAATATGCTAGAACATAAAAAGTACACCAATTTGAGATAAAAACTCTAGGTTTGACTTCCCTGGCTTTCTTGACACTGTAGCTCATGATGACATTTTGTCCCCACCCTTCCATCCCATTTTTTTCCCTGCTGGCCTATAATTATATTTAACACTGCCTGAATCCCTGACTTCAACTTTTATTGTCTCTGTGTGGTGTGAGTCCTCTACACCCCTAGTTTTACCTTGTGACTGATTATTTAACTTTCACTTAATTATTGCTTATCCTGGTTCCGGTGCCTAGCTCACTCTTCCATGCATTGAACAGTATTTTTTTTTTTACTGACGTAAGCCTGGCTGTTAAGCCTTGCCTGGCTAGAGTTGGCTGACTGAATATAACAGAGACAACACCTATGAAAATACTGGGTGTGGGAAAACTTTCAGCCAGTATACTTTTCTCAGTATCAGAAAAATCTATACCAGAGAGAAATATAAGCATATTGAATATATGAAAGGGCTTCAGAATCAGCTCAACTTTTGATAAATGTTATTGTGTTCATATTGGAGAGAACTCCTTTGAAGATAATGAATGCTTGGAACCCTTCTACCAGAGTACACAACATCAGGTAATTTATACTGGTGAGGAATCCTATGCATACAATGAATACAAGTCTTCAATTGTAGTTAGTTGCTCATCTCACATTGGAGCTTTCACAGTGGAGAGAAATGATGATAAAGTTACTGAATGAAGGGGAATCTTTCAGACTTATCCCTTAGCTCAGTAACCTGCAGTCAAGTATTCAGTTTGTTACCTATCAACTCTTGATTTTGTTTGGTATATTCAAAAGTACGGGCTCAGCACTGGTATGTTATCTTCCATTGAACAACCAGCCTAAGTAAGTTCACAGAAGACCTTCAGCAGAAAGTTGATTACCAGGTGAAAAACTAATTTGGTCATAAAACTTATGAAGACTAAGTATAGAAGGATTGCAGACTGCATTGTTGGGATCATGGATCTTTGAAATATTGATGTATTTAAAAGATGAAAGTATTTTTTCCTTTTTAAAATTTCTCCCTTGAAAACAAATTAGCTGCAACCAGCTAGCAATAGAATTTTGCAAATTTGAGTGTGCTGGTTTGTTTACTCAGAACAACCAATTAAGTCCAAGATTTCTGGAAAATATAGGAATTTGAATGCTAAAGCAACTAAAGCTTTTGAAACAAAGAAAAGTGAGATTTAAAGAAAACTTTTTGGAGCAAAGGAACTGAACAGTCTGTTTTTATATTTGTGGCAGGTTCCCGTACTGGAAAATTGAAATGACTTAAGTTTGGTATTATCACATGAGAGCAATGTTATAATATAGGATTGGGAATCAAGATCCCTGACCACGTGACTTGTCCAAAGTTTTTTATAGAAGTGATTTCAAATACTGTATTTAATCAATTATAAATGCTATTGATGCATGATATCAAGTTTTCTAAAGTGTATATAGGTTGTTAAATAGGGCAACTCAGTAATGTATCATCTAAAATTGTATTTGATATGAAAATGTTCTTTTTGTTCAGACCTTTGGTTTCATTAATGTAGAGAACTCCACATGTAGAATATAACCCCGATGATGTAGATTAACAACTTGTTTTTAACTTGGAGTTGTGAAGAGGTACCTTGGAAACAGAGATTAAATGACTTGTCCATAGTCCTATAGCTAGTATGTTCCAGAGGCAGGTTTTGAATTTAAGTCTTTGGGACTCCAAGACCAGCAACTCTGTCTGCTACTTCTTACTGTCTCTCTGGCTTCTTTATTATTCCTATCTTATTTTATATGGCAGTAAGAAGGTGAGGAAACACTTTCCCTAGGGTCATGAAATTTAGAAGGATTTCTTTTGGGGAAATTTTCACAGATAGTTCTAAAAGGCTTTTGGAAAACTTAAGGGGATTTTGATGACTTTTCAAGAAAGTAATCCAGAAACTTATTTTTCTATCCATTTTTATTCACTGTAAATTTTTTTCTTTTAACAAGCATAGGGATTTATGTGAGAGCATGGCATAATGGAAAGAGTTTGCATCAAAGTCAAGGAAATCTGAATTAAACTCACACCCTCGGACGGATGCAGGCTATGTAACTCTGGGCAAATTACTTTGCGTTTCATTGGTAGAAGAAATCTAGGGAGTATCTAACATTGATGAAATCCCAGGTCTTTTCACATCCATGCCATTTGAGATCAAATTAGTTAATGCTAATTTGGAAGCAAGATGCTTTTCTGTAATTAGAGGTATCATTACCAGTTAACTTCCATTGTTTTCTTTGTCATGCTTTACCAGTGGAATGAATGAATGAGCATGAAAGGCAGCTCACAAACAGAACAGCTATAAACAAACAAACAAAACCCCCCCCAAACAGTGCTTATTGTGGTTGTGTGTGAACCCTACAGAAATTGCTTTTTCCTTTCCAAGCCTTCCCCCCACCCTACCCCATTTTTGTTATTTATGTGGTACATTTATGTGGGTTTAATACTTCTGGAATAGTTCAGTTCATTTCCCCATGTTAATGCCTTTCCTTTTAACTGATTTTGATTATAGATTGTTCTCTTTATATTGTTGATATAACAGCCTTGGTTTGTTTGCATACTTTTGCTTGTGGGAGTGTTATTCTTTTTGGGCTGTGATAACCTTTTTTACTTTATCCATTCCACTTCCCTGTCCTCCTTAGTGGAATGGAAGGAAGATTCTGCTAATCCTAGGGCTATCAGCAGACACAGTGAGAAATGGATGAAATATATCTTTATACTTCAGGCACAGGTAGATTGAATATATTTAGAAAATGGCAGCTTGTAAGGGAAGGTGATAATGCTGAAGGAAGATACTCAGTTATGGGAGCTGTTGGAACAGTTCTCTCAACCCTGTAAGTTTCTTAGATGAGTTTTCAGAGTGTTTGTATGAAATTTCTGGGTTTCTGACTTTGATGAATTTATATCTGAAAACCAGCTTATGGGATTTCTTCATGGATTACACAAGGATGGGATTTCTGCTATTTAGTTACTCACTCATACAGACTGCTAAATGATACCATTGATGATAACAGCGAGCTACCTGGTAGCACATCTTCATCGTTTTATGGCAGAAATTCAATATGCAAAGTCACTTTGAGATTTAAGACTGACACTTAACAAATTTTAATAAATGTCTGAGGGGTTGGATTGTAGATGGAATATGCTATCACTTTCAGGATAGTGAGCCAAGACGTTGAATATAAAGAAGATACCAAATTGGTCCAAAATGGACCAAGTTAGGAAAGGCTTATTAATGAACTCAATTCAGACAAAATTCTTAACTAGAGAGCTATAATTCTCCAAGACCTGCTCATAGAGAGAAACCTGCTGTTACCCTAAGCCCTGTGTCATTCCTTATGCCCAAGGTAGAAGAATTTTCTCTACTAATGTTGAATTTGGAAATGCAGGTAGGTAGACCTCTGGCCCAATTGAGTTGTGTGAAGTAGAAAAATCAACTAGGAATGAGATGATTCTCATTCTGTTGGATGCAGCCCATCTTATTCTAGGGCCCATAAAATTAGGAACAGCAAGTCAGTGGAAGTGCTTTATTATAAAGGATCACACCCAAACCTCTGTCACTAGGTTTGCTTAATCAATCACATTTTGCCAGTCAAGCAAATCTTCCCCAAATGCTGGGTTACCCAGCTACAGTAACTACAGATGCTAATTCAAGGTCTTAAAGCAAATTCAGGGACCTTAGGTTAGTCCAGTGGTAGGGAATTCTGCCACAAGGTAAATTTAAAATGGCCATAGATATGTGAATGACCTTTCTGAGATTTCCTGTTGCCTGACACACTTAAATGCTGGGTGACTGACTGGCCTAATCACAAAGAAAACAACTGAAAGTTTAAAGGGGAGAACACAAAAAAATGTTGATGCTAAACCTAGTGAGCTCTCTTCAATGTTTGATGATGCTCAGAATCTGGTGGCTATAATTGATTGTCATTTTTTGGAGGAGAACTTGGCAGGTTGCTTTTAGCTTTGAATTCTGCAGCCAGCACTGTTATGGTACAATCCCTACAAACGATAGTGCTTGTTTGGTTGATCCCCATCAAGATCCCTCTAGAATTACTAGATATTTATAGGCATACTCTGCCCCCTTGCGTTTTGAAACCCTGCCTATATTATCAGGTCTGTATGTTGTAGACTTGGTTCTAGAGAGCCAAAGTGAAAAGAGCTCCTGTACTTAGGACCTAATTCAGATACCTTTTGAGTTTTTCACTAAACTCCAGAGATTTAGGTAAACTTTTCACCTCACGTAGTTAAATCCTATAATTGTGAAATGGAAAAATGGGGAATTTTGGCTCTCTTAATGATTTCCAGGGCTTCTACACGATTGAAATTTAAAACTGATTTCCAATCTGGTGGATCAGCTAGGGCAGTTCACACTTCAGAAACAACAGCAGTAAATCGCTATAATCTCACTTGCACATGCCAGGGTAACAAACCAAAGACCACATTCCAGACCTGTTATCATTAGTTTAATCACCTTCTACTGCCATTTTCACTCTATAACAAACTTGGCATATTCCAGTACTTCATATTTGTGCCATGACCTACCTGACCTGACTGGGGAACAATATATCTGGACATAATATTGACTGATTTTGTTGACCCAACACTACACATTCTGTTGACTGAAGCTAGTTCATGTCCAAGTAAAGCACTTCTGAAGGATAAAAACAAATTCCTGTTTAGTCTGAATGAATCCAAATCTAAGGGTCATATCTTAGAGAACTAAGAAGTTAGGTTAAGAGTTTAGAAGACGGATGCAGCTGGAACAACAGGAAGAAACTGGAATAATCCTAAGTATGTAAGTTAAGACAGTTTTGGAAGATAGATGCAGGTGGAATATTGAACAAAAGGAAGAACCTGGAACAATCCAAAGTGTGTTGTAATGCCATGCACCAGAAGATTCCCTAAAGAATGCTACTGTGAACAGCTTTTAGGGTTCGAATTACACAATGTAGTGAACACTCTGTTTATTCCATTACAAATTAAGGCAAACATTCACAATATATCACAATATAATATTCACGACATTACATCTTATCACAGAAAATGGCCACGCAGTTTTCACTACAGTGGCCACAATATTTAGAACAAGGAATAAAAGAATAATCATCTGGTTTCCCTAAGGGGGAAACCCTCCTTACTTAATCATTCAGTCAATTCACAATACAATACTCAAACTTCCACTCATGGGGCGAATCAATACTTAATCAATCAATTTACAATAGAATAATCAAACCACTCATGGGGCAACCATTAACTTAGTCAGTCACTAATCTAGATTCACAATTACTAAATATCATTAATCACTAAGTACAATCATTAGAAAACCACACATTCTCCACCTCTTGATGTCCAGCAAACCTCAATTTCATCCAAGGGGAGGCCTTTTTCTTCATCTTGACTCTGGGTGGTCTCTCTGATTCCCTGGATCCCCTTCCATGGTCCCAGCTCCCTCCTGAATCCACCAAACAGTCACCTGGATTCAGAAGCAGACAGCTCCCAGGTTCTTGTCCAGTCCTCAGGGCAGTCCCTGCTACACACTGAAGTTCACAGGGTCCAGCACATCTCAAACTCTTCACCACTTCTCTTGCCTGGAACTCAAGGATCAGCCAGGCCATGAACAAACAAAGTCTTATCCTGGT